>QTSX02002977.1:0-232017 GCA_014839935.2 Entomophthora muscae
TTAATCAAGTTGTGATCCATTTAGGACCTGGATTGAGTGATCCTGTCATAGATGGTTAACTGATAATGGTGCCACCAGTTTATTGACTGGGCGGTGAACCACTCGGTGAGCTGCTTGGTGATTTACTTGGGGTGTTAATTCCCCAAGAGGGAGTAATTGAAGATGTTGTGACAGCAGCAGGGTGCTATATAAGCCCACGGAACCTGCGCTGATACTGTATTGCCATTTTTAAATAAAAGGGTTATGAGACATTGGTTTCCCCATTTGTTACCATATTTTATTCTTGCCATTTACCAAATCAGTTTCAGATTGTCCAGTCTATCTGTTGCTCTGCCTGCAGTTTATTATCCTCCTGGCGCTCTCTTTGGCCCCATCCACTATACAGAATATCCTCTGAAGCCCAAATACAAGGAATTTACCCTTGAGAATATATTTAAAGCATATCCCCTGGCCCAACTGAATTTTCAAATAATATTTAATAGACAGGGCCCTTGGCATTGCACCAAACCCCGCCCTTTTCAAAGACAAGTACAACCTCCTGTCCGCCTATCAATTGGACATAGAGCTGCTAATCATCCCTAAACCCATGCCTGTGCCCACGCCCAAACTTCTCATGGACCACTCCAACAAGCTATTTGGGATTATGTATATCACCCTTGTTGGGAATTTTGACCAAGCAATGATGCCAATTATTACGGAGCTCACAGATTGGGATTGCTGCAATCAAATTCATAAATTAGTAGTATAAAAAGCAATGATGCCAATTATCATGAGCTTGCATATATGAATTGCAGCTTCCAAACAACATAAATTGGTAGTATAAATCATATGCATATTGAATCAGCAGTATTCTGCTGACCTGAACTCCTAATTGGCCAATAACAAGCCTGTTGCGCCACTTTTGAAAGGACACAGGTGCCGCAGCGCCGCCTAGCAACTGAATTAGGAGCCAAAGCTCTGAACTACTTTTACGTCAAGCGCCGCCGCGCCAACTAAAAATTATTGCTAGTGCCGCCTGGCAAATATTGCAGGAGCCAAGGCACCGCTTTAATTTTACATTGAGCGCCAAGGCGCTGGGTTTGATTCCCCATAATCTCAAACTCCCATATTTATCACATTAATAAGCATTAAGCTTGTAGTATGTCAAGGAAGTAGGAAGTGATCCTGAAGTAACTAAATTATTCTACGCTAGCAAGGATCACCTGTGCTGGGTGAAGATGAAGATATTTCATTGGTTGACATGCAATAAGCGCCAAACCTAGATTAATAATTACCCAAATTAGGGGTGTTTTAGAATGTCTTAGAAGACATTGCTAGCAGCCCAGAGATTAACCTTGCAAAATGTATAAGAAGAATTAATCAATTACAATAAATCTGGATCTTAACTCATATTTGATATCTTTTTAATCTGGTTGACCTTTATCCTAATCCTTAAGTGCTTCTGCGCAATCAGAAGCCATTGCTGGGCAATAATCATGGTTTCATTCAATCCTAGCTCACCTAATACAATACTACTCAGATCCTCACATATGACTGTATTCCGGCAAATTTTCTGTGCCCTATAATCTCAAATAATTGTGGTGCTGTAATGCAAAAAGCGCAACAACCCTCTCTGGGGTGATTGACACCATGATCCCAGTTGTTGGCCTGTGGTCCTGGGTAGGGAAGTCCTTCTTGCACCTTTTTAAGTTAGCTCCTATCTTGTGGTGGGCTTTGCCTGCAAAAAAACTGTCCCACATGATCCCAGAAAATGACAGGATGGCTGCCCAAGCTTGGATCCCTGACACTATATAACACTCTTATTTCATATCAAATAAGGATACCACTTGGTTAGTGTATTTTGCCTATTTATTTTGTATCTTAAATTTCTCAGAAGTTTATATGTGACATATTAATAGATATGATGTATTATGTTCTAAATCCACAGAGTCTAGATTTTAGCTTTTGACCTTGCAGCTATACAAATGCAAGTATATTTACTGCAGTTCTAAATCTTGCATTTGGGAAACTGTAGAGCCTTGATAAAGCTTGCTTTAATGAAATGTTGTGATGTAATGGATCACATCAGGAAGATTTCAATTAGATCACAACTGAAACACCTGATTATCTGAAAATCATAACAATCAAACAGATTGTCTTAACTGGCAGTTTATCAATTGTCCAGCACAGTATATAAACTGGCAAATACTCAATAATTCAATTTTTCAAGTTTCCAATTCACTTGTTTCCCTATTCTAGTGGTTATTAGCAATATTGGGACCTATGTCTCATATTTGCATTCTGATGATGCACACATGAATTTGTAAAACCTCATATCTGTTGAACCTCAGGTATGTAATGTAGCTAAAAAGGACAGTTATATTACAATGTGTTATCATAAATCTCTCCTCTTATTAGCACCTTATCCTTGTTGGCTGCAATTGGTGCAGCCAATCAAACTCTTGACGCTTCCTTGCTGAAAGCGTTACAATACTCCTGATTAATTTGCATTCATTTCAAAACTAACCGAATTCTCTTGGAATTTTGTCCCCTTACAAAAATATATATCTACCCAAATAGGGGGTTAGGTCTCTTGCCCTTTTCAACACATCCCTTAACCGTCAAACTGCCGAATGAGTCACATTTAGGGATGCTTCGGCTCGGCTTCGGATAGCTTCCGGCAGGGCCGCTACAGCCAGAACGGAATCAGTCTATATTTAAATATTATCAAATAAACCTTTGAATCGAGTGACCCAGAGCCAGAAACTGACCACGGCTGCTCAGGGCTTGGCTGAAGCAGCCCTGGTTACATTGGACCTTATTTAAATTTACTCGAAAACTACACTTTTTCTGTGAAATACATGTACGGATCTATATTAAGGCAGCAATAAATCACTGTTATGAGTTCTACAGTCCAAACCACGTTACTTCATGAACTCTAGTTGCAAACCGGCATATAAGTCTAAAATTATAAAACACAATTGATTTAAGATTCACAAGCTTCTTGTATTCTTCATCATAATTTTTTGAATTCATGTTTAAGCTTTATAAAGTTATTTAAGCTAATAAAATCAAAAGACTAGGCTTGAGAGCAGAGGAAATTCATCCTTGAAATGATTAAAAATAATTGATTAGCAGGAGGGAGGAGCCAAATGACGAATAACTTTTGCTGGATTACCTCCCACTACGACATCATCTGGTACATCCTTGGTCACTACTGCACCTGCACCAACCGTTACGCGGTTACCAATCGTCACTCCAGGACAGATGGTTGAGTTTCCGCCTAGCCAAACATCATCTCCGATCTTGATAGGCTTGGCAAATTCAAACTCCACTCTTAAATCGGCCTCGACTGGATGAGTAGCAGTATAGATTTGAACATTGGGACCGATTAGAACTCTATCTCCAATATCGATCCGGGCACAATCGAGCATCACTACATTGAAGTTGGCTTCCAAGTTTTCGCCTATATGGATGTTATAACCATAATCACAGCGAAAGAAAGGTTCGATAAAAATCTTCTCGCCCTTAAAGCTTCCCAGAAGCTTCCTAAGTATGGCCTTGCGCTCCTCTTTAGCGCCTGGCTCACTAGTGTTAAATTCATGGGTAAGCTGGCGTGCATTTTTTCGCCCCTCGACAAGTTCGGGGTCTGAAGGATGGTAAGGGTAACCCGCCATCATACGCTGGCGTTCGTTCATCGTATCAAACTTGGCCCGATTGGAAATGTATTTTTCTGCCATAGTGAATCAACTGTTGAGTCACCAAATTCGACTATTTTTCAAAGCTAAAGATGTATTTAAGCATGACGCAACAAAGCAGGGGTACCGATTTAGCCTATCTTCACTTTCAATTGGCTATGTATCGGATAAATTAAATGACACATCACAAATAGCTTTTGCTTCAGTGGCTTTTGACACCAAGCTTAGTTATATGGAGCAAGTCGCTTTGGCTCAATGGTTTTATCAGCTGACAAATGACAAAATTATCTACTTATTATATCACTAATGAGCCTTTATGCATGCTATGCAGTCCCTAAAAGCTGCAAACACTTGCCCAATCCCAATTAACTTTCATAAAGTGTCTGTAACGTCAGCTTGAGTGCACTTGAGGTAAAATATTCCAAATTGACTTAATTTTGTATATTACTGTAAATTCAGAACCTAAACATAAAAATGTGGGATTGTCAAATCCTTAGTCCAAATTTTGAATCACTTTTGTGGGATGGCCTTTTTTTAATTAAATTGAATTCTTTGTATTTTTATTTGAATTTTTAAAAATGCGGGAACTCATAGACACTTTGCAAATTTCAAGTCAAACTGCATATTTCCAATGGACAAAATGAATTAACTGGAATCAGATTTGAAGCGTTCAAATCTATTAGCCGTTTTCATTAAGTTTACTATGTTTTTTGAAATTTTTTGGGATTGTCAAATCCAAGAATCAAATTTCAAATCACTTTTGAATGCCACTAGTAAAATCAGATATTAATTGCAGGAACTGGAATCCAAATTGAATGTACAGTAAGAAACTAGGACAAATCAACCCAAATCAAGAAGCTCCACTCTGGATAAAATCAAATGAAAAATCTAATCTCAACAACCATGTTTAGACATGAAATTAAGTGAAATGTAAAATTGTCTGAACTGGAAATGATGCAACATTCTATTCCAAATCACTAATATAGCAACCATAAAACCATATAAGGATATATGAGCTACCCTCCTGATGACGCAGAAATTTTTTAAAAGTTTTTTGGTCCCCGGCGTAGCCAGGGGCCATAAAACTTTGTTTCAAGGAAGAAGGAGAGGTGGGAAAGATAAATCATCAGTTTACTAAACTATGTATTCATGTATTGCTGTTAAGGATACTTGATTACAATAGATTTTAAAAAATGCTAATAATAAAATAGAATTATATACAGTAATTTTAGAAGCTATGACAACAACCAAAAATACTTCAGATTTAAACAAAATGATTTCAGATTATAATGAAATCCAAGTTGCGCAAGATTCAGGATTCAATTAATTTAAAAAATTTCAGTTAATAAATGAACTGTCAAACAAAAAATTTCACTAGCCCATTATACAAAATCATATCAAACATCAAGCAGTGTAGTTCAAACCACAAACAAAATGAACTGACACAACAAGTGAGATGGATGAATGCTATTCTGGAGTATATTATAATCCAATCAGGATTCATATAAGGCACCAACAGAAGGACTAAAAAGAAACAAAATTGGAGCAATCTAAAAGTAAGATTCCACAAGCACAAAAAAAATAAACTCACACAAGATGTGTATTATGAGCAGCCTAAAATAGAAAACTATCAAGTTAACAGCCAATCAACAGCAATCCAATTTAGGAACAGAGGCATTTTATTCATTTTTATGGCTCCTGATTTGTGTATAATGGTTTTGAGAACCTTCTAAATATGGAATGGTGATTACAATAAAAATAAATCTTAAATTTAAATTTCTACTTTTAGTGATTTTATCCTAGGTTTTTTACAATGGTTTTTAACAGCAATATCTTTGACGACACCAGCAGCCAAGTTAACAGCAGCCAAGCCAGCTTCAATAAAGGCAAGGCTCAGGGTGTGGAGGCACCTGTTTACACTCAAGTCTTTGAGGCGGGTAACAAGGAAGCTGACCTGTACCTGACCACCAACCCCTATGGCTTTGACTTGTTTGAGAGTCACTTAGAGTCTAGCTCTGCCCCTGATCCTGTACCCACCCCTGCACAAGCTGCCCACCAACCAACCAATCAGAATGGCAACCTTGATTTGAAACATCTTCCTGCCACCACCCAACCTGCCCCCCTACGGCCAATCAGGCTTCAGCTCCCGCGGCCTAGCGCCCCAAACAACAAATATCACTGCCCAAATTCTTCAGAAAATTGTGGCACTAAACCTACAGGGTCTGTCATGGGACCAGATTGCCGCCCAGTTGCAATTTACCTGAGCTACTGTCATGAGGGAATTCAATAACCTGATGAACAGGGGAAATCTGATAGGGACAGCCAAGAAGCCAAAGAAGGCCCCCAAGTCCCAGATATTTTTAGGCCTCCCCAATAATGCTTGACCTCCTCCAGCAGGACCCCAAGCTTCCCCTAACCCAGGTCTGCAAACAGCTTGTGTACCATAATATATGGGTCCTGAGCGCATGATGCAGCTCTGGATGCACGGAAAAGTGGCTTCCATATGGGTTCTTACCAATTTTGCCAGTGACTAATGGGATGGTGCTGAGGATTCACCGTATGATAATGAAATTGAGGCAACCCTAGTCCAATGCCTGACAAGTTTGTCAGATGGCATCATTTTCATCTCTTACTATAAGCTATTCATAGCTTTTGACAATTTTGGCGCCCAAGGAAGGGCCACCACCCAAAAAGAGAGGAAGAAGGTCAAGAAGGGGACATTTATTGGTGCATGTCTGGATGTTTCAGCCAAGGGTTTTGTCTACTATTGGAAAAACCCAGATTTCACTGATGGTTACAAGTACAGCCACATCCTTGGTGGGTTACTTGACTCCTGGGATGGCTCAAATTCAAAGCATTGGGTTTTCTTGAGCCACCAGATAGAGGGTAGCTCCACCATCCTTGAGGCCATTCAGGGACATGGGCATCAGACCTCAGTATACCCTGCCGGCCACACAGACATCCATCTGCCTGATGTTGTCTTCTTTAACATTGGATTCACACTACAAGAGCACCACCCTCAGGCTTTCAACGACATCTATCTTGGGGTCCTTGATCACAATTCTCTCTTTGGCCGCCAAATGGTGGCTGACTTGTTTGCCCAAATTGTCTTCCACATGAACATGGGCAACCAATCACGCAAAGATAAGCGCCTCCCACCTTGGACCACTGCCATCTACCAGCCCATCCAGCCAATGACCAATGAGGAATACAATAAACATTATATAGTGGCCATCACGTGCAATCCTCCTACCCCCCGCCACCCCCCACCCATCCAATCCCAGACCCCCCAGGCCAGCACTGCCTCTACGTCTTCCTTTCTGCACTATTCTGCCTACTAGGCATCACTCTTCCCTGCCCCAATAAACCCCCTGTTGCCAAACATTTTCTATTTATATTGTCTTTTTTTTGAATTTTGATTGTTCATGTTCTCTTTGTTTATATTTGGTTTTATTCTTTATGTTCAGCTTATTTCTATATAATCATATATTTACTATGCTGTGTATCTAGATATAGAACACAGTTTTTTTAGTACCCAAACACAGCCCCTTGTGAAAATATTAACAACAATTTGGTGATCAGCTAAATTTGAATTACAAAATTATAGTGTTAACTGTTTTTAGATAAAGTTGTTACTGATCCAAATCCAAAACCCTAATGATAAAATTTAAGCCAATCAGGCACCAAGTAATAAAGTGATTGTTGTGATATAAAGGGCCAATCATATTAATTAGCACACATGCACCAAAGAATTATTGAATGACTCTTTATGTCACAACAATCACTTTATCACTTGGCTCCTGATTGGCTTAAAGTTTATCATTAAGGTTTTGAATTTGGATCAGTAACAACTTTATCTAAAAACAGTTAACCTATAATTTTCTAATTCAAATTTAGCTGATCACCAAATTGTTGTTAATATTTTCAAAAGGAGCTGTTCAAAGCGCCAAGAATAATATGGCAATTAAGGAAACAATGCCAACACAACACAAACAACACATATCAAGATGAGAGTAAAACATATACAAAATGGGTAAAAAGATGGGATAATGTAGTAGATGGGAAAACAAAAAGTAATAAACAAAGAGGCAACAGTATCAAAATAATACATAATTTATTGGGGCAAAAGCTATAAAAACATATGGAAAGTTTAGTAAAAAAATCAAATGAGAGAGCTCAAAAAACTACTCAAAGACCTCAACTCGGCAATTGCCAAAATCAAAGACATTGACCGCAAGGTCAAGACAAGAGTTAAGTACTCTGTCCTTGACAGAGACAAAATAGACAAGGTGTCTGCAAAGGCCCTTATGACTAAAATACCAGGCACCCCTGAGAAGACAATCAAGCACTTACTAAACATTCAGAAGACAGTGGTTGAGGGCCTCTAGTTTAAGGCGTACAATCTTTCTGCACCGTCTGTCTGGGTTGACGACCCTGAAATGTATGCCCACCTGAAACCTGAAAAGCGCACAAGGAAAGATGATACTGAATTGCCCGCTCAACTTCTTGAGCCAAGAATGGCCAAGCCTGCCAAAGCCACAGGCAAGGAGAAAACCTGCAAAGGTAACCTAAAAAATAAAATTGATTAAAATTTCCAAATACTTACCTTTTTTTGTTAGAAAACGTTGACGGTGAACTCCGACAGGTCCTGGTCCCTTTTGTCCCCCACCTTCTACGCCAACTACACCAATCATGTGGCTTTGAAGCTGTTTCTGTCCCCCCTGTCTTGCGGGAGCTTGAAGACAGAATTCATGGGTCCTTTCTAATGTTGCAGGAGGCATTGGCTGAGCTTATGCATGCCAAGGGGGCATCTGAGTGGGCAGTTACTGCCTACAAGAATGCCCAATTGGTCCACATTGACCCGGTGGTCCTCAATGAAGTTTACTGTGTAAACTTCATTGAGCTTGTTTGGAACGTCCTGGAGACGCTCCCATTCAAGAATGTACCGGAGACAGGCCAGGCTCATGCAACTGCTTACTTCTGCTTTCCAGTAGAGCATACACTCTCTTACCTGCTCAAGAACTTTGGGAGCGTGGTAGGAAAACTGGCTGTTGCAGATGCAAAAGCCGTGAAGAAGACCAAAATCCTCCTTGCTGACTTCAGGCTGGCCTGGAATGCCAACAAGACAGGGGTCTCTCTAGCAATGGAGCTCACGTTTGCCAAGACAAAGCACAAGGAGAAGATTAGTACCTTGTATAATAAGCTCTGTAAGTTTACAGAAGCCTTTGCTGGGAAAAGGCTTCACCTCGTTGTTTACCTGGGGTTCCTCTTTTACTTTGGGATGGCCGCGTCTGAAGAGGACCTGGACAGGGTCCTCCTTGGGATTGAAAAAAGCCCAGCTCACCTTGGATGGGAAGAAGGTCCCCCCCCCGGATATGACTTGGTGGACCACGTCATCCAGGACACCCTGGTCCTGGCTGGAATTTACAGGTTTTCAGCCCTGTCAGAGAAGCTGCTGCTTCACTCCCACCTGACTGTACTCCCTTTCACCAACAGGCAGGAGTAATTTAACTAGGGTGTATCCACCGTCCACAGTGTGGCGGTGGAGGTTGTGAACCACCTCCATTGCGGGGTAGGTACATACCGCCAAACCCATTATAGGCACACTTAATTTTTTTTCTATATATCAATAAACATCTCATATACTCTAGATTATTTTTATTATAAATAATTTTTAAAGTCTTATTTTAGTAAGCAAGATTTGAGAAATATATCCCAGGGAAGGTCTTAATAAAAGCATAATAATATATGTCAATAAAATCTACTTCTAATTCAAACACTTTACATTTAAATTTTTTAATTTGATTTTTATATTTATTCAACAAAAGTAATATAAATATAATTTGCATAATCCAGTATCAAGTGTTTGGGATACCCTTAGATACCACAATAAAAAATGATTAAAAAATAAATTACTTAACCTTCATTGATAGTCCTGCTGAATGTGATTGCAGGCTTGGAAACATCTAAATGTAAAATGATAATTAATTAATCTTGAATAGTCAATTAGAGAATATAAAAAAGTCGGACAAGCTAAGCCTTTAATTGATTGGCTGTTTGGCTAGGTATGTGGGGAAGAATGAATCAGCGTGGCCATAGAATTTGGCCACAGTCTCAGCTGAAAAGGTGTGGATCCGGGCCTGCAGCAAATTAAACAGGTCCTTGGTCCCAGTTGGGGTTCCTTGCTTGACAACTCGCTTGAGCCACCCAAAGACTTCCTTGATGGGATTTAAGAAGGTCAAATAGGCTAAGAGAAAGAGAAGGCGCAAATTTGCTGTGGCCAATTACTGGGGGCCCACTGCAATGCTGGTGTCAATCATTGGAAATTCCTCAAGAATATCAGCCACCTTATGGAGACCAATGTTGTCCAGCGCAATTATGTTGGTGAAGCCTGGGCTTGTGCGCCTCAGGTGCTACTGGACCAATCAGAGAAATTCTAGAAAGGTACAGCTTTTATGGGAGCCTAGTATCATTTGATAGAGATCAACCCCCTTTGGACTGAGGAGAGCCACCATCAAATAGGCTGTGGTGCGGACTGTAGCATGCCAAGCCATCCCATCATTGGAGCCTTTTGGGACATACCCATAGCCATTGCACATTGATGAGGCAATTGCTGATTTGTCAATGTAGTAGAATTTGACTGTACCCTTGGATTTGAGGGCAGTGTACGCCTCAGTGTATTTTTTCTGAGTCTCAATATTGGTTGGAATGTTTCTATTATAGGGAGATACCCCAAGTCTTTTCCAGGAAAAGCACATTCCCTTGAGTAGATGGTAGTAAAAGGAAATCAAGGCCTCAACCCCAAAAGTAGATTTGGCCATTGCCTGTATATTTTCCAGTTCAAGCTGGCAATCTTGGGTTATCCACTGGTGATTGCCCATTTGTGCTCCTTGGTGAGCATGGTTGACACGCGCAAGGATTTCTCTGCGGCAAGGAATTAGCCTGTATCAATGAACTTGTTGAAGGTCTTGCTGGCGTACTTGGGATCCACTCCAACAATGGCTGCAGCTGACTTGTAGTCACCAGATTTACACATTAGCTTAAGCAGGATGATGTGTTTGATATCTGGGATGCACTTCTGAGCGGGCTTAGTGAGAGTAGTTGAATTGGGATCCTGCTCAGAGACTGGCTTGCAAGGCATGGGTACCTTGTTGTAGAAAGCTACAACTTTCTTTAGCACCAACTGTCTCTCATCAGTTCTGAAGAACTCAGGCTCCTCATCCTCTTCCTGATTGTCATCACTGACGTAGGGCTCATAGCTAGTATCAAGTACAGGCTTCACCTTCTCCAGCATGGCTGAGGGGACTGACTCTTGCCGGTACACAACATCAAACACATATGAAGTAAGTTCTGCCTCCTTGTTTCTAACTTTCTTGGTGAAGGTAACCTTGGTGGGCTTCCAGGTCAGCTTGGGGACCCAAGGGTTTATGCTCTGCACCATAGCAGCTTGTGCTCCTTGAACCAGCTGTGTCAGTGCAGCTTCACTATCAAACTCTCCTCTCCTATCTCCTTCATGAGTAGGCATTTGTGTTGCACTAACTCTGTTCTTTGACCCGCGGGGGCAACTGCGGCGCACAATGGGTGCATTGGTACTCTGTGGTTGTGTTTTTTACATTCTACAATTTAATAAAATACTAAATAAAATTCAATTAAGTTACTCCCTAATTTTAATTTTTGCTTTTATCTGACTATGGATATTCAATTAATATTTTTTCCCATCCAATATCCCAATTATAGATTTTTTGTTCTTTAATTAGTTGTTTTTGGTTTTAAAACATCCATTTTAGAATACTCAAAAAATTCACCCATTTTACCAGATTTTACTGCCAAATTCAAACACCCAACACAATATTTTTAAAATTTGTGTTTCAGATTGTGTGCCCTATTTTAGATACCTTGGTATCATTCTTGATTACAATCCATTGCACACAACATTTTAGTGGTTTTGTTTACACAGTGTCATAAAATATGCAGCCTGGGTGCTGATTTCTACAAATAGTTGGTCTACTACTTATTTATCTTAATACTATACCTGTTATGGTGTAGTGACAGCCTGGGTAAGGACAGAAGAAAATAAGAAGATAATAAGACAAAACTGGTGTTTATTTAGATAGTAGTGCACTTATATAGAGTGAGGCAGGGGAATTGCCACCAGAGGCAGGGAGGCACAGACAGAAGGACTTCCCTAACGGAAGAGAGTGGATTGAAACAGCTAAAAGTCCCGCGCAATAGAGCAACCGCTTCCTTGCGGCTTTCCTTAAGGAGGTAGATATAAATAACTTTGTTGTTCTATTTATAATCCTGGAAGTGAAGCCCGTGCCTGATGCCCATTTAAAAGGCAAATTGAACACCCGTTTTAGAGGCGTTTTAAATGTCTTTATCACTAGTAGAATCAGAATGCAATAGCGCAATCACACAATTGAACCATGCTTAATCCCTAAGTGGATAACTTTACGTCTAATCCATTCAGGATCTGCAACATTTCCCTCCACTAGATTAGAAAACAGGTTTAAAAATGGCTGGCGTCTCAAGGTGACGGCTATGGTAAACAGTACCTCTAGAAGAGTCACAAGAAGAGTCTTGAAGAAGGTGCAAGTGGTAATTCCAAAGAGGCGCAAGCATACCAGGCCAGTGGAGGTGGTGAAGGCAGCCAAGAAGCAGGTAGTCCTGCATGATGTGGATGGCAGCTATCTGGACTTGGGGGTTCACCTAGATCAGCTACTGGTGCCTCAGCTGGCCTTAGGGGGGACAGACCCATTGTTTGCTGCGCTGTTCCTAGCTTTGAGTGAGCCCAGGGAGGTGACAGGAACTGGGTTGCAAAAGGGTAACAGTATTCATTTTTGGTTCTCCATGCGGGTGGCAGAAGAATACTTGGAGGCTCAGCTGAAGGAATTCCAATTTGAGGGTCAAGGGCCCTCAGTCTTGCAACAGGGGATGGTATTCAACATAGTGAAGTCAGCCCTGTGCGCTTGGGCAACACCTGGGGTTACTGAGGCTCAACCAGTCAGTTGGAAAACCTCTGACAACTTTAAGCAATGTATTTGGCAAGCCTTCCGGGAAGTGCTGAAATCATATACAGTGGAGGGAACTGCTCATCTGGTACCAATGGTGATGGCTGGCAACCTTGTTCTTTGAGGAGCCAACTGCTGTGATACCAAGCGGGAGGAGAACATGGGGGTCTTCCTTGAGTGGGCCTTATCTGTTTTCTACGGGGTGGGTGGTCAGGTCCCAGTAGAGTATGCCCTTTGTGAGAGTCTTCTGTGGGATTGTATCTTCTTGGGGGTTGCTTTTCCTGTGGACATTGGGGTCAATTGTGTGTCTTGCTTGGTGGGGATTTGTTGCCCAATCCTTGGTCATTGGCTTTGTGGATCTGTAGGCAACCAGTTGTGTTTCTTGGCTGTTGTTTAGGTGGTAGAACAGTTGTTGAGGTACTGGAAGAGTCTTGTCAGTCTCCAATAAACACCTTGTTCTTTTATTCTTATTCCTCATACTTTGGTGTAACACTATTGCAAACAGGACAACAACCCATGGAATTTTTTAATTAGGCTTTTGTTTTTTTGGATTATTGTCCTCATTGGGGCCTACTCTTGGTCACTAGGAGCAGCACACATATACTGAGTGTGTACTCTAGTGATCAATTGCCCAGAATGGGGCTCCTTAAGGGTGTAGGAGTCAGGGCCAGTCTTCTGGATAACTTGAACTGGGCCTTTCCAAAGGGAGACAAGTTTGGATTCACGGCTGTACCCTCTATTGCTGAAGAAGTAGACTGAGTCTCCTACCAGGTAAGTGGGTAAGATGGGGCGTTTAGATGCAGCTTGTTCTAGGTCCTGCAACTTATGGTTTAATTTTACGGTGTAGGCATCTGATTGCAAGCAAGTAAGAGTTTGAACCAGCTTGTCAAGGTACACCTCTGGGGACACAGCCAGGCTGGGCTTTACCAAGGAATATAGTAAAGGGGGAAGTCCTGATTGCCGGCCGTAGAGCAGTTGGAAGGGCAGCTTGCCAGTGGCACAATGATACCCAATGTTATATGCAAGGGTGGCCACAGGAAATAAGGTATCCCATTATGTCTCATGTTGGTGACTGAGCTTCTGGAGTATCTGGAAAAGGCTCCCATTAGTGTGCTCTACCATGCCATTTGTCTGTGGGTGATAAGGAGTGGATAATGTCCCATTAATTCCCATCAGTTGGTTGAGGCGGGGAATGATATAACTGGTGAAATTGGTACCATTGTCTGTCAGCAGAATCTGGGGGCAACCATGTTTGTATATGATATTCTCCAAGATGAACGTGGCTGTCACCAGTGCTGATTGGTTGGGAATTGCCTTGGCCTCTGCCCATTTAGTCAGATGGTCAACAGCCACAATGATGAACTTGTTGCAACTGTTGGTATCTAGCAGGGGGGCCACTACATCAATGGCTACAGTGTGGAAGTCAAACCCAGGGCGTACAAGTCTGTGTTGGAACTTGACAACCTTAGGTCTCTCAATGTTGCAGTCATGACAGTTGGCTAGCGTATCTACTAAGTCAGTGTGCATTCCTTATCAGAAGCAGTGCTGCTGTAGCAGATCTAACGTCTTCTGTATGCCACCATGGTCAGTAGTCTTGTGAGCGGCCACCATTCAGTCCATGCGTAGGGATGAGCGTATGTAGGGTAGCCAAGAGTCTTCAAAAAGCTTCAGGAGTTGTCCCTTAGAGACCTTGGTATCAACAGTTAGCTTCTTGAGAGCTCTCTGTATCTCTACCAGCTCCTCCCCCCACAGAGAAAGATCCTCCATAAGCTTGTCATAGAGAATATCAGCCATGGGGGATACTAAGGCAACAGTGGGAAGGCAGGAGAGACAGTCAGCATTCTGGTGGGCTGCCCCGGCTTGATGAATGATTTTGTAGTCATAAGCCTGAAGTTTAATGGCCCAACGTGCCAGACGTCCTTTGGGGTCCTTGAGGGTCTTCAGCCATTGCAAGGAGGCATGATCTGTTACAACCATGAAGTGTACCCCATGGAGATAGACTCTGAATTGTTGGTAGGAGTATATCACAGCCAGACACTCTTGTTTGGTGACAGTGTAGTTCCTCTTGTGAACATTAAG
Organism: Entomophthora muscae; assembly: GCA_014839935.2. Lineage (NCBI taxonomy): Eukaryota > Fungi > Entomophthoromycota > Entomophthoromycetes > Entomophthorales > Entomophthoraceae > Entomophthora > Entomophthora muscae. The sequence continues at coordinate 14,768 of QTSX02002977.1, forward strand.
CGTACGTGAGCAGTATCCAACAGGGTGTTCAAGTCTGTTGGAGTCCAGCTGGGAGAGAACACCCCCAATTGCTGTCAGACTAGCATCTGTATGAACCACAAACAGCTTGGCAAAGTCAGGGTAGGCCAGCACAGGGGCTGCAGTCAGTGTTCCTTTGAGACAATTGAAGGCAGATTGGCACGCTGGGCTCCAGAAGAATTCCTTATCAGCTCAGAGAAGCTGAAAAAGGGGGTCACCCAGGGATGCAAAGTTGGGGATGAAGCGGCAGTAGTACCCAATCATCCCCAGAAAGACCTGCACGTCCCAATTATTGGACAGGATCTGCATTTTCTCAATGACTTCCACCTTCAGAGGTACAGGGCGGAGTCCATCTTGACTAATGATGAACCCCAAGAACTCAAGGTGCTCCTTGAAGAAGTTGCACTTATGTGGCTTGAGCTTGAGATTAGCTGCAAGTAACCTCTGGAAGACTTCCTTCAAGTGTTGTAGGTGATCATTAAAGGTTTAGGAGAACACATTAATGTCATCCAGGTAGACCAAGACACTGGTGAGTTTGAGGTCACCTATCACTGCATCCATGGCCCGCTGGAAAGTAGCCGGGGCATTGGACAGACCTTGAGACATTCTTGTAGGTTGGAATAGCCCTTTGTCAGTGATGATTGCACATTTTTCTTGATCAGCAGGGGGTATGTCAATCTGCCAGTACCCACTGATAAGGTCCATGGCGCTGAAGAACTTGGCGCCACCCAGTTGGTCCAAGGTATTGTCAATACAAGGGAGGGGATATGGATCCTTATTGGTAATGGCATTCAGTTGACAGTAGTCAATCACCACACGGTTGCTGCCATCCTTTTTTTTGACAATCAGGAGAGGGGAAGCCCAAGGGCTTTTACTGGGTACCAGTAAGCCAGATCCCAATAGCTTCTGAAGCTTCTTGTTAGCCACAACATGATTGTCTTGACTGCGCCATACAGGTCTGAAACAGATAGGTGGACTGCCTTGGATGTCAATATGATGAGCAACATCTGCAGCCTTGCCAAGGTCATAATAATCCTTGGCAAACACATCCTTATACTGGGCAAAGAGATCCATAGCTTGATCCTTCTGCTCTTTAGAGAGGCCGTATAGGGAGTTGCAGCTTATGATTGATAGCACCAGTGGTTGCTGACAGGGTAGACCCAACTCAGAGAAGTCTGCAAAGGGGGCAGTCTCCTGAAAGTTGTCATGCTCTTCCAGTTGTATATAAGCCAGAAGTTGGTGTTTGGAGACAACCATAGCTTCACGACTCATGTTGGCCAAGAGTATGAGTACCTTCTTCTCACTTGGCATGAGGATGCCTGGTGCAACCCATGGTTCTAGTCTGGAGGCATTAGGGATGCCAAAGATTTCTCCATGAGTGCCAGCCAGTAGAGCCAGTAAGAGGCCTGTATTGTAGATTACCTGAGAGCCAGGTGGGATAGTCACATTACAGGAGGCGTATACTGGGATACCCTTGGCTTCCCCAATCAAGAGAGGTAGCACCTTGACCTTCTTACTACACAGTGTATAAGCATCTGGAAGCTCTCCATTGGCGTAATCCAGATTAATGCAGTGCAAACGTTTGAACACTTCTTCCAGGGGTTACAGGTGTTTTTTGAAGGTACAAGGGAAGACAGTAATGTCATCCAGATAGACCAGGACACATGAGAGCTTGAAGTCCCCCATCACAGTGTCCGTAGCCCATTGGAAGGTGGCTAGGACATTAGAGAGACCCTGAGGTATCCTGGTAGGTTGGAACAGCCTTTGGTGGGAAATGATGGCACACTTCTCTGGGTCATCTGGAGGGAGATCAATCTGCCAGTAGCCAGGTATCAGGTCCATGGCCAAGAAGAACTTGGATGTGGGGACCCAGTAGGAAAGATCTTCTAGCATTCTCACAGTTCAAGAATCCAACGTTTCTGATTGAGAGGCAAAGTCAACCAGCAGAGGGGCATCAGAAGGCTCTGTTGTAAAGTAACAACAAGTGCAAGGGTCAGGCACAGGCTTTTCAGGGGGGAGAGGAGGGAGGTGAAACCACAAATGCAGCCAAGGATTTCTCCTTGTCCTGGCTGCTTAGTAGTTTTTGAGTGATCCTCATTGTACTCCTCAATGCCAGAATCATCAGTGAATTCTTCCTTGCTCTGACTAGCCTGAGGTTTAGTTGCTTCAAAACCATCAGGAGTGATGGAGGAATTGCTATCAGGTTCCCAGGGAGACTCCAGGGTACCTGCTGAAGGTGCAATGACGGAGACATCCTCTTCATTGCTTCTGTGACAGTGGTGGGAGTAAGGAAGGGGCAATTTAGTAAAGATCTTCTGAGAGGGGGAACTATCAGCTTTAGCATTACCATGCAATCCCATTAGAGTATCAGGGGTACTAATTTCTGAGGCATCTTCAAGGTGCTTGCTTAGTTGGTCCTGAAGGGAGTTTAGGAGAGCACGTTGAGCATCCAACTCATCTAGCCACTCTTTCTTTTCCTGAAAGGCCAGAACTAATTCATCTTCCAGAAACCCCATCTGTCTCTCTTGAGCCTTTATAGTATCCTGAAGAGCAGAGAATACCATGGCGCAGCTGTTATGGATGTCTTCTGGCTTAGGAGTTTTCTGTTGATGATCATAGAACTCCAGGGCAACATGCTGATTCATCTGGGTGGGTACCAAGGAAGAAAGTACACGTTCTATCTTGCTCATCCATAGAGCCATTCCAGAGTGGGAGTGAACAGCTTCTGATATATTTTGAGCAAGGTTTGGGGGCCAGAGCAGGGGCCAGAGCAGCTATCAGTTTGAAGGGTTCCAGAATTAAGGGAGATTCCATCAGGAGAACAACCAGAAGAAGGAGGAGAATATTGACAGCATACTTCCTTCACCAAGGCAGGCTCCAAGGAGCAGGAGACGCGGTTTATGCCAGTTGCTTAAGCCATGGGGTCAGGCTGGACTGGTATCAAGGAGGTAAGGAATTTTTCAATGGAGTTCATCCAGGAGATAATACTTGATTGGGAGCTGGCAATTTCCAAAAGTTGTTGGAAGTTAGGCACCCACTGGATTAGTCCTGGTTGATCATAGGAAGAGCCATGAAGTCTACCAGATAGAGAGCCAGAAGCAGTGAAGGTTGATCCTGGAGTGAGTTGGGCAGAAGAAGCTGCAGGTATAGGCAAGGACATCTCTCCCTCCACAAAAACAAGGCCGTGGGGGTAGGAAGAAAGGAAGCTGTGGTTTGTAGAAGCCATGAGCGCAAATGTTGTAAAATATGTAGCCTGGATGCTGATTTCTACAAATAGTTAGTCTACTACTTCTTTATCTTAATACTATACTTGTTGTGGTATAGTGACAGCCTGGGTAAGGACAGAAGAATATAAGAAGATAATAAGACAAAACTGGTGTTTATTTAGATAGTAGTGCACTTATATAGAGTGAGGCAGGGGAATTGCCACCAGAGGCAGGGAGGCACAGACAGAAGGACTTCACTAATGGAGGAGAGTGGATTGGCACAGCTAAAAGTCTTGCGCAAGAGAACAACCGCTTTCTTGCAGCTTTCCTTAAGGAGGTAGATATAAATAACTTTGTTTCTCTATTTATAATCCCAGAAGTGAAGCCTGTGACAGATGCCCATTCAAAAGGCAAATCAAACACCTGTTTTAGAGGCATTTTAAATGTCTTTATCACTAGTAGAATCAGGATGCAATCACACAATTGTTCCATTGCTTAATCCCTAAGTGGATAACTTTACGTCTAATCCATTCAGGATCTGAAACACATAGTGAGTTGCTATTGTGTTTTGTTTTTGGATTATATTTTGAATGGTTTTGCTTTGCGTGTGAGCACTTCTTTGCTGTGTTGACCCATTTTGCCCATTAACATCAATAAACCCTGTTAACAGAGTGTATATTTTAACCTGATAGTTGGATTTTGCTTAAATCTGAAATCATTTTGTTTAAATCTAAAGTATTTTTGGTTGTTGTCATAGCTTCTAAAACTACTGTATTACAATCTATCTTATCATTAGCATTTTTTTAAAATCTACTGTAATCAAGCATCTAAATTTTAGCTGTCCTAAAATGAAATAGGGCAATTTTTGAGAATGCCTATAATTCCTAAAAGAATTAGCACAAATCCACTCTAGATCCTTTGAAATCCTTTTTGAGTAGCCCATAAATTATATTTATTTCAAATTCATCTCATTTTTGATTTGAAATTTGGTTCTTGGATTTGACAATCCCACAAATTCAGATTCATTAAGTTTTTCATGATGTCTATGATTTGTTTGAAATACAGGAAATCTCAAATTGTACATTAGAATCCTGCATTTCTGATTCATGTATCCTGCATTTGTTTGCTGGGTTTTGTCTTTTTTTAGTTGAGTTATCTGCTCAAGGGATTCAAAATTTGCCAATTTAAATAAATCAAAAAAGTTAAATTAAATGGTTGACTTTATTAAATATTTTAACTTTCACTCAGCTGAGTTGCCCGCAAAAGTGATTCAAAATTTGGACCAAGGATTTGAAAATCCTGCGTTTTATGTTCAGGTTCTGAATTTACAGTACTGGGGCACAACTAACAATGTTGGATAATGTTGGGCTTCATAAGGTGGATCTGGTTGTTTCTGAGTTCCTGCCAATCAATAAAAATAGCCATTTGGCCAGCCACTGCCTTGCAGACTGCCCAATGAGACTCCTCTTTCCCCCCATATTCTTCATTCCTTAACCCTATTCAGGATGTCTTTGAGTGTATCAAGAATAAGGTTAAAGTGGAGCTTCCACTGGACACCAAAGATCTCTTTAACATTCTTGAGGTCAGTCAATTTGCAATGCCACCCAATGTGGCGGCAGTTTTTTACAAGCACTCCAAATCATTTCTCCCTAAAGCCCTCAACTCCAAGCCAATCAGATAAATGGGCGCTCTGGTATTTTAATTTGTTTTTATTTTTATTTATTTTGTTTTTATTAGGACTCAAAAATTATTATTTATATATAATGACATGACATTTGATTGTATTATAGACATATAAGAATACATACAAAAGTTAAGTAAAATTAATTATACTAGATATAGAGACACATATTTTTATTATAATGCACCAAATGCTGCATTGACTGTAGAGCTAACAAATAAATAAATTAAAAAAGAAAGAAATAGATTAATTTTATTTAAATAATTGTGAACCCTTTTTAGTACATTGGCTTTTTTGAGCCACAAATTGGACCTTGTAAGTCATCACATGATCTTATTAATTTAGTGCCACTATAGCACACAACACAAAAAGCAATTATTTTCATGTATCTTTTTTAATTAGCACTTACAACGCAGGTTAAGCATAGCAAATCTATTTATCAAATCATATTAAAAGGCAAAAGTAATTCAAGTTCTAAACAATCATTTGTTTAAACGTAAGTGGAGCAGGCAGTTTGATTTGAATAAATAGAGCTCTTGTTGTTTAACTACTTAATATACAAACATGTACTTGGCAATTGACTAAATAAACAAATTATAAATTAGATTTAATATTAACTGTGTTTGATTTATTATAACTACTGGATTACTGTATAGTAACTACGCAAAAATTACTATTATAATTTAGAAATTAAAATTAGATAAAAATAAAAGTAAAAAATAAATTGCAAGAGGAAATTATTTATTAAGGGGATGTTGATTGCAAAGGGGAATGTGATTATTCTGGGGTATTATACCCCAAAATTAAATTTTCTGCCAATGTGTCAAATTAAAACCATGTAATCATTTGTACGTTGTCGTAAATCACGCTATTAATGCTATTTTGATTTGCCCTTCAAATATTGATAGTTGCAAAGATTTGACTGGTTTTGCCTTCAAGTTCAGAAATTCCTTGCCTTCTGCAAATGGGTCTGGTTCAATATCCACCCATTCCGGATTATTGTACCTGTCTGTGGTTGATCCTGGTATGACCTCATCCCAGCGTGACCCCCTCAGCCACTCTGTCTTCCTATTTAGTGATCCCTGCTTCTTGTTAACTATTTAAAGTAGAATAATTACTCCTAATAAAGACAAGTTTATCCACATTTGTGTTGGCTTTTATAATCTTCAAGCTTTTCCTGTACTTTCTGCCAAAAGGACTTTTACATCTTGATTTCCAGGAAATTAAGGTATGCACTCTTAATTTAGCCCTGAAGGCTAACCCAAGGCTAGCTTTGAACCTCAAATCTTTTGTAATAAAGATTTCCTGCCGTGTCCTCCAGGATGTCGTCCCCTGGAGCCAAACACAACAAAATGGTGCTCACCACAGGGGCTGCAAGCCCCCTGGTTACCCCATTCCCACACGCATTCTCTGGTCTCTCTCCCTTTGTTTCTGAAGTACCAGATCAACCCAAATTTTCTAGTCCCCCCTAGAAGAAGACATTACCAATGCTCCTGCAAATCCTATGGTATTGGTTCTGTCTCCCAGGCCCTTGTGGGCCCCCAATCCTGCTTTCTCTCTCAACTATGAGCAAGCTTGTGCTGCCGCCCGCTCCCTTCTTCATTCTGGTACAGTAGCCATGCACTCTATCCCTGGCCTCTGTCCCAGGTATGCCTCCAAAGACCTGTACTCCTTCCTTTTGGACTTTGGTCTCCCCCTGTGTTGATGGAGTCCATAGATACTATTGGTGTGTTGGTTAACCAGTTCATCCAACCTGCCATAGTCCACCACCAACTTGCCTTGGGATCCCAGAATCAACTGCTAGATGCAGTAGCCTCCGCCATCTTGAATAACCACACTCAAAATATGGTCTACCAAAGATGATCACATAGTCTCTTTGCTTGTATTTCTGACAACCAGCGCAACTTGTTAGCGTCACAGAAGTATTTAAACACCTCTCTGAATTCCCTTTGTTCCTTGCTCCCTGGATACATAAATGATCAACTATGAAAATTGGATGAACATCAGGCAGCCTGGCGTGAGAAAATTGAGGCTTTTCTGCATAACCATTGGCATGATTTTAAGACTCTGGTTAGTGAACTCAATCAATTCAGGGAGCATGTCAACTTGCAACTCAAATTGATAGGAGCTCATGTTGATACTTGGGGCCGTCACCTGCAGCATCAATATGGTCTGGATAAGGCTCCACTAGGCAACACCCTATACCAAGTGCAAACTTATGTAGACAAACAAGTGGCCTCTATTGAGGTGACTCCCCCCGCTCCTCCTGTCAGGACCCCTTCTGATTTTGAAACCAAAGTATGGGGATCATTGCCAAGCTCAAGGCTACCACTAGACAAGAAGCTTCAGTGCAGCCTCGCCCTCCAGCTGAACCTATGCCTGAACCTTGTATTGCCTCCCTCACTGATCAGGTGGCTACCCTACAAGGTGAAATCAAGTACTTAAGACGGTGCCTCTCTAATTCTGAAGGTTTGTCATCTGAATCTGAAGATGAAGAAGAAGGTGAAGTTGTTAACACTCCCGCTCATGACAATCATGGTTGTTGCCCTGGCTTAGAAGGTCAACCCTGGGTCTACTGTGCGCGTGCTCTAGATCAACTTGCCAAAGTGACAAATGATGTAGCTGATAGGCAAGACACGTTGGAAAGAGAGGTCCAAAACCTCTCCTGCTTTACAGAGACTCTAAATGGACAAGTCGCCCCCTTAGTCACTCAGGCCACCTCCCTGGCTACTTGTGTTAATAGGATTGCTGGCACCTTGGCAGTACAACAAATCAAGATTAATGAATTTGGGACTGCTGCCACAACTGCCCGAGACATTAGTGGGCAGAATAGCTCTACCTTGGACACTTTAGAGGAAAGCCTTTGACTTCTCTGGGCTAGACAACCTACTGCTGAATCCAAATTTGAAGGCAACCCTCACATTATTGTCCTCAACCCTAGTGAGAAAAGCCAGTCCTTGTCTTCGTCCATTGACCCAAATTATAAGCCAACTTTCAAGCAGATATTTGATCCCAAGACCTCTACCATTGCTGCTTTTCTGACCATTTACAAAAATGTAATGCATAGGGCTACTGACAAACTCAAGAAGGAACACATACTTACCTGCCCCCATCCCACTTGCCAAGAAGTCGTGGTTCCTGAGCTCCCTTCTATTGTCACCTGGAAGGATATGAAACACCTCCTTATTGAGGAGTTTGGAGGAGATCTCAGATTGGAGGTCAAGAAGGATGCATTTATGCATATTGCTTTCAAACCCAAGGAGACCCTGGCTGATTTTGCAGATTTTTTCTACATTGAAGGCCAACAGTTAATTACTAGTTGACAGTTGACTCTCCAAGGAAGCCTACACGGCTTGTTCAAATGCTTTGAAGGTGAACCAGCTTCTATGTCTACACTTTAAGGCACACAAGGCTTCACTCACTTCCATGAAGAGTATTAAGATACTCTTACAAGAAATGCATCTGACACATGGAGGTACAGTGGTGCGTAAGAACAAGGTCAATAATTCTGGGACCACCTCTTGTACGCCGCTCATTATGACTCTGGGTACTAGTGGACAGGCTAAGAGACAGGGCTGTCATAAATGTGGCCAGATTGGACATCACTTGCGCACTTGCACTAATCCTCAAATGGAAGGTTGCAATCCCAAGGAACAGGCGGGAAAAGAGAGGTCAGCTTAGACATGGAGACGCTCTCTGCTGACCAATCCCCCCGTCTCCCCCTGATCCTCTGTCTGATGAGGAAGCTCCCTCTTCCTCTGGCTCAACTATCCTTCATCTGTTTCACAACCTCTCCAGTGATTCAGAGCTTGACAATTCTGATAGTGAAGACTCTGATAGTTATGGCTACTCTTTCCTGGCTGTTCCAGAAACTATCCCTGTACCCTACAAGCTTTGCTCTGGGAAGACTACCACCACTTCCCGGGTACCTCCAAGTGAAGCTAAGTCCATGGTAGCTTGCCCTTACCTAGCTCAATCCCATCAAACTCCTGTCTTGGTTGACTCCTCTGAGGAAGCAGCCTAGTTAGCCAAAGCTCTTTTCCATAACGTAACTGTATCTCTTCCACTACAGACTATGTATAAGGAAATCCCTGCGTTACAGTGTATGCTGGCCAAATGGGAAAAGGTGCTAGAGGCTGCGCAAGATGTGTTGGCAGTCTTGCCTCCCTTTGGGAAAGATACAACCCGCGTGGAAGTATCAATCCAAAAGGTCAAAATTAAGGCCATCTTGGACATGGGTTCCCCTGTCAACGTGGTATCTTCCAAGCTAATGAAGAAACTTAAGTTGGCCCCTGACCTCAACTACACGCAGTTGTATGGCACAGCTGGCATGGCCCAAACTTGAGCCATTGGTGCCTACTCCACTCTACCCATGAGGTTTGGGAAACTCCTTATTGCCTCCCCTGCTATGGTCCTAGAGAACAAAAGCTATGACCTCTTGGTTGGTACTCAGTTCCTCTGCAAATATAACAGAATTGTAAACTTACAAGATGGATACCTTTTGCTCTTGGGATATGAAGTTCCTTTGATTTTTGAGGAACCTCCGCGCTTTCCAGGAAAACGTCTTAAAACTTGCGTGCTTGAGTACCCTACGGGTATCTTCTCCCTCAAGTATAGGACTCACTCCTCCAACATGTGTACCCCTCCTCCTTCCTGCCCTGCAGAAGAAGGGGTATCTCTGCTAGCGCCAGCCACTATCATCATCCCCCCGGGCTCTCAAGTGGTGATTGACTCCCAGATTTCCTATGAGCTTCCTGAAAAGTCCTTCTTGGAGCTTTACTCATCTGAATCCTTAAGTCGTACCAAGCCCTGCCTATGTCCAGGGATTTTGGACCAAACTCACAAAGAACCCGTGCAATTACTGCTTGCTAATCTGACAGCCCTGCCCATGCAAGTAACTAGAGGCCAGGTTGTAGGTCATGGTTGTGTACTTGGAGAAGAACAAGTATCCTCCCTCTACCCCTTCGGAACTTTCAGTGATTTCAACCTACCTGAAGATGATCCGCAAGTTCTCTCCTTGTTCACTGCTGCTGATTTCCCCTAATTGTCTCCTGTTCAACAAAAAAAACGTGTTGGACCTACTCAATCAGTTCAGTGACATCTTTGCCTCTGGGCCTATGGACTATGGCCTAGCTAAAGGAGTCATTCATCAGATTGATACTGGGGATGCGCCTCCTTGTTGTGCTAAACCATTCCGCCGTAGTAGGGTGGAAGATGCTCAGGTGTCTAAAGAACTCAAGCAACTTCTGGACGCTGGGTTACTGGCCCCTTCCCAATGACCTTGAGCTTCCCCGTTACTGATCCTCAAGAAGAAAGATGGGGGACACCGCATTGTAATGGATTATTGCCGCCTGAACTCTCTCACTAAGAAAGATTTGTACCCCTTGCCCAGAATCAACAATGCTCTCAGACAGCTGGGTGGTTCCAAGTTTTTCTCTGCCATGGATCTGGCTTTGGGGTACTGGCAGGTTGACCTATCACCTGAAGATCAAGAAAAGACTGCGCTCATCATGTCAGAGGGCCTCTTTGAACCCACTTGTATGCCCCAGGGACTATGCAATGCCCCTGCCACATTTCAGCAAGCTATGGACTCCATCTTATGAGACCTAAAACTCTCTTGTGTCCTTGTTTATCTTGATGATATCACTGTATTCAGTGCTACCTTTACTGACCACTTGGAGCATCTCAAGGCTGTTTTTGTCAAGATCTGTGAAGCTAGCCTGAAACTCAAACCCTCCAAATGCTCTTTCTTCAAGGAACGTCTTGAGTTTCTATGACATGAAGTCACTCAGACTGGAATCCTCCCCATGAATAACAAGATGGAATCCATTGACAAGATGCTACCTCCCACAAATCTTTGAGAGGTACAAGTATTCCTTGGTATGATGGGCTACTACTGACAATTTATCCCTGACTTTGCTGAACTGAGTGAACCCCTTGTTCAATTGCTTTGCAATGTCCCCTTTGAATGGACTGACAGCCAACAACAAGCATTCAAAGTGCTGAAGTCCAAGCTCAAGGAGGCTCCTATCTTAGTCTATCCTGATTATGATAAAGAGTTCATCTTGTATACCAATGCTAGTGGAGTAACTGTGGGTGCTATCCTTGCCCAACTCAACAATGAAGGTGTAGATTGACCTGTAGCCTACTCATCAAGGGTCCTTAATAAGCACAAAAAGAACTACAGTGTTACCGAGAAGGAATGTTTGGCTGTGCTACATGCAGTGAAGCAGTTTTGGCATTACATCTATGGAACCCACTTCACGGTAGTCACTGATCACTCCTCCCTCAAGTGGTTACACCAGCTAAAGGAACCTGAAGGTTGGTTAGCACATTGGGCTCTACATCTGCAAGGGTATGATTTCACTGTGGTACACCGTCCTGGGGCCCAACATCAGAATGCTGATGGCCTGTCAAGGATGCCAATTCTGGCTATCCACCCCGCTGATGCTGATCAACTATATGAGCTAATAGGATATCCTGACTCTTGGACCACTGAGCCTGAAGATATCCGCCTAGCTCTACAGACCCTATCCAAGGACACCATAATTTGTGATAGACAACTCTTCAAGAAGGTTAACAATGCCTACCTACCTTACGTTTGCCCTAGTATGAGGATAGTCATCATCCTCCAAGCTCACATTGACACTGGCCATGGAGTTATAGCCAAGACTCATGACTGGTTGTGAAAAAACTTCTAATGTGAAAACATGCGCCTCTTGATCCCTGATGTCCTTGCCTCATTCCATTCTTGTCAACTCCAACGTCCTTGTCCTTCCCAACACCAGTTTCAACTCATCCCTCCAAAACATGCCTTCCATACGGTGAGTATTGATGCTGTTGGGCCCTTCCCCCGTTCTAGGCCGGGATGTTGGTTTATTTTGGTTGCTATAAATCACTTTAGCAAATGGGTTGAAGCCATAGCAACAAAAGATATAACGGCTAGGACCATAGCTACTTTCTTGCTGCAAGACATCTTCTATTGACATGGCTGCCCTCAAGTCCTGCTCTCAGACAATGGTACCAATTTTAATGCTCGCCTCATCACCTCTATTGTTGAAGCTATGGGGACTCACCAGTTGTTTTCTGTGCCATACAATCCCTCCACCAATGGAACTGTCAAACAAGCAAACTCCACCCTAGTATTCATCATGAGAAAACTCACGCTCTCTGACGCTGCCAATTGGGACATGTTCCTCCCTGCCGCCCTCTTTGCCTACTGGATTAGTAGACATTGGGTGACTGGTCAATCCCCTTTTGCCATGCTTTATGGATGTGAGGCCACTACCCCCTCAATCTTAGGACCTCCTCTGATTGAGTATGATACATCTGCAAATCCTGAGACCCGTGTGAAAGACCTAACCAACCGTATCATTGACATCCAGGCAACCGCCTACTCCACTGCTTATAAGGTTAAGGCTTTGGAGCTCTCTCCGTCCAATGCTGCTAGAGCCCCCCTCTCTGAATACCAAGTAGGCAATCTAGTTCTCTACTACCAGAATTGTACAGGTGGTAGAGCCTACAAGCTGGATTCCCTCTGGGTTGGGCCTTGTGAGGTTACCTTCAAAAAAGGTGTTGAATACACTGTGAAGTTACTATTGTCTGGCCTTCCCTTTGCCCGCGTCCACTCCAAATTCCTTTGTAAGTATCAACTCCCTCTGTCCTATCTTGAGGGGTTAGATGTTGTAAATTGTGCTATTAATGCTATTTTGATTTGTCCTTTGAATATTGATAGTTGCAAAGATTTGACTGGTTTTGCCATTGAGTTCGGAAATTCCTTGCCTTCTGCAAATGGGTCTGGTTCAATATCCACCCATTCCAGATTATTGTACCTGTCTGTGGTTGATCCTGGTATGACCTCATCCCAGTGTGACCCCCTCAGCCACTCTGTCTTCCTATTGAGTGATCCCTGCTTCTTGTCAACTATTTAAAGTAGAATCATTACTCCTAATAAAGACAAGTTTATCCACATTTGTGTTGGATTTTATAATCTTCAAGCTCTTCCTGTCCTTTCTGCCAAAAGGACTTTTACATCTTGATTTCCAGGAAATTAAGGTATGTGCCCTTAATTTAGCCCTGAAGGCTAACCCAAGGCTAGCTTTGAACCTCAAATCTTTTGTAATAAAGATTTCCTGTTGTGTCCTCCAGGATGTCGTCCCCTGGAGCCAAACACAACATACGTGGTGGACAACTCTGGATGCAATTGCAAGAGAAGTGGCGCTCAGCACCCCAGTGGTTGCTGAACGCTTAATAAAAAGCAATTGGGTTAGCAAATTGATTCATAGGTTCTTTTTGGGATGCACATAGTACCCATACAACAATGCCAATGCAAAGGAGCCATAAAGGATGTGCTTGACTGTCCTATACCCCCGCGGTGTCTTCTGTTGTTCTAGTGTTAATTGGTATATGTCTATTTGAATTGGTATGTCCTCTAACTTTTTAACGTTTGTGTTTAATGTACAATGTAGTACAGTAGTTTTAAAATCTATAGCAACAACCAAAAATACCTCAGATTTAAAAAAAATAATTTCAGATTTAAACAAAATCCAAGTCACGCAAGATTCAGGTTTCAATTAATTTATAAAATTTCAGTTAATAAATGAACTTTCAAATCAAAAACAAAATTTCACTAGCTCATTATACAAAATTATATCAAACATCAAGCAGTGTAGTTCAAACCACAAACAAAATGAACTGACACAACAGGTGAAATGGATGTATGCTGTTCCAGAGTATATTATAATCTAATAAGGATTCATATAAGGCACCAACAGAAGGACTAAAAAGAAACAAAATTGGAGCAATCTAGAAGCGAGATTCCACAAGCACAAAAAAAATAAACTCACACAAGATGTGTATTATGAGCAGCCTAAAATAGAAAACTATCAAGTTAACAGCCAATCAACAACAATCCAATTTAGGAACAGAGGCATTTTATTCATTTTCATGGCTCCTGATTTGTGTATAATGGTTTTGAGAACCTTCCAAATATGGACTTGAGATTACAATAAAAATAAATCATTAAATTTTAAAATTCCTACTTTTAGTGATTTTATCCTAGGTTTTTTATAATGGTATTTTACAAGCAATATATTTGACAGCGCCATCAGCCAAACCAGCAGCAGCCAGACCAGCTTCAATGGAGGCAAGGCTCAGAATGTGGAGGCACCTGTTTACACTCAAGTCTTTGAGGCGGGTAACAAGGAAGCTGACCTGTACCTGACCACCAACCCCTATGGCTTTGACTTGTTTGAGAGTCACTTAGAGTCTATCTCTGCCCCTGATCCTGTACCCACCCCTGCACAAGCTGCCCACCAACCAACCAATCAGAATGGCAACCTTGATTTGAAACATCTTCCTGCCACCACCCAACCTGCCCCCCTACAGCCAATCAGGCTTCAGCTCCTCTGGCCAGCGCCCCAAGCAACAAATCATCACTGCCCAAATTCTTCAGGAAATTTTGGCACTGAATCTACAGGGTCTGTCCTGGGAAAAGATTGCCGCCCAGTTGCAATTTACCCAAGCCACTGTCATGCGGGAATTCAACAATCTGATGAACAGGGGGAATATGATTGGGACAGCCAAGAAGCCCAAGAAGGCCGTCAAGTCCCAAATCAATGAGGCATACCTAATCATGCTTGACCTCCTCCAGCGGGATCCCAAGCTTCCATTGACCCAGGTCTGGAAGCAACTTGCGCACCATGGCATTTAGGTATCTGAGCGCATGGTGAAGCTCTGGATCTTGATATTTAAAAAATGGTGAAGCTCTGGATGTATGGGAAGGTGGCTTCCATACGGGTTCTTATCAATTTTGCCAGCAACCAAAGGGATGGCACTGAGGATTCCCTGTATGATCTTGACATCAAATCAACCCTGGTCTTATGCTTGACAAGTCTATCAGATGACGTCATGTTTATCTCCTACTATAAGCCATCAATAGCTTTTGATGATTTTGGTGAGCAATGAAAAGCCACTGCCAAGAATAGAAGGAAGAAGGTCAAGAAGGGGACGTTCATTGGTGCATTTCTGGCTATTTCAGCCAAGGGTTGTGTCTACTATTGGGCAAACCCAGATTTAATCAATGGCTACTCATACAGCCACATCCTCAGGGAATTTTTTGACTCCTGGGATGGCTCAAATTCCAAGTACCGGGTGTTCTTGAGCCACCAGATTGAGGGTAGCTCACCACCCTTGAGGCCATCCAGAGACGTGGGCACCAGGCCTCAGTCTACCCCGCCGGCCATGCAGACTTCCATCTGGCTGATGTTGTCTTCTTCAACATGGAATCCACATTATGGGAGTGCCTCCCTCAGGCTTTCAATGACCTCTATCTTGGGGTCCTTGACCACAATTTTCTCTTTGGCTGCCAGATGGTGGCTGCCTTATTTGCGCAAATGGTTTTCATGTGAATATGGGCAACCAATCACGTAAGGATAAGTGCCTTCCACCTCAGGCCACTTACCAGCCCATCCAGCCAATGACTAATGAGGAATATAATAAGCAGTATATGGCAGCCATCACGCAAAATCCTCCTGCCTCCACCCCCGCCACCAACACCCCTAACCCGCAAGCCCAACCCACCCAATCCCAGACCCCCCAGGCCAGCACTGCCTCTACGTCTTCCTTTCCACGTTATTCTGCCTCCTAGGCATCACTCTTCCCCACCCCAATAAAAACCCTTTCACCAAAATTTTTCTATTTTTATTATCTTTTTTTGAATTTCAATTGTTCATGTTCTCTTTTTTTATAGTTGGCTCTATTTTTATGTTCAGCTTATTTCTATAAAATCATATATTTACCATTTTGTGTATCTAGATCCAGAACACAGTTATTTTTAGCACTTAGACATAGCCCCTTGTGAAAATATTAACAACAATTTGGTGATCAGCTAAATTTGAATTACAAAATTATAGTGTTAACTGTTTTTAGATAAAGTTGTTACTGATCCAAATTCAAAACCTTAATGATAAACTTTAAGCCAATCAGGAGCTGAGTGATAAAGTGATTGTTGTGAAATAAAGGGTCATTCGATAATTTTTTGGTGCATGTGCGCTAATTAATATGATTGGCGCACATGCATCAAAGAATTATTGAATGACCCTTTATGTCACAACAATCACTTTATCACTTGGCTCCTGATTGGCTTAAAGTTTATCATTAAGGTTTTGAATTTGGATCAGTAACAACTTTATCTAAAAACAGTTAACACTATAATTTTCTAATTCAAATTCAGTTGATCACCAAGTTGCTGTTAATATTTTCACAAGGGGTTGTGTCAAGCGCCAAAATTAATATGGTAACCACGGAAACAATGCCACACAAAGCAAACAACACATATTAAGATGTATGTAAAACATATACAAAATGGGTAAAAAGATGGGATAATGTAGTAAATGGGAAAACAAAAAGGAATAAACAAAGAGGCAATTGTATCAAAATAATACAGAATTTATTGGGGCAAGATCTATAAAAACATATGACAAGGTTAGTAAAAAATCAATGAGCAAATTGGAAAAACTTCTAAAAGACCTTGACTTGGCAATTGCCAAAATCAAAGAAATTGACCGCAAGGTCAAGGAAAAGGTGAAGTCTGCTGTCCTTGAAGGGGACAAAATTGAAAAGGTGTCTGCCAAGGCACTCATGACCAAAATACCAGACGCACCTGAGAAGACAATAGAGCGCCTACTCAACATTCAGAAGACAGTGGTTGAAGGCTTGCAATTCAAGTCCTTTGCCCTCTCTGCGCCGTCTGTCTGGACGGACAACCCTGAGATGTATGCACATCTCAAACCCGCCAAGAGGGCCCGCAAAAAGGACACTGAGACGCCTGCACAGCTGCTTGCGCCAAGGATGGCAAAGCCTGCCAAAGCTGCTGGCAAAGAAGAAACCCAAGAAGGTAACCTTAGAAAATAAATTTAATAAAAATTCATAAATACTTACCTTTTTTTAGAAGATGTTGATGGCAAACTCTGCCAGGTCCTGGTTCCTTTTGTTCCCCCCACCTTCTACTCAAATTTTGCCACTCACGTGGCAAAGCAGCTTTTCCTGTTCCCCCTGTCTTGCAGGAGCTCAAAGATAGGATTCACAGTGCATTTTAATGTCCAGGGAGGCATTGACTGGGCTAACGCATGAAGAGAGGGCATCCAAGTGGACAGTTACTGCCTACAAGAATGCCCAACTGGTCCTCCTGGACCCGGTTAACCTCAGTGGAGTTTAATGTGTAAACTCCATTGAGCTTGTTTGGGACGTCCTGGCAACACTCCAATTCAAGAATATACCAGAGATGGGCTGGGATCATGTGGCTGCTTGCTTCTGCTTCCCGTTGGAGCACACCCTGTCTTACCTATTGGAGAACTTTGGGTGCACAGTGGGCAAATTGACTGTTGCAGACGCAACAGCTGTCAAGAAAACTAAGATCCTCCTTGCAGACTTTGGGCTAGCCTGGAGTGCAGATGAGACAGGGCTCCCCTTGGCAATGGATCTTACCATTGCAAAGACCAGGCACAACAAGAAGATCAGCACTGTCTATAATAAATTGTGTGAGTTCACAGAAGCCTTTGCTGGGCAAAGGCTTCATTTGGTGGTTTACCTTGGCTATCTTTTCTTCTTTGGGATGAGCGCCAGCGTAGAGAATCTAGACAGGGTCCTTCTGGAAATTGACAAGGCCTGGCTTGCACTTGACGGGAATAAGGTCCCCCCTGGATATGACTTGGTGGACCATGTAATCCAAGACGCCCTGGTCCTGGCAGGGATTTACAGGTTTGCAGCCCCGCCTGAAAAGCTGCTCCTCAGTTTGCACCTTACCCTACTCCCCTTCACCAGCAGGAGGGAGTTTTTTAATAAGGGTGTATCCACTGTCCACGGTGTGGCGGTGGAGGTTGTGTGCCACCTCCATTGCAGGGTGGGTACATACCAAAGAACCCACCACAGGCGCACACAATAAAAATATGATTCCAATAAATTTTACTACAATTTATATTATTTTTATTATAATAAAATTTTCAGCAATTTTTATTTCAGCAAACCAGTTTTGCAAAATATATTGCAGAAACAGTTTTCATAAAAGAATAAAAATATATGTTAATAAAATAAATTCTAACTTGTACATTTATGTTTAATTTTTTTAAAACTATTTTTTATTTATTTGAAAAAAGTGATTTAAATATTTTTGCGTAATCCAGTATTGAGCATTTGGGATTACCTCAGATGGCATAATAAAATAATATAAAATAAATAAATTACTTACATCTATTGATGGATCTTCTGAATGTGATTGCAGGCGTGGAAACATCTAAATATAAAATGATAATTAATAAATCTTGAATAGTAAAAAAGAGAATATAAAAAAACTGGACACACTAAGCCTTTAATTGATTGGCTGTTTGGCTAGGCACATGGGGATGAACAAATCAGCGTGGCCATAGAATTTGGCCACGTTTTTAGCTGGGAGGCTGTGGATCCTGGCCTGCAACAAATTAAAAAGGTCCTTGGTCCCAGTTGGGGTTTCTTGCTTGACAACACGCTTGAGCCACCCAAAGACTTCCTTGATGGGATTTAGGAAGGGCAAATAGGCTAAGAGGAAGAGAAGGTGTAAATTTGCTGTGGCCAATTGCTGGGGGCCCACAGCAATGCTGGTGTCAATTGATAGAAATTCTTCAAGAATGTCAGCCACTTTGTGGAGACCAATGTTGTCCAACACAATGACATTGGTGAAGCCAGGGCTTGTGCGCCTTAGGTGCTCCTGGATTAATTGGAGAAATGATAGAAAGGTCCTGCTGTTATGTGAACCAAATATCATTTGGTAGAGCTTGACCCACTTTGGACCGAGGAGAGCCACCATTGAATAGGCTGTGGCGCGGACTGCAGCATGCCAAGCCACCCCATCATTGGAGCCTTTTGGGACATACCCATAGCCATTGCACATTGATGAGGCAATTGCTGATTTGTCAATATAGTAAAATTTGACTGTCCCCTTGGCTTTGAGGGCAGTATACGCCTCTGCGTAGTTTTTCTGGGTCTTGATATTGGCTGGGCTGTTCTGATTGTATGGGGATACCCCAAGTTTTTTCCAGGAAAATCACATTCCCTTGACCAGATGGTAGTAAAAGGAAATCAAGGCCTCAATCCCAAAAGCAGACTTGACCATAGCCTGTATATTTGCCAGTTCAAGATGGCAGTCTTGGGTGATCCACTGGTGGATTGCCCATTTGTGCTCCTTGGTGAGCATAGTGGAAACGCACAAGGATTTCTCTGCGGCAAGGACTTGGCCAGTATCAATGAACTTGTTGAAGGTCTTGCTGGCGTACTTGGGATCCACTCCAACAATGGCTGCAGCCGCCTTGTAGTCACCAGATTCATGCATTAGCTTGAGCAGGATGATGTGTTTGATATCTGGGATGTGCTTCTGAGCGGGCTTAGTAGGCTCAGATGAACTGGGATCCTGATAAGTGACAGGTTTGCAAGGCATGGGCACCTTGCTGTAGAAGGCTGCAACTTTCTTTAGCACCAGCTGTCCCTCATTGGTTTGATAGAACTGGGGCTCCTTGTCATCCTCCTGATTGCCATCACTGACATAGGGCTCATAGCTAGTATCAAGTACAGGCTTCACTTTCTCCAGCATGGCTGACGAGACCGCTCTTGCCGGTACACAACGTCAAACATATACAAAGTAAGTTCTACCTCCTTGTTTCTAACCATCTTTGTTGTGGTAACCTTGGTGGGCTTCCGGGTCAGCTTTGGGACCCAAGGGTTGATGCTCTGCACCCTAGCAGCTTGTGCTCCTTGAACCAGCTGTGTCAGTGCAGCGTCACTATGGAACTCTCCTCTCCCGCCTCCCTCCTGAGTAGGCACTTGTGTTGTACTAAGTCTATTCTTTGACCTGCGGGGCAACTGCAACCGCAGCACACAATGTGTGCATTGGTACTTGGTTGCTGTGCTCCTTTTGTTTTAAAATTTAATAAAATATTAAATAAATCTCAATTAAGTTACTCCATAATTTTAATTTTTGCTTTTATCTGAATATGGATATTTAATTAGAGTTTTTCCCACCCAATATCACAATTATAGATTTTTTATTTCTTAGTTAGTTGTTTCTGGTTTTACAACGCCCATTTTTGAACACCCAAAAAAATTTCCACCCATTTTCCTAGATTTTACTGCCAAATTTAACCACCCAACACAATATTTTTAAAATTTATGTTTCAGATCTTGTGTCTTATTTTAGATACCTTGGTATCATTCATGATTACAATCCATTGCACACATTGTGTGAGTGATTTTGTTTACATAGTGAGTTGCTATTGTGTTTTGTTTTTGGTTTGTGTTTTGACATACCTTGCTTGGGTGTATGATGTCACCAATTCACATAGTAAACATATGTACACCAAAAGTCAACTCACCATTTTGTTTGTGAATCAATGTATTTTGGATTGTATTTTGAATGGTTTTACTTTGTGTGTGAGCCTTTTGTTGCTGTGTTGACTCATTTTGCCCATTGACGCCAATAAACCCTGTTAACAGAGTGTATATTTTAACCTGAGAGTTGGATTTAGTTTAAATCTGAAATCATTTTGTTTAAATCTGAGGTATTTTTGGTTGTCGCCATAGCTTTTAAAACTACTGTAGGGTTCCTAGGTATGTTGCATTGTGAATCCTTTGAGAGGTATATTTTTCTGAAAACATGCATAATTTTTTATATATTTGAACTAAATTGTTAATATTGGACGTGTTGCTGAACTTGAAGATGATTCCAAGGGCGCCCAGCTTGTATCTGCCCCCATGCCTTGGCAAACAAAATAAGTAAAGGCTTGAACTTTTTCACAAGGAGTGTGTCCCCAACTTTATTTTATAATGCTTTAAACACTTTGTTGAAAAGTTTAGTTTTGAGATAATTCTGGCCCTATCTGAAAGTCTGTTTTTTATTTTTTCATATTCATTTAGGTTTGCAAATGGGAATTTTTCACAGCATTTGTAAATATATCCATCAAAATTCATCTTGATATTACCTTGAATTTCATTCATTTCCTTAAAGTTGATTGTTCTGCCTAGCTTGTAGGCTTCCCTAACCCATGGCAAGCACCCCACAGGTGCCAATTATTCCTTCTTCTTTGCTTCAATATTTTCAAAATTATTTATGTTCATTTGAATTATTTTATTTATTTCATTTTGATTTATTTGTTTTACAGGGCTACCAATGATTGGTAACCCCTGTAAAACCAACTGGGCGTAAAGGCCGCCACTTCAGCAATCTTGTCCCCATTTCTTGTTATAACTAAAGTAAATTTAAGTAAAACATAAATAAACTTACTAATTGTTTCCCCTACGCCCCCTCTGCCACAATCACCCCTTCTGCAAACTTCATGAGTGTTGGCTGCTATTCATTTGATTTTCTGGGCTTGATTTTCCTTATTTTTTATGCTACTTGTGTTTCCTCTTGATTTTCATTTGTTAAAATTTCATTGTTTCTTTTGGGGTGTCTTCTTCTTGATTGTGCTTCATTTTCATCTGTTTCCATTTGATCAGATTCCTCTTCTTTTGTGATAATTTCCTTTTATATTTCAGTTCCTTCAATCAGCTTAATTTTCTTACTGTTTTTGGCCCCTTGCCAGAACTCCCACAAATTGTAGGCTGCATCATTGAACTTCAGACTTGATAAAAATTTCCCTGTAGATTAATTAACGCTTCTTTGTTCTTTTCATCTATAATATTTCCCAGTTTATCCAGAGCATCTTCCTTTGGCTGATTAGTGGCTGGCCCCTGTTTCCCAGCTTTCCTGTTACTAGTTCCCTGATATTTTTTCTATTTCAACAACCTTTTGCAGGTGTGCTTCTAAATACATTTATCAAGTTATAGATATTTGACATGTTGCTTAGATTACATCAAAAAACTGGTTTTTATAGTACTACCTTCAACACATGAATATTTTTCATTAACAATAATAGATCAAGGACCACAAATGTATAAATTACATTATAATATTGCAGGTATGCGTTAAATCCTGATATATATATTATGTGCATAACTCAGTGCATTCTGTATAATAAAATTCATTTTAAATGTGGCTTTTTCATTGTAATTTATATAAATGGACTGTGTTTATATTAAGGTGCCATCAACGCTTAGTACAAATATTGATACATTTTGCATTTTACAGCCTGTATATCTACCTATTGGTAATAATTCTGTAAACTTTTTAGTCAGATTTTGTGAGGTAACAATAATGTAATGGGTTAATAAATTACTGTTTATTACCATTAATTGGCTGGTTTTCTTTGCTGTGGCAATTGTGCATTTTATGATATTTATGCACTGGTATCCAATTGGTTGGTTTCACATCCATTTGCACAGGCAATAGAAAACATATTTGCCACCCTGACCACATCTGGTCTTGGGGTGGCAGCCATATTTCCTATTATCTGTGCAATGGGATGTGAAACCAACCAATTGGATACCAGTGTGTAAATATCATAAAATGCACAATTGCCACAGCAAAGAAAACCAGCCAATTAATGGTAATAAACAGTAATTTATTGGCCCATTACATTATTATTACCTCACAAAATCTGACTAAAAATTTTACAGAATTATTACCAATAGGTAGATATACAGGCTGTAAAATGCAAAATGTATCAATATTTTTACTAAGTGTTGATGATGCCTTAATATAAACACAGTCCATTTATATAAATTACAATGAAAAAGCCACATTTAAAATGAATTTTACTATATATAATGCATTGATTTATGCACATAATATCTAAAAATCAGGATTTAATGCATTTCTACTATATGATAATGTAATTTATACATTTGTGGTCCTTAATTTATCATTAATCTTGAAAATAATCATGCAAATAATTATATGTTATTCATAAAATGTACAACATTTTATTGATTGTGGGAATGTCAATAATGTAAAAAGAATATATTATTAATTATAAATCAAAAGAAATAATATCAATTTTATTAATTTTTTACAAAAAAAGATTTATTTGCTAATCAAAGGACGGGAAGGGAAGAGAATGGGCAGAATGAACGTCGCCTTCATCTGCGCCTGTGAAAGGGGCGGCATCAGAGGTAATGGGGAGGTAGTGGGTGGTGGTTTGGGAGTCAGGGTTAGAAGGCAGATGGCTTGATCCTGATGGGGGGTTTGGGAGGTAGGGTTTGTTGACTGGGAAGAGGCAGAAAGAGCTGATTGCTTCAATTGTTCAAATTCTTCTTTTGTCACATATACTGACTTGACAAAACAAATAGATGAGTGTGGGGGGATGGCAGGAGTCCTTTCTGGACTTATCACTATCACTTGCATAGAATATGACAATATCTTATAAGTCCTGGACAAATATGGAAGGGAACATCACATACACCTTCTCAATTTGGGTGCATAGTTCATTGTATGTGAAAGGTTTTAAGCGCCTGAGAGCTGAACCAAAATTGTAAAGACATACATCTGCAAGATGTAGTCAGCGTGCTTGATGGGGTAGGACCAACAGGTATGCCCACAGCCCTAATTTCTTTGGTTGCCCATTCCTGCTGCTCTATCTCTTCACTCAGTACAACTGTGTACACAGCTTGTTGGGTAGCCCACTCCTCCAGCATGTCCTTGAGCTTTGTCTGGTAGGCATATTCATCTGCAATTTTTGATATTGCTGAGTAATAATTGACATTCAATGGGGAAACTGCAAGCAAGACCCCAACAAATTGATGCAAAATTGGGCCGCGCTTGTAGATGTCAGATTGAATACACTTTTCTCCATAATCTTGGATGCTTGCAAAAATCTTGGCATACAACAAGAAGATTACGTCATTGCGCGTCCTCATTGCCCTCCCTTTTATAAACTTAATGATGGTTGAATTGTAGGGTTTGTTATCCACCAGACTGGGACCACTGAGAATTTGATTGGACAAGATTCTAGCAGCAACCACAACTCTGTGCATCCACAAATTTACTGTTCTTTTATTTGTAAAAATGCCATGGAGTCCCAGTTAGAGATGCACCTGGACCAGGGGCATCCACAGATCAGGTTCCATGATGGTCATCATAAGGGGGTGGGCTTTTTCACCATTGGTTGACATAAAGGAACCAGTTGGATTCTTCTTGGGAGGGGGCCACAGTTGGTGTGGGCTCTAGGGTTGCAGCCACAGTGGACTTTGCAAAACCATTGCGGCCACTATTTCCCCAAAGGACATAAGCATCCCTTGCTTCTTGACCATTTCAAAAAAATTCTGGCATGATTGATTTTCTTCTTCATCCTGCAGGCTGATTGACTGGGGGTGGGATGTGTCTGACTTGGGAACCAGACGGTGCCATCTGATTGGCTCTTTCTAGATTCTGGCTTCCCTGGGTGACCTCTTTGTTAAATTGGCTGATTCTGGATGCTAGTGTTGATATGCAATCTGGATTAGCAGCTGCCTGTGCATGATGAGCAAACAGGGCTATGCTAGAAGACACAGAAGAAAGAACACACTGCTGAGTAATGCTTGGGGAGGGGCCTATGAGTTGGGAGTGACCATATACAGAGTGCTTTACTATTGGAAGACCCAGCGTAGCCCTGCATGATTTTGTCAAGGCCAGGAAACAGCTCATTTACTTGTTTTTTAGTAAAAGAATGTATAATAAATTTTTATTAAAAATTAAACTCAAAAAGAGTAGTTTATATTTTAGTCAATTTTATTGTTAAGTGTGTTAAGTTGGTGAATAGAAGGATCAAAATTTTAGCTATCCTAAACTGAAATAGGGTATTTTTGAGAATTAGCACAAATCCACTCCAGATCCTTTGTCATCCTTTTTGAGAAACCCATAAATCATATTTATTTCAAATTCACCTCATTTTTGATTTGAGATTTGGTTCTTGGATTTGAAAATCCTGCAATTTCATATTTGTTAATTTTTACAGGTTGTCTATGATTTGTTAGACATGCATGTTATCTCAAATTTTACATTAGAATCCTCCATTTATGATTCATGTATTCTGCATTTGCTTGTTGTGTTTTGTCTTTAGTTAAGTTATCTTCTCAAGGGATTTGAAATTTGCCAATTTAAATCAATCAAAAAAATCAAATAAAATGATTGATTGATTTTGTTAAATATTTTAATTTTTACTCAGCTGAGTTGCCCGCAAAAGTAATTTGAAATTTGGACCAAAGATTTGAAAATCCTGAATTTTTACATTTAGGTTCTGAATTTACAGTATACATTATCTGACTACAGAATATGCATCATTATTTTTAAGATTAATGCATTTCATATTAGCTGTGCTAATTTGCACTTTAAATTTTGCTTTAATTTCCCTACAGTTGTTTCCAAACCTGTTAAGATGAATAAAAATCTCATTCTAAAAACAAAATTAAAAATCAAGGAATTTATACTAAATTAAAATAGATATGGATCCACTTTGATTTTGCTTTTAGAATGATTTTTTATCTCAACAGGTTTGAAAATTACTGAACTAAAACATTAAATGAATTTTGTAACTGTGCTAAATTAGCAAGTTACAAGGGGAAAATATTTGGCAACTAGATAATTATCTTTATTGAGATGTATTACTTATATAGTTTGAGGGAATTGTTTTAAAAGGAACATGATTGTAACAATCAATTGGTTGGATGAGTAGGGGATGACTTGATCCTTATAATGAGCCAAGAGCTGAAAAAAGCTGTTCACTGTACAGGGATCATAATTTGATTATGTTGCTGGATTTGGAAAATCAAGTCAACTTCTGCATTTGGCTTTGAGTCACTGGGAAGTCAGGTTGAGTAGCACAGGGTCTCTTGTGCGGAACTTTTGCGGTGGGTCAACCCTGCTGTTTGACCCCCCCCCCCCCCAACTGAAGGTTGGCTTCCTCTGTTGGCAGGTCTGTGGGAAGGTTGTCAGGAGTTCAGGCTCTATACTCTACCAGCTGTTGCCCAGTTACTGTGATGATGGTCTTCTGTTGCTTCTGGTGGGCCTTACATGATCAAAGCCTATTGTGGTATAGAATATTGTCCTGTTTTCTCTGGCCCAAGCTTGTACCAGGTAAGTATTATTTTCAAGATACCAGGAGTACTGTGATGCTCCTTCAGGTGAGGGAGGAGTTGATGCTGGTACTGGCATGGCCCACCAAATGATGGGAACTAACTTTACCAGGTAAGAGAGGGCCTTCTCAGCAACAGCCCAGGGTCCAGCTGCTGGCAAGGCAGAATCAATCAATCCTGTGAGCGCCAGGTACAGTACTCCCAGGAATTGACTACTCTGGCCAGTGGCATCAGAAGTGATTGGGGTTGAGATGGTCAGTTTGGGCGTCAGGGGTGATTTCATTGGGATCAAGTAGGCAGCAGTATTGTTGTATTTCCCATTGAAGATCAAAGGATATATAATGGTTTCTCTGCTGTCATGGATTATTTGATACAGATCCTTGGGGCATCTAGGGGGTGTACCACTGCAAGTCTTCCAAGGTCCAGGGTTTGTGATCAGAATTATGGGGGTACTCAGTGAAGTGCACAGGACCAAACAGAGCGTCAGGAGGGCAATAGTAGTCAAAGGCTTCAGCTTTGTCAACTGGTGCTTGGCTATCAATCCCTGAGAATGAATACTGGTACTTTGGTGATTGCAGATGAAAGATTATCAAAAATAAGTATGGATTCAGATTGGTGAACCAAAGGTTCATAACAACTTTATTAGTAAGGATTATGATACAAAACTTTTTCAGATTCTTCTGATTTATGTACTTACTCACATGCAAGTGCCTCTGATAATTCTTCTGGTGCTATCTGTGTGGCAAGGTTTGGCATATTAAGTTCTGCTGGTTAGTTGGCTGGTTCATGATCATTTTTGGGGTCTTAAGGAACAGCTGCTTGGTTTTCTGGTGGCCTATCTTTGCCTGGCTGGTCATTGGTGCTGGCAGGTTTGGCTGCAGGTGACATGGGGGTTTCCCAATTTGATCACAATTCTGGCTCTGGCTTGATAGGCATCCTTGAGGTGAAAGGACTTGATTAAAAAAGGATTTCCCAATTGGGAACCAGAAATTACTAAATGGAGGGTGGGCTTGAACTGGGAGCACTGGGTAGCTAAAATTAGCCTGCCCAGGCACAGCTAAACCCACTGTCAGGTATTGGGATATTAACTGATTAAAGGATTCAACCAATTAACGCGGGTCAGCTGTCAGTCACTCTTAGGAATGGTTTCAACAGAATGATGCGGGCCACAGGTTGCAGGATCAATGAATCAACAACCAAATCATATCCTGGCATTAAAAATTTCATGTATTCCTAATTGATAGTGAAACATGCAGATATTGTGCAATTAATTAGTCCACCTCAATAATTGCCTCAAACAGGTTTCTCATAATAATTACTATTCTAAACTTTAAATTATATTCTAGAACAAGGGCCATTGTCTGAAACACTTCTAGAAGAGCCTAAAATAGACTGGTCCATCATATGGGCCATCATCTAAAACACTTCTAGAAGAGCCCAAAATAGACTGGGCTATCAGGCCAAACACTCTAAGAAAAAAGGCTTTGAGCCTATTGTATTAGAGTAGCTCTGATTAAGTGAAGAATTATCTCTGCCAACTAATAGCAAGTCAGGCTAGCTAGACACTTGGAACATGGTCCAGGTTCACAGATACTCTGCTCAGATTGAGGGATAGTTGCACAGCTTCAGAAAGGATACTGAGATGTGGAAGTTGTCAAGCAAGATTCTGTCACAAACTGCACACACTCAAGGTTGGGTCAGATCTAACTCAGATAAACGCAGGCAGCTGGGCCAGCCTCAATATCAGCATTCTAATAAAGAGATGATATTTAAAATTCTTTCCCCAGTTCAACTATAATTAAGTGGAGAGAAAAGATCATACTGTTGCCATAAATTATTAAACTCTATAGTAAACTATAGACACAACAACTTATGAAGCTATATCCAGAAGTAGGAAAAACCGTCCTAAATCCTTTGGGCCTTGGGCCCTGTCAGACTTGCTACTTCTGATGACAACAAAATATTCTGGGCCAAAGGTTACGCCAAAGTCACAGGTTCTCTGTAATTTTCTAATGATAGAAGACTTAGGATATCATCTGGCTGATTATAAAATACCATGGTCCGCAATTTTCTGAAACCCACCAAGGCTTGGGTATAGCTTTTGGGGCCCAGAACAGGCCCTGCAGCTGTTGCTAGGGTGAAGATGATTCCTGCACCTGTATTTTTGCTTTTCAAAGCAAATTCATATGCAGGCAAATCCCTGTCACCTTCTTGCCCCTCCTGGCAGCATGGTGCAGGTTTGATTCCTGCCTGGGGTATCAAAACTGTTACTTTTGTAACAAGGACAAGATTGGGTGTCTGCCATTCATACCACCCAAGAAGAGTGTGCCCAAACTCTGAAACAAGCCGTACAGTCCTACAAAGACTTTGCTGAAAAGAAGAGAAGCCCTGGACCACCCATAGAAGTTGGGGACATAGTTTATCTCAGCACCAGAAATATCAAGATTACAGCACCATGTGCAAGTCTCAGCCCTGAGAAAACAGGACCATACAAAGTTTTTTAACACATAGGAGAAGTAGCTTACAGGTTAGAGCTCCCGTCTAACTGAAAGATCCATGACATCTTTAACCAATTGCTATTGTCCAAGAAGAACAGTACCTCACACCCTCATCAAGTTTTTTGCACTGCCCCTCCCCCGCTCAAAGTAGGAAGCTTTCTAGAGTATGAGGTTGAATAGATTCTAGACCACAAGATGAGATATCAACAACTACACTACTTGATTGAATGGAAAGGTTACCCGCCCAAAGAGAATACCTGGGAACCTGAATATAACCTTGCCAATGCTAGTGTCCTCCTGACAATGTACAAGACCAGGCATCCATAGTTAAACTTTAAGAGCTCAACTATGGTGGAGGATGATGTTAGGGCCCAGAATGGGCCAGAAAACCCCCTATGTGGCATAGGTTTAATGCCTGAAATCAATCAATTGCACAAACAAACAATTGTGTCATCAATCACACTAATTTACCAAGATAAAACCTTAATGACAAGTGGATAATTGAACTGTGAGGAATTACATTCCTTTCACAAAGGAAAAGTCACAAAAATAGCTCACTACAATCATGGACACCAGGAAAAACAACACCAAAAATGCATTTTAAATGCTGAAAATGGATACACAAGTTTAATTAATACTTTCAACAACAACCCATCAAAAATGTGTTTGAAATTGTTAAATGAATGTGGATTTATTAAGAAAAGAAAAATTAAGGACAAAAGCAAAAGTGAAAGCAAGTGTGAAATCTTAAACTATAATATAAATCCTACTCTAAAACCAAAAATCCAACATATAACTAGACTTGAAAATAATGTAAAGAATATTGCTGTAATCAATAACAGCTCTAATCATACCCAAATAAGAGTGACAACCAATCAGAATTAAGTAGAATGTACCACAGAACCACACAAGCACCCCAAAGTGCCAATCAGAACCATAGATACAACCAAGCCAAAGAAACAATCCTCATCCAAGCCCAGACCAATGCAAGGATCCAAATTGTAAGCCACATACCAAAAATAACCTTGCTTCTTCTTGCATTGCAGGCTGCAGCCTGCTGAAGTCTTGCAAGGCAATAATCTTCCAACAACTCCTGAAGGATTTTCTAGTAACCACATTGCCTATCCCCATCTTCACTCAGTATTTAAACTGATATTCCCCTGTTTGAGCAATTTCTCCAACAATTTTCTTTCCTCTCAACAAATTCAATAAATCTATATTTTCAAACTTCTAAAATTGATTAGTAGATAAATTAAGTCCCCACCCAACAACATGAAACTCATTATTCTGGTATGGGCTTTCTGTGTGTTAATTAGATATGGACAGGCAAACGTGAACTTTGAAACTCCCAAACCTACGCCCACTGATAAAACTGAAGAGTTCATTTGGTATCAATTTGGTCCACACCGCCACCATGCCCCCTACATTGTTACCACTCCATTCCCTCTAATAATTCATCCCAAGCCCCCTGGCTGGTGTTGGGATACACCAGCGTCTACTACTTGTTAAACCATTTCACTCCCTTCATGGGGAGATTTTTCTTATTTAGTCACCTTTTACATATGCTAATGATAGGAATTCCAGTAGGGTCCACTCTATTTAATTTTAACTTGGGAGCTCTTCTCCATTCAATTGGAGAAAGTCTCCCTAATGAGTGGATCCCTGAAACAACCCTGGTTAAAGCCAAATCTGGGGGCAATTGGAAATTGTTCCAAAGTCAAGTGAAAATAATTGTAATTAACACACAGCCTCTGAAATCAAGGAATTGGGACTTGGATTGCCAAATGACCCATAAATTCCCTGCCAGCTTCTCCAGGGCAAAAATAGTGAAAGGATCCACTTAACTGACAAATCAGGGCCTGCCAATGGAATCCAACTCAATAAAAAAATTGATAGCCAATAGGGGGTTGCCAGTAAGTACAATTGCAGTTTCCCAGCAGGATATAGCTGGGAACACTGATAACTCTTATCTTGTTGCAATCTTCACTTAATAAACTTTTATTGGTTAATGCACACTGAGCATTTATACTTTGCATAGTTTTTTACATTATAATGAATTTTATACTGCTGGTGCTTTCAAATAGATAGTACCTCCAGAACCAACGCCAGCGCTGGGAAACAGAGCAGCTTCTTGCTACCTCTAACCAACCAATGCTAGCCTTCATTCCATCTTCTAGAGTGCTGGATCAAGAGATGGTTCCTGCTCCTGCACCACACCTGTGAGGTTTCTGGCCACCAGTCCCCAAAGTGTGTTCTGGGTCATAGCCAGGGACCGGCTTGGAGGAGTTGCCATTTACTAGTAGAGGATGTTGGCTAGCTAGAATTTTATGCTGATCCTGCATTAATGCAAACTCTTCCAATACTTTTCCTATTACTAGGCGGGCATCCCCACCATCCACTTGTACTTCATCTGGTGCTAAACCTTCTGTAGACCTTTACCAGTCTTTCAGCAACCTATTAAACTCATTTCCAATGAACTCCTGTCCCTTATCTGTCATTTTAAGGTGTCTAGTCAACCTCTCCCACTCTTTCTGAGAGGTTTTACTAGTGGAAAACCTTCTACAACTTTGGAAATGGCTTTTTTAACCCTTGGCCAGGGTAAAAGATGTGGGGAAGCTCACTCATGGGGGTTCTCTCTATTACTGAAAATTTGGACAGGGGTCAAAATAGGCCTTTATTCACTTTCAGAAGGAAGATCCCCTTAGAAACCTTCTGGTATATTTGCCTGAGTTTGGGATACAATAGAAATTTACCAATACCTTTGGAGTCATCCAAAAATATCTTGGACTCCTTGAACTTGGACTTGGGCTCCTTCACCTTTGTATTGAACTCCTGCACTCTGCTTCAACTCCAGTTTCTTTATCTTCAACTCCAGCTTTGTTATCTTGGGCTTTTGCACCAGTATCTTGGACTCCTGAACCTTTTTCTTATGCTTCTGGGTCCTTTGTAGTCCTTGTGGCCTTTGGAATCCACTTATGTCAGTTCTTGTGGCCTTTGAAATTTACTGTGTGAGTCCTTAAAAAGCCTCAGATAGCTTCCCCTTTTATAGCTCCTTTTTCAAGTCCAAATTCCTTCTCAGTCTCTTGTTTTCCAAATCTTAAGCCATCCAGTTTTTCTCTCTCTATAATATATTAAACTTTTTAGCTTACTTTAGCCAATAAAAACCCTGAATTTTCTGCTTCTGCTCCTCATTTTTTAGGCTTTAACTCTTCACTTAAAGCCCTCAAATCACTGATTAAACAGGATTTGTCCTGAATCCAATCAAACGCACATATTCATCAGTTTTGCCAAATAGTTTGCCCAAATGACTTGCCCTTGACCCTGATTTGAACCTGTTGCTGTCTTGCTTTGGATAAACAACTGCTCCGCGTTTTGAACAGGTTTGCTGTAATTCCTGTCACGTTTCTCTGGCAAAACTCAAGCGCTTCTGCCTATGTTTTACATAGGGGATTTTAAAACCCTTTATTTTTCAACATTTCTCTGAGTTCCCCTGCATTTTTCAAACATTTCAGCACTTTGAACTTTCCTATTGCTTGCTTTCCACTTCTAATAATCATTTTGGCAAAATTATAACCTTTGTTCTAACAGTTTCTCCATCCTGTTTCTTGCCTCTCTGTCTTCCATTCTACTTGATAACCTCCTAATAAATTTGCAGTGCAAACACTGTAAATTGTTTCTTCCTTTCCTTATATTTAAACATATGATATTCAATATAATTTTTATCATATTTTTGGCAGCATTAAATCCTTATTTAACTGCTTCTTTCTTATTATTTCCTTTTTTAAGAAACTAAAATCAGCATTCTAGCTCCTTTATTCATTCCAGATAGTCCTTCTAAGCCATATTCCAGTTCCTCAGCTAGTTCTGCACCATGATCTTTTAGTCCTTTAGCCAGCTCTTTAACCACATCTTCTGGTCCTTCAGCAGTCCATTTCAGTTGTCAAACAGTCCATTTCAATCAACCATCAGCTCAGACCAGGTCTTTCAGTCAATACACAGTCCAGTCCTCATTGTGAGCCACCTAGGTTCTAATTCTCACAATGAACCATCTTGTTTTCAATCCTCATAATGAAACACCTTGGTTCCAATCTTTGCAATGGTCTCCCAGTCCCTCAAATAGCCTTCACTGTGACCAAACAGTCCCTCTTGATAGTTTTCTCTGCTAATTCTGTGAACCACCTTGGTTCTTTATCTCAGCCCCTATTACCAGAACTTGTAGACTCAGGCAATAAGTCTACAGGGCTACCAGCGCTTGGCTGGGCCCCTTACAAATGTCCTCCACCTGGGTCATTCAACCACAGACAATCCTCATGTCTGTGCAGTTGTCTTTACTCATTAAGGTGATTAATCCTGAGCTTTCAGTTACAAAGTAATCAACTTTACTTCCAAGAGGCCTGATCACACCAGATTCTTCAGCTGCTTCCCCAAGCAACTACCCTGGTGACACTTCTGAGCATATCCATGCCCTCCAATGATCACTCTGGGACCTCCCCAAAGCTCCCATAGAGACATAGACAAGAATACTCTACCAGTCTTTTAGGTAGAGTGCTTGCTCACAGACCTCCTGTAAGCACACAAGGGCAAATAGAGCTATCTTATCTCCATCCCCTTCCCTGGTAGCCCGTGTTACCCGCCAGGGTCATCCACTTCCCATCCCAAGTAGCCAACGGTCCCTGCTGGGCTAGTTCAACACTTGCCTCTAGTAGTCCCTTGTTATCTAATAGGTAGGCCTTACCTTCCCTAGTTGCCAATGCTCCCTACTAGGCCTATACCTGTCTCAAACCACAGCACAATATCAATTCTCACAATTGTGTCTTTATTTGAAGCCAAATCAACCCTTGCCTGCAAAACTGCTCCCATGTGGATCACCACAACACCTCTCCTTTCCAGGTGGCCCTCTGCCCTGCCAACTTGCCCAGTCAAGCCATACCATGATTGCTGCTGCAGGAGAACTTTACCTTGTTCTTTCCGCACTATCATATGATTACAGTAAGCTTGGGTTTGCCTACCTGACCATGCTGAGGCACACTGAGCAAGCAATTCCCCACATGGGGGTGTGGCGTCTTTGGGCCGCAGCTGCTAATTATGTGATGCAGATGGCCCCTGTCATCTGCTGGGTTTTCCAGGCTTGAACCTTGACTGAAGGTTCTTCCTGGGAGAAACCCAGGTCATGACAAGTATGTTCAACTCATACTTGGGTTTCTTCATAAGGAGACCATTAGAGTTTTTAGAAAAGTACTATACAGCATATGTGCTGATTTCTCTGAAACACCAACAGTAGCTGCAGCCTTCTTTTAGTTCTGTGTTTTCTTTATAAGTCTAATAATGGTTTCATAGGTGGAGTTTGATATCACCTTGTGTTTGGATTTTTTGAGGTAGGCCTTAACTCATTTGATTATTTCAAGACACATGGCATAGTTGCTTGGCTTTAGAACGCAGGAACCTTTTTGAGCACCCTTTTCTCATTCACAGTTTGATAATGTTGTGGTTCTTTGTCTTTATTTTGCCCTTCACCATCACTCACATAAGACTCATAGGTTATATCCAGAACAGGATTTACACTCTCTATAAGAATGACAGGAATACCATCTCAGTGTAAGGTCTTGTCCAATATGGCACAAAGTTGTAAAATGAGCCATGCAAGGCATTAGGGTTAAGATTTAATAAGTATAAAAAAGTAGGGGCCGTTTTTAAGAGTACCTTTGTAAGAGAGGGGGAATAAACTGACTAATTTTGACTCCCATCTGGGAGGGAAAACCCACCAGGACACCATCCAGTGTAGAACTGGAATGGCCACTCAAAGAGGCGTCCAGAGCAAGGACACGGGAGATAGACAAGGAAAGTATTAGTCTAAACCCATCAAAAAAATTCCACCAAGCAGCCAGGGAGTCCATCCTGGAGCATACTCTGGGAGGCTCAACTCTTCCTCAGGGACTATATATTTTGGTTCCATGGGGAGGAGGGGCTTTGGAGGATCCACTTTCTGGGGAATTGAAGGAACAGATTTGAGGAGAAGCAATTCCAAATCATCACAGGTAAGGCTCTTAATGAGGTTCTCACTAGTGACAAGTAGGTCTTGAGAGCTCCTGGGGATATCTTCAAGAAATTGTAAGAAATGAGAGGGGTTACTCCCTACATAGTGGGCAGAAGAAGAAATCCAACCCCAGAGGTCTGGGGAAGTGGTCCAGATCATTACAAGTACAGGGGGCAAGAGTAAATGACACAAACTTCACAAAGGAAACCAGCATTGTACAAGAGATCAAGGAAATTTGGGGCATTTTTCTGGAAAACTTGGAAAAATTTAGTGCCAATTGCGTCAAGGAAGAATCTGACATCCTGGGAATCAACAAGAGACACCAGAATTAGGCTATACACTTTAAAGACAAGCAGAAAGTACTCAATACAATTTATAGTTGATTGAAAGCAAAAAAAGCAAACAGCCAACAAAATCAAAATTAAAGAAAGAAAATATATAGATTTGAATAATAATTTTAAATATTGAAGACAAGTTTTGAAAACAATGAAGGTAAGCCTTGACGCTGTCACTAACACTAACTCTAGGGACTTCAAAAGGGACACCGTAAGTCAGAAGACAATATATAAGGTAAGGGAAAATAATGACTTCTACTAATAACTTAGAAAGAACAAAAGGCCAAAAAAGGGGCCCATAATACAAAATTTATCAATTGTGAAATCTAAACCTTTAATAGTTAAGAATGAGTAAGCAGGGGACCAAAAGTCCCCTGTCTTGCTTTAAGGGATAGAGTTTGGGTTTGAAAGATCACCTAACCCCAGTTGTGCATCTGAAAGGCTGGGATAGAATTTTTGCAAGGAAATTTAAGGAGGTTTGGATGGTTTCTAATTAATTTCTGACCCCACCTCTGATTAGCCAATGCCTAAAGGACACTTCAGGATGCTATTGACTCCAGTTTGGATGAGATTTGTGGAATCAACAGAAGCGCGTCCTGATTATTTGGCCTTTATCTATTTTAAGTGGGAGTGAAACCAAGCCAACAAATAATCCAAATTAATCAGGAATTCTTCCCAAGTAGGCACAAAAATCAGATCATTGGTGGTTACCACCTGAGATGGATATGTCAATACAAATCTCTTGTCAATTGTGTGGGCTAAATCCTCAAGGGAATTAAGAGGCTTGGCTGTATTCCAAGAAGATTTTTTTGTGTGTTATGGAAATGTTGTCCTATCCAAGGCCAAAAGGGGAGTAACTTTACAACCTTCAAAAAATCTTCCAAGAAATTTTAATTGGAAACAAAAGGTGTCATGGAATTTACTGATCCTAAGCAAACTATGTAAAATAAGGTGTTGAATAGTGATTTATTAGTAACTAGAGGTATATCAATGTCTGGATATTTGCCATGAGAATATCTTAGTATGGAGGAAATATTCTCCTTTATGTGTAAAAAAAGAGACAAAAGGCTAAATGCTTGTTGGCTGGTTATCTCCATTTTAAAATCAAGAAACTACAAAAAAAACAAATATTTAACCCTGAAAATTAAAAGTGATTTTTTTGATAAAATTTAACAATAATAAGAGCTTAGAAGTTATTGGTGTTTTTGATAAAAGATAAAATAAAGATTTAGAAGATTTAAACTAAATTGAGAAAAACTGAAGTAAAAATAATAATTATTGGTTAGGGAACCCCCACTTACAATTTCAGCTTAAAGCTTACTCTTCATGTGGAATTTATTTATAAGCTTTAAAAAATAGATGTCTGGAAGATCATTGGAGGATAGTTTGGGGAAAAGAAGAGTAGTTGAGCCAGTGGGGTTTAATAAACCAAGGGGGAGAAAGGTACTGTAAATTCAGAACCTGAACGTAAAAATGTGGGATTGTCAAATCCTTGGTCCAAATTTTAAATCACTTTTGCGGGCAACTCAGCTGAGTGAAAAATATAAATATTTAATAAAATCAAACATTTAATTTGGCTTTTTTGGTTTATTTGAATTAGCAAATTTCAAATCCCTCAAGCAGATAACTCAACTAACAAAAGACAAAACTCAGCAAACAAATGTGGGATACATGAATAAGAAATTTGGAATTCTAATGTACAATTTGAGATTTCCTGTATTTCAAAAAAATCATAGACATCATGGAAAACTTAACAAATCTGAAACTGTGGGATTGTCAAATCCAAGAACCAAATTTCAAATCAAAAATGAGGTGAATTTGAAATAAATATAATTTATGGGTGTCTCAAAAAGGATGTCAAAGGATCTAGAGTGGATTTATGCTAATTCTTTTAGGAATCATAGGCATTGTCAGAAATATGCAGACTGTGGTATTTTATCATCCGCCAGATGAGATCCTAAGTCTTCTAACATTAGGAAAGTACAGAGAACCTGTGACTTTGGCATAACCTGTGGTCTGGAATACTTTGTTTTCTGCAGAAGTAGCAAGTCTGACTGGGCCCAAAGCCCAAAGGGTTTGAGACATTCTTCCTACTTATGGATATGATTCATGTGTTGTCTCTATATTTTATTATAGATAATTATACTGTATGACAACAGTATCATCTTTTTCTCTACTAATAAAGTCTAAGAGAGGATCATATTAAGGAAATAAGACTTGGATCAATCATCAAGTTAATACAGAATCATCAGTCTTTTATTCTAATGGACTGGCTTTAAGGCAGCCCGCCTGCCAGCATTTTATCCAAGTTAGCTCACAAAGCTAGAAAGAGACTGAAGTAGCATTAGGTCAACATGGCAGGAGGTCCAGCCCTTTCAGGGTGGATTTTTTGAAAGCTTGCTTGACAACTTCCTTGACTTACTGTGTTTGTTCCAGACACGCCGCACAGCTGAATCTCTTTTCAGCTGCCTGCCTGGGCCAATATCCAGGGCTAGCTAGCCAACAGTTGACTACTAGTTCACAAGATAATTGTTACACTAATCAGAGCTACTCTAATACAATAGTCTCAAGGCTTTTTATCTTAGAGTGTTTGGCCCAGTGGCCCAGTCCATGTTGGACTCTGCTAGACATAATGCAGATGACAGTTCTTATCACAGCCCTCTTATTCTAGGATACAATTTAAGTTTAGAATAGTAATTATTGTAAAGTACATATTGAGATGCTTGATGAAGGGAACCAATTAATGAGCAGTATTGCATGTTCCATTCATTAATTGTAATGCATGAATTTGTTAATGCCAGGATATGATTTGGTCATTGATTCATTGATCCTGCAGCCTTCAGTCCGCATTGTTCTGTTGAAACTATCTAAAGAGTGATTGACAGCTGGCCTGTGATAATTGGTTGAATCTGTTAATTAGTCAATATCCTAAAATCCTGACAGGCATTCTCAAAAATCACCCTACTTCATTTTAGGACAGCTAAAATTTAGATACTTGATTACAATAGATTTTTTAAACACTAATAATAAAATAGAATTATATATAAAATCTATTTTTATCATGTTGCTCTTTTCTTGGTGTGTTGATAGTTCATTTGCTGTTGATAATGTGTTGCATTTAATTGGATAGTTTCACCTCCAGTTGCCTTGGCAATAGGAAGTCAAATTGCCTCCCTGAGACCAACTGTGGTTGTGGAGGCAACTTGATTTCCTATTACCAAGGCAACTGGAGGTGAAAATATCCAATTAAATGCAACACATTATCAACAGCAAATAAACTATCAACACACCAAGGAAAAGGCAAAATGATAAAAATAGATAGTAATATATAATTCTATTTTATTATTAGCGTTTTGAAAAAATCTATTGTAATCAAGTATCCTTAATAGTAATACATGAATACATAGTGTAGTAAACTGATGGTTTATCTTTCCCACCTCTCCTTCCTCCTTGAAACAAAGTTTGTTTGGCCCCTGGCTACACCAGGGGCCAAAAAACTTTTAAAAAAATTCTGCGTCATCAGGAGGGTAGCTCATATATCATTATATGGTTTTGTGATTGCTATAATAGTGATTTAAAGTGCAGAATATTGCATCATTTCCAGTTTAGACAATTTTACATTTAACTTAATTTCATGTCTAAACATAGTTGTTGAGATTGGATTTTCCATTTGATTTTATCCAGAGTGGAGCTTATTTATTTGGGTTGATTTGTCTTAGTTTCTTACTTTACATTCAATTCAGATTCCAGTTCCTGCAATTAATATCTGAGTTTACTAGTGGCATTCAAAAGTGATTTAAAATTTGGTTCTTGGATTTGATAATCCTGCAATTTCAAAAAACATAGTAAACTTAATGAAAATGGTTGATGGATTTGAACACTTCAAATCTGATTCCAGTTAATTCATTTTGTCCATTGAAAATATGCAGTTTGACTTGAAATTTTCAAAGTTTCTACAAGTTCCAGCATTTTTAAAACTCTAAATAAAAATACAAAGAATTCAATTTAATTAAAAAAGGCTATCCCACAAAAGTGATTTGAAATTTGGACCAAGGATTTGACAATCCCGCATTTTTACGTTCAGGTTCTGAATTTACAGTATAGAGGCCTGATTACAAGCACAAAGATCTGTAACAGCAGTGGTGGGGAAACAGTGGTTGCATAAGCAGACAAAAAAGTAAATTTATCTGTTTTAGAATAGGATTCTATATAAAAACAATCCTTTAAAGTGTGTGCAAGCTGAAAAAGCAAAAAAGAAGCTAAATCAGAGGTAATTAAATTTGGTTTCTTACTACAGTAATTTTCAAACCTGTTTAGATAAAAAAATTCTCAGTCTAAGAACAAAAACAACTCACTCAAAATGCAAAATCAAAGTAGATCCAAATCTATTGTCATTTAATATAAATTACTTGATTCTTGATTTTGTTTTTAGACTGAAATTTTTTGTTTATCTCAACAGGTTTGAAAATTAGTGTACTAATTAATTTCTTTTTAAATTAAGAATTTAAATAATAAAAACAAATATTTAACAAGCCTTTAGTGTAAGAGTTAAATGGCTAGCTGCGCTGTTCAGAGAAAAATGATGAGGATAAAATAAACAAATCATTGACTGCTTGAGCAACACTAAACCAAATTGGGTGGAGGGACTCATTAATTTTGCGCTGAGGGCAGTGTAACAGAAAATGGTAATCAAGATTGAAATGAGAAAGAGAATTTGCAAAGGGAAGTCAGATGTTGGAGATGTGGAAGACAAGTACAACATGGGCCATAGCAAGGCCATTGGATCTATAGCGGCCTTGAAGATAAGGAGTGTTAGTCTGTCAGAGACAGGGGCAAACAGCCCCAGATGATCCCACATTTTTTAAAAGCTTTCTTTTATTTGAATGGAATTTAGCTATCTAGAAACAAGTTTCTAGAGGGGAAAGGGGGAAGCTTTAAGGAAGTTTAATATGGGGGAGGGGGGATTTTGTGGCATCTGATTGGCTGACAAGAATATTTTCAGCAGTTGGAGGTCCTGCATTGGAATTTGAGTCAATGACATCATAATTCAAAAAATTCCGGCAATCAGCGGGACAAGCGTTGCCATCCCTGAATAGTGTATAACGTGTAATTTTCTTGTCATAATTATTAGGGGGGAATAAGGCAGGTCCAGATTTCCAGGGCTATTTGGGCAACCCCAGCTTTGACCCATTTTTTGTCTATGGTGGCATTTAAGTTGTATATTTCTTTTAAGGGTTTGGCTGCGGTTCTTTGCTGGTTTCTGGTTTTACAAGGGCGCACTATCCCTTACATTTGATTTTATACTGTAACATTTAGGTAATTTACCCTTTGGAGAAGGGCATAACACTTGGCAGTACACAGAGTTGTATATCAAGGACATTCTCTCAGTGGTAGTGGTATTTACCATTCTGGTGGTGATGACCTTGGTGGCTTTTCTGGACATCTTAGAAACTCTGGGGTTGATAGTACCTGTTCTGCCAGTCTTGGTGCCATGGGCTTATTCTTGTGTTTTTTGGCTTGGGTTTAATTCACTGACTCAGAGCTACTTCCTCCTTCCACCTCCTGTACTACAGCCACTCTGTTTTTTGACAAATGAGGGTGTCCACATCCACAGCGTACATATTTGGCCCCTTGACTCTGCTGTTGTTATGCATTCAATTTGGTATAAAAATTAAATTAAATCAATTTAATTATATGATTTATTTAATATAATTTGCATTTATCTAAATATAGAGCATAAAAGCTTGTAGCCACTACCATTTATTTCACATTAGGTTTTAGAATTTCTATATTATTTATTTGTGGCTGTAAATGTGCACTTTTAACTGTATGTATTGATAAATCTGATCTTTTGTACTGTAAATTCAGAGCCTGAACATAAAAATGCAGGATTGTCAAATCCTTGGTCCAAATTTCAAATCACTTTTGCAGGATAGCCTTTTTTAATTAAATTGAATTATTTGTATTTT
Organism: Entomophthora muscae; assembly: GCA_014839935.2. Classification (NCBI taxonomy): domain Eukaryota; kingdom Fungi; phylum Entomophthoromycota; class Entomophthoromycetes; order Entomophthorales; family Entomophthoraceae; genus Entomophthora; species Entomophthora muscae. The sequence goes on from QTSX02002977.1 coordinate 55,521, forward strand.
TATTTGAATTTTTAAAAATGCAGGAACTCATAGACACTTTGCAAATTTCAAGTTGAACTGCATATTTCCAATGGACAAAATGAATTAACTGTAATCAGATTTGAAGTGTTCAAATCCATCAACCATTTTCATCAAGTTTACTATGTTTTTTGGAATTGCAGGATTGTCAAATCCAAGAACCAAATTTTAAATCACTTTTGAATGCCACTAGTAAACTCAGATATTAATTGCGGGAACTGGAATCCAAATTGAATTTATAGTAAGTGTAAAGCTCTGTGGCCCACCTTTGGCCCTGAATTGGGATGTATTTCCCAGGCTGTCAAAAAAGTGGTCTGCATGCAGGCAAAACCCTCCAAAACCTGGAGGACCTGGCCCACACGGTAGATGAACGCTTTGTGTTGGCTTTTCTGGCCAAAGTCCCAATCCTTCCTTTGGAGTCCCCTCTAACTGCGGAGGAGATGCTAATCCAGCTAGATTGCTTGCTGTCCTGGAGTTGCCCTGTCCTAAGACACCTAGCGGACCAACAGGAAAATACAGGCCGCATGGAGCAAGGTAGGCTTAACCCGCGACCCGGGAAAATTGGATATCAAATCCCGCAATTGGTGGTATCTCAGGCAACCAATTCCTCTGGCTCAGAAGTCCCTCAGCCCAAAATAATTAGGTTCAGGAGCCCTCTGGCTGGGACGTCAGAGGAAGGTATTAGGGGAAATGTGCACCCTGAGTCCTCAGAAGGCTCCTAGCTAATTGGGGGACTGATCCCTACATCTGGGTCCGCTGCTCCTATTTTTCTTGGTCACAAACCAGGGGAAGATTGGCCAGTGGCCTTTAATGGGCTTTCCTTTAGATTGCACTCCAATAGCCCCTTTCAAACCCCCCCAGTCCTATCACCCCCTCTCTGCATAAAATGGAAGCATGGGCCGTCAGGTCCCTTGCTTACCAATTTCAATTGTTTAATAAAAACTCCTGACTTTGCAAATCTTTTGTATTTTGAAGCTTTATTCAAATAATAAAGGTATTTGTCTCTCCTCCCACTTTTTCCTGGTCCGCCTGCCTGTCTGTCCGCCTGCCCGTAGTTTTTGTTGGGAATGTTCCAAGGAGATCTAAACCAGTCCTTAACCTGTTACTTTCCCAGAGCACTTGGTCCGTCCACCCGGAAAAATCTAGTAAAAGGGACCCCTCTGATATCATGTTGTCTCCTTGGTATAAGGTGGCTATGTGGATATTAGTGCCTATTGCCCTATTGTTCTGGTCCACCAGCCTTGTCTTTTGGAGAAAACTTTCCCTGATTTCTCAAACTCCTGTTTTTGCTCCTGGTCTGCTTTCTAATGTCATTGGAAATCTCAACCAGGTCCCCACCAACTTAGCATCCTATGTTTTGTTCCCTTGGTCATCCTCTTACCTTGAGGGATTGTCACCCCCTCCAGAATCCGGAACTAATGAAACCCATTTTTCCAACTTGGCCAATGCTCTCCTCACAGCATTCTCAGCTCCCTCCCTACCCTCTGTGCACCAGATCCCTGTGTTAGATCCAGATGTCCCTCCCACCCGGGATTGCGTTCTGTGGTTGCTTACCAGGGCCTTGGTCATGGCCTTGGATGCATATTTCCCTCCCCTTTCACAGCCTGTCTCCTTTGGGAGGCCCCTTTGAGAGGCTATCCCAGTCTTGCACTAGATGGCATCCTGATGGTTGGTCCCACCAGGATGGGAGCCAGACTTTGTTAGTATAGCACCTCTCTCTTACAGTAAGAAACTAGGACAAATTAACCCAAATCAAGAAGCTCCACTCTGGATAAAATCAAATGAAAAATTCAATCTCAACAATCATGTTTAGACATGAAATTAAGTTAAATGTAAAATTGTCTAAACTGGAAATGATGCAATATTCTGCACTTTAAATCACTTTTATAGCAATCACAAAACCATATAATGATTTATGAGCTACCCTCCTGATGACACAGAATTTTTAAAAGTTTTTTGGCCCCTGGCTACACCAGGGGCCAAACAAACTTTGTTTCAAGGAAGAAGGAGAGGTTTGAAAGATAAAACATCAGTTTACTACATTATTTAATTATGTATTGCTATTAAGGATACTTGATTATAATAGATTTTTTTCAAAACGCTAATAATAAAATAGAATTATATATTACAATCTATTTTTATCATTTTGCCTTTTCCTTGGTGTGTTGATAGTTTATTTTCTGTTGATGATGTTCTTGCATTTAATTGGATAGTTTCAACTCCAGTTGCCTTGGTAATAGGAAATCAAGTCATCTCTTTGATCACAGTTGGTCTCAGGGAGGAATTTGATTTCCTATTGCCAAGGCAACTGGAGGTGAAATTATCCAATTAAATGCAACACATTATCAACAGCAAATGAACTATCAACACACCAAGGAAGGCAACATGGCAAAATCAGATTGTAATATATAATTCTATTTTATTATTAGCTTTTTTTAAAATCTATTGTAATCAAGCATCTAAATTTCAGCTGTCCTAAAATGGAATAGGGTGATTTTTGAGAATGCCTATTATTCCTAAAAGAATTAGTAAAAATCCACTCTAGATCCTTTAGCATCCTTTTGAGACACCCATAAATTATATTTATTTCAAATTCACCTCATTTTTGATTTGAAATTTGGTTCTTGGATTTGAAAATCCCGCAATTTCAGATTTGTTAAGTTTTCCATGATGTCTATGATTTGTTTGAAATACAGGAAATCTCAAATTGCACATTAGAATTCCAAATTTCTGATTCATGTATCCCACATTTGTTTGCTGAGTTTTGTCTTTTGTTAGTTGAGTTATCTGTTCAAGAGATTTGAAATTTGCCAATTTAAATAAACCAAAAAAAAGTCAAATTAAATGATTGATTGATTGATTGATTTTATTAAATATTTATATTTTTCACTCTGCTGAGTTGCCCGCAAAAGTGATTTGAAATTTGGACCAAGGATTTGACAATCCCGCATTTTTACATTCAGGTTCTGAGTTAAAGGTATATTTTAATCCTAAAAAAGACACTCAGAATGTTTTTTATTTTCTGCTCTAGATTTAGTATACTAATTAGGATTACCTGATAACACTATTATAGATTCATTGATTTGCTTTTATAGTCTATATTTTCACAATGTGTTTTAATTTCTGTGAGGGTTTGTTGTTGTATCAAGTTTTGCACTTTAGTGACTGAGTTTCTTTTTGTTCTTAAAAATCATAGTATGCATAGTAGCTTTGCTTTGTGATAAAACTCATTATTTTTTTGCTTGGCATATTTTTTTGTTGAATTGGGTCCTATTTCTATCAAAAAAGTTGAAAATTTGTTATTTGACTGAGCCAATTTGTTCTGGACTGAACCATTTTTGTTTTTCTCAACAGGTTCTAAAACTACTGTATAAACTAGGGCAAAATTTAGGAAACCAAAGTTTCATAAAATTTCTTTATTTAGCTAGAATGACAATAACCATGTCCTTTGGGACTTAGGGTTTATATAATGGTTAGTTTTAGCTTTGGGTCCTTAAGCCCCTCTTCTGGGGTTATATAGGTGGTATGTTTGATTTTATGGCTTTTTTCTGCTTGATTGACTAGTCAACAGGATCTATTTTTGTCCTGGTAAACAATTTTGGCTTGTGCCTGGATTATCTTGGACTCTAGCTTTATTGATGGTTCACAGTTCATTTCCAGAGTCTAGAAGGGCTGCATCAATCACCTGGGCTTTCTGGGGTGATTCATCACAGATTGACATAATATTTGTTAGATTTGGGCTCTCATAAAGGCTATTCTTCAGTAGCAATTAATTCATGGGTTCAGGGCTACTATTTCTTGTTGGGTTATTATTTCTGGTGGATGCCAGGATCTTGTAATAATATGATAGACTTAACCATCATTCTTATGAATCATTGGCTCCTGACAGCCAATTGCCACTTAGATGTCAAGATCAATGAATTATCAGTGTAATCTCATTGATAGTTTGGATAATCAGAATATTGATAGTTACTAAAAAGATTGATTGTGGTCCATTTCTGGGGCTCTATTTGTTCACACATTAGCCAATAAGCTTGATGGTTCAATAATATGCTTAAGGAGATGCTTCTGCCAAATGTTTGAGCGTCAGAGCTCAAACCTGAACATGCAACCAATATGGAAGGCTGTTTAAATTGGCAATGCAAGATGTGAATAACCCATTGACAGGTTAATCAATACTTAAATCTGCATGAACAGTAAACAAGATACTGCTGGGACCCTGTTACACTTACATGGGGTCTGGTAATTAATTGAAGTCCTATGCCAGCACAACATGGCTGCCTAGCTCTGGGGGTTGAAATTGACAGTCCAGGTAATAGAAGACTGTTCAATAAGAGTTAGAAGTGTCAGATAATAATCTGGCAAGAGGGCTTATCTACCCTATATAAGGTACTCTTCTAATTAGAGATTGAGCAGAATAATCACTCATTGTAGATAGAAAATATGTATCTCTATCATTGTATCACTACTAGCTGTTGCCTAGTAGTAAGAAAGCATTCAAGTAGAGCGTGCCAATGTCTACTTGCAGACTAGTGAAACTTCTCCTACAGACTGACAGGAACCCTCCAGATTGTAGCCGTATGTAGATCCAACTGGTAGCCTAGGTTGTTGTCATACTACCAACTATCAATACAACCCAATGACAAATAACAATAAAGATCCTTCATTAAAGACATAAATTCTTGTCAGTGGATAATTTTTAAAAATATATTTATTATTAGCAAGGGCAGTCTTTGGTCCCTCCAAAACACATTTAAATGCATAATAATAGGGCTTGGGGCCCTGAGAGTGCCTCTTTGGTGCCCTGTTGCCTTGGTTTGAACCCAGTAGTGCAGTGTTGAATCCAAAAAGTAAATTTGTGCTTGATGGCTATGTGCAGGTTTAATTCTCACAGGAAGATTACTATCATTAGTGACTGTAAGCCTATTTCTAATATATGACATGGATACTTCTAACCTAACTAATGGGCTACCAATAGAGAAACTTATAAAACTGCTCTTTGGTTTTGGTTGACCCTGTCACAAGTGACATTTTACTGTTAATAATAAAACAAGGTCCAGAAAAAGAATTGAACCCTACCCTCTGTGGTCTACTAGCCCAGAGGGCCAAGGGACCAGCTGCCCGCATTTTTAGTCTCAAATCTGAAAGTGGTTTTAATAAAAACCCGCCAATACCAAAATCCTTTTCAATATCACAAGAAATTACAAGCAAGAAACCAAAATGGTACCAAAAGCTATTCTAAAGCAGTAGCAGATAATATCAATGGGTTCAACAGAGCAACTTGACGCCCCACCAATAATAATCCTCAAAAGATTTTCTCAAGTCCTAAGAATGAAGCATACCTTGAATTCCCACCTGCTCCTTTTAACCAGGCTGGTGAACAAAAGTATCTAGTTGTCTATTAATTAACACTGGCTAGTGATGATTATCTGTGCCTGATGCCACCCTGCCTCTCCCACTTTCCCGCTGCCCTGTCACCCAAGATTTCAAAGCCATGATCTAAGGATGATGCCTGGTAGATGATATTTAGATCTTACCAGCTTGAATCCAAACCCCATCACCATCTTGAATATTAAAGTAGTGATGAACCTTTGGTTCAACCAGATCTTACCCTATATTATACTTGTTTTCTATCACCTCCAAACCAAACCCACAGGCCCTGCCACCACGCCCACAGATTATGTGGACCTCACACCCAAATTATTTGTTCCCCTGATGCTTTATTTGGCCCAATTCATTTGACAAAATATCCTGTGAACCTGGCTCACTCCAAGTTTACTTTAGAAAACCTCCTCCTTGCCAATCCTTTGGCAAGAACCCGTCAACCTGATACTTTTGGTTACAAAGACTCCTGGTATACTGTACAATCCCCCTCTTCAAGGACAATTATAACTACCTACCTACAAACTTAGTCTCCATGACCTCTCTTGACACCTCCCAGCCTAATCATCCATAGGATCTTTGGATTGAAAATGAGATCACATCTACTGTTATAAAAGTAACAGTTTCAAAGCCCTGGGCGGGAATCAAACCTGCTCCTAGCCACCAGGCGGGGCTAGCAGGCGGGGGAGATTTTCCTGCACCTGGATCTTTGCTTTTTGAAAGAAATCCAGGTGCGGGAACCATTCCTGCCCTGGTGGCAGCTGAGGGGCCCCAAAAGCTACGCCCAAGCCTTGGTGGGTTTGGCTGGGCCTGGGCAGGCTATTTTTAGCTGCTCAGTAAACCCAAACCAAGCCCACCCTCCATTAAGTAATTTGGGGTCCCCAATTGGGGACCCCTTTTTTAATCAAGTTCTTTGGGATCAAGAGAGCCTGTCAAGCCAGTCTAAAAATGGTGATCAAATTGGGAAACCCCCCAAAACCCCAGAAGCCAAACCTGCAAAAATTAATGACCAGCCAAGCCAAGATGGACCATCAAAAAGCCAAACAACTGTTCCTGAAAACCCCAAAAATAACCATGAAGCAGCCAACCAAACAGCAGAACCTTAAATTCCAAGCCCTGCCACACAGATAGCATCAGAAGAATACCCAGAGACACCTTCATGTGAGTAAGTATATAAATCAGAAGCACTTGAAAAAGTTCTGTATTGTTATCCTTACCAAATAAAGTTATTATGAACCTTTGGTTCATCAATCTGTTTCCATATCTATTTTTGATACTCTTCCATCTGCATACACCCAAGTGTCAGTACCCCTCTACTGGGATAGATAGTCAGACTCCAGTTGATAAAACCAAAGCCTTTGACTACTACCGCCCACCCAATGCTCCATTTGGCCATGTGCATTTCACTGAGTACCCTGTCAATCCTGAACACAAACCCTGGACATTGGAAGACTTGCAGTGTTACACCCACCCAAATGCTCAAAAGGAACCCTACCAAATTGTCCAAGACAGCAAAGCAATCACCATCTACCCTTTGATCTTCAATAGGAAGTACAACAATCCTGCTGCCTACTCGGTCCCCATGGAACCGCCCCCAACACCCAAACCAACCATCTCAACCCCCCTACTTCTGATGCCTCCAGCCAGAGTAGTCAATTCCTGGGAGTGCTTTACCTTGCTCTCACGGGATTGATTGACTCTGCCTTGCCAGCAGCTGGACCTTGGGCTGTGGCTGGGAAGGCCCTTTCCTATCTGATAAAGTTAGGTCCCATCATCTGGTGGGCCATGCCAGTACCTGCTTTGACTCCTCCCTCACCTGCTGGAGCTCCACAGTACTCCTGGTATCCTGACATTATGACAATCCACCCCAAACTCGGTAACCTGGGCCCCAAGATGTTATTAGCACTTGGGGCTACTTGTATGTTTTTTTATGATTATCACTTATTAATGTTATTTGTGGCTATCATACCAAATCTCCTCCATGTGGAAGAGAATGACCTGGACCTTGGATGATTCTAAGGATGCTCCAGAGAGCAAAGACACAACTGCAGCAACCTCCTCCCAAGTAAAGAATGACATCGTGAACCAAACCACCTCCAATGTGACCATGCCCCAGATGGGCAAGCTCAGCCTAGAGGAGGCTAGAAGATCCATGCTGGTACTACAACTGCACTTCCTAGCCAATGCCGCCGCCTATCCCAACAACACAGTCAAAGTCTTGGGAGTAGCATCCATGCTCACAGGGGACACCCTAGACTGTTTTGACAAAGCCACCGCCAATAACTTAGAGTTTTTCTTAGACTATGCTCAATTTGAGGCTGAACTAATGGCCACAGGAGAGTATCAGAATACCTGTCACTTTTCCTCCATAATCCTTTTAGAATTCAAGAAAAACAGCCGCCCACTTCAGACCTACGTAGAAGAGTTCACCAAACTACAGACCTGTGCTATGCTGGACAATAAATTGGCTGCCATCCTATTCAGAAAAGGCGTGAACCCAGGGTTAAAGGACCTCCTCAAGCACACCCCCCACACAATTGGATTAGAAGAACTGATTGTGCTCTGCCAAAGACTAAGCTTAAACCAAGAAATCCACAGTGCTGCCCCATGGACCCCGGATGACCAGAAGCCCCACTGCGACCAGACCAGCCATGACACCTGAGGAGTTGCAACAACATTACAGAGACAGGTTGTGTTTCCACTGCCATGAAGCAGGACACCAGACCAGGGCCTGTCCCAGAAGAAACCAAACTTCAGGCACCCTTGCCCAATTAAACACTACCTCTCAGTCTTATAAGTATACCATAGTGACCCTAGAAGTGGGAGATAAATTATTTCACAAAAAGGCTTTCTTAGACACAGGGGCTGACAAAAGTTTCATTGACCCCACATTAGCGTCCAAGCTGGAACTCACTCCCTCAGATACTCAATTCCAAGTCATTATGGGAAACAGCTCAACTGACATTGGCCAAGAATACAACCAACACCTCAAGCTGATGATTGGGCAAAACACCTACCCCTTGTCTGTTATCTTGTTGAAAGGATTACCACACCCATTGATACTTGGAGACTCCTGGGCTGACAAGCATGGTGCAATCCTGAACTATTGTGACCAAACCATAACCCTGGGAAAGGGACCTAACCCTGACACTGTACCCATTCAGCCAAACCCACACATAGTGACCCCACCAAACTCATGACCTTGTGATTGGACCCTTGATCAGGGAAGCTGCCCTCAGCCCTCAAGAAATGGGCCAGTGTCTTCAGCAAAGAGGCAGAAACTCAAATACCTGAACACTCTATCTACAACCACGCCATAGACTTACTCCCTGATATGCAACCCAGCCACGGCTTCATCTATAGTTGCAACCACAAAGAACAGGTGGCCTTGAAAGCGTACATTGAAGACATGACCAAGAAAGGATTTATCCAAGTCTCAAAGGCCCCATGCTCTTCCCCCTACTATTTGTTGGGAAGAAAGATGGAGTAATGAGATCTTGTGTAAACTACCAGAAGCTGAACAAAATCACAGTAAAAAACCAATACCTCATACCTAATGCCAATGACCTATGTGATGTCTTGACTGGAGCACAAGTATACTCTAAGATTGACCTCTGAGACACTTTTAACCAAATCCAAATCAAAGAAGGCAATGAATATAAAACGGCTTTCAAAACTTTATATGGACTTTATGAATACCTAGTCATGCCTTTTGGGCTATGCAACTCCCCTAGCACTTTCCAGAGTATGATTAACTCGGTCTTTGGAGAATACCTGGACCAATTCTGTGTGGCATATCTTGACAAAATTCTGATATATAGCAAAACACATGAAGACCACCTCCACCACCTGGACCTCATCTTGAGAAAACTAGCAGCAGCCAACCTTCACATCAAACTCAAGAAGTGTGAGTTCTTCCAACCTGAGGTAGAATTTTCTGGGCTGTGTAGTAAAAACTGGTGGATTAGCCATGGCCCAAGATAAAGTGGATGCGGTCACAGCTTGGCCCACCCCCACCTGTCGGAAAGATGTTAGGAGTTTCCTGGGGCTAGCAAACTACTGTAGAGATTTCATCAAAATATTTTCTCAGATTACTCTGCCCCTGACCCACCTTTGCTCAGACAAAGTCCAGTTTGAGTGGACCCCCAACTGTGTTGTTGCCTTTAAAGCCCTGAAGTTGGCCTTCACCTCTGCGTCTGTGTTAGCCATGCCTGATCACACAAAGCTGTTCATTATGGAAACAGATGCTTCCAACTTTGCCCTGGGAGGGGTGCTTCTTCAGGAAGGAGGGGATGGTATGCTACATCCTGTAGCATATTACTCCAAAAATTGATCCCTGCTGAAGGAAATTATACTATATATGATAAAGAAATGCTAGCTATACTGTAAATTCAGAACCTGAACATAAAAATGTGGGATTGTCAAATCCTTGGTCCAAATTTTGAATCACTTTTGCAGGATAGCCTTTTTTTAATTAAATTGATTTTTTTGAGTATTTATTTGAATTTTTAAAAATGCAGGAACTCATAGACACTTTGCAAAGTTCAAGTCAAACTGCATATTTCCAATGGACAAAATGAATTAACTGGAATCATATTTGAAGCGTTCAAATCCATCAACCATTTCCATTAAGTTTACTATGTTTTTTGGAATTGCGGGATTGTCAAATCCAAGAACCAATTTTCAAATTGCTTTTGAATGCCACTAGTAAACTCAAATAATAATTGCTGGAACTGGAATCCAAATTGAATGTACAGTAAGTAACTAGGACAAATCAACCCAAATCAAGAAGCTCCACTCTGGATAAAATCAAATGAAAAATCCAATCTAAACACCCATGTTTAGACATGAAATTAAGTGAAATGAAAAATTATCTAAACTGGAAATGATGCAATATTCTGCACTTTAAATGACTAAAATAGTGACCATAAAACCATATAATGATATATGAGCTACCCTCCTGATGACGCAGAATTTTTTTAAAAGTTTTTTGGCCCCTGGCTACACCAGGGGCCAAACAAACTTTGTTTCAAGGAGAAAGAAGAGGTGGGAAAGATAAACCATCAGTTTACTACACTATGTATTCATGTATTACTATTAAGGATACTTGATTACAATAGATTTTTTCAAAATGCTAATAATAAAATAGAATTATATATTACAATCTATTTTTATCATTTTGCCTTTTCCTTGGCGTGTTGATAATGTGTTTGCAATTAATTGGACAGCTTCACCTCCAGTTGCCTTGGCAATAGGAAATCAAGTTGCCTCCGTAACCACAGTTGGTCTTGGGGAGGCGGCTTGATTTCCTATCGCCAAGGCGACTGGAGGTGAAGCTGTCCAATTAATTGCAAACACATTATCAACACATCAAAGGAAAGACAATGTGATAAGATAGATTGTAATATATAATTCTACTTTATTATTAGCGTCTTCTGAAATCTACTGTAATCAAGCATCTAAATTTTAGTTGTCCTAAAATGGAATAGGGTGATTTTTGAGAATGCCTATGATTCCTAAAAGAATTAGCACAAATCCACCCTATATCATTTAGCATCCTTTTTGAGACACCAATAAATTATATTTATTTCAAATTCATCACAATAATGATTTGAAATTTGGTTCTTGGATTTGACAATCCCACAATTTCAGATTCATTGATTTTTACATGATGTCCATGATTTGATTGAAATACAGGAAATCTCAATTTGTACATTAGAATCCCGCATTTCTGATTCATGTATCCCGCATTTTTTTGCTGAGTTTTGTCTTTTGTTAGTTGAGTTATCTGCTCAAGAGATTCAAAAATTTCCAATTTAAATAAACCAAAAAAATCAAAATAAATGGTTGATTTTATTAAATATTTTATTTTTCACTCAGCTGAGTTGCCTGTAAAAGTGATTCAAAATTTGGACCAAGGATTTGACAATCCCGCATTTTTACGTTCAGGTTCTGAATTTACAGTAATGAAGACCCTGAAGCTTTGGCGCAGATACCTATGCGGCGCTGAGCACCCAGTAAAGATCCTAACAGATCACAAAAACTTGGTTTACTTATTTAAACTATGTCAGCTTAACCAACAGCAAGCGAGATGGGCCCTAGAACTGGCAGACTATGTACTAGAAATTGACTATAAACCCAGAAAAGTAAACATTGTCCCAGATGCCCTAAGTAGAAGAGCCAACCTGATCATGTCCTCCACCAAGTTGAGAGATCACAACACCCATACCCTGTTGGATAAAACCAGTGAAAGAATACAGCTAAACTACCTGAAAATTGCTGCTAAGAAATTGGACGTATTAGAAGCCCAGGCAAAGGACCCTGTTGCCAAAACTATGGTCTCAGAACTCTCAACACAACTAGACAGCCCCTTGTACAAAAGAGGTTACTCACTAAAAGGAACCACCCTACTGTTCCAAGGAAGAATCTATGTACCAGAAGGATTAGCTCAGATTTCTGTACTAAAGGACTATCACTACTTGGAACTAGCCGGCCACCTGGGCCACCACAAAACCCTTCAAAGCATCAAAAGGAATTACTTGTGGCCCAAGATAGACGCAGATGTTATCAACTACATTGAGGGCTGTGAAACATGTGGGCGTACCAAAACAAGACGCTCCAAGCCAGAAGGTCTCCTCTGCCCCCTAGACATCCCCTCAGGCCCCCGGAAATTGGTATCCATGGATTACATAGTTGAACTCCCACCCTCCAAAGACTACAATGCAATTCTGGTGATGGGTGACCGCTTCACCAAAATGGCCTACTTTGTCCTCACCACTACCCATTACACTGCCGCTAAAACTGTCCGACACTTTCATGACCAAATACTCACCTAACACGGAACCCCAGAGAAAATAGTGACAGACCAAGGACCACAGTTCACATCTCATTATTGGGTGCAAGTGATGAAAGACCTAGGGATCAAAAGATGTGTGTCCACTTCCTATCACCCCCAGACTGACAGCCAAACCAAACGGGTAAACCAGATTTTGGAACAGTACCTCTGATGCTACGCAAACGCCGATCAAGACAACTGGGCAGACCTATTATCCACAGCCCAATATGCTTACAATAGCAAAGATCACGCGTCCACCGGGATGTCCCCCTTCAAAGCTAATTACAGATTTGACCCCACTTGGGACCCCAAGATTGGAAACCAGGAGTCTAACAAAGCGGGTAGAACCTGGATGGAACACATCCACAAAACCCAGATGACCTGCTCCCAAAACCTAACCCGCGCAGTACAGACTTACAAAGCCTTTGCTGATAGAAGCACACCCCTGAAAAGCCACTAGAGATCAGGGATGAGGTCTAACTAGACTCAAGGAACATACCCCTAAATGTCCCATGCTGGAAGCTAGCTCACCAAAGAAGCGGCCCCTATCAGACCACAGGCTAAGTAGGCAAAGTAGCTTACCGTCTGAAGTTACCTGACACCTGGAAAATACATGACGTATTCCAGTGATCCTTGCTGTTCAAAAAGGACAGAACGTCCCTACCCCACCAGAAACTGAAGACTGCCCCTCCGCCCATCCTGGTAGGGAGATCCCTTGAACATGAAGTAGAGTATATACACGGCAACTGCACCCACTACCGTAAGCCACAGTACTACGTCAAATGGCTAGGATACCCGCCCAAGGAAAGCACCTGGGAACCTGCTGACAACCTTGCCAACGCAGCTGATGCCGTCTGCCAATATTAAGAGAAGAGAAAGCCAAGTCCAGTTTAGAAGGGGATAGTGTTACAAAAGTAACAGTTTTGAAGCCCCGGGCGGGAATCAAACCCGCTCCTAGCCACCAGGCGGGGCTAGCGGGCGGGGAGATTTGCCCACACCTGGATTTTTGCTTTTTGAAGCGAATCCAGGTGTGGGAACTATTCCCGCCCTGGTGGCAGCTGAGGGGCCCGCTTTGGGCCCCAAAAGCTATGCCCAAGCCTTGGTGGGTTTGGCTGGGCCTGGGCAGGCTATTTTTAGCTGCCCAGTAAACCCAGACCAAGCCCACCCTCCATTAAGTAATTTGGGGTCCCCAATTGGGGACCCCTTTTTAATCAAGTTCTTTGGGCTCAAGAGAGCCTGTCAAGCCAGTCCAAAAATGGTGATCAAATTGGAAAAAACCCCAAAACCCCAGAAGCCAAACCTGCCAGAATCAATGACCAGCCAAGCCAAGATGGATCATCAAAAAGCCAAACAACTGTTCCTGAAAACCCCAAAAATAACCATGAAGCAGCCAACCAAACAGCAGAACCTGAAATTCCAAGCCCTGCCACACAGATAGCATCAGAAGAATACCCAGAGGCACCTGCATGTGAGTAAGTATATAAATCAGAAGCACTTGAACAAGTTCTGTATCGTCATCCTTACCAAATAAAGTTGTTTTGAACCTTTGGTTCACTAATCTGTTTCCATACCTATTTTTGATACTCTTTCATCTGCATACACCCAAGCGTCAGTACCCATCTACTGGGATAGATAGTCAGACTCCAGTTGATAAACCCAAAGCCTTTGACTACTACCGTCCACCCAACGCTCCATTTGGCCATGTGCATTTCACTGAGTACCCCGTCAATCCTGACCACAAACCCTGGACATTGGAAGACTTGCAGTGTTACACCCACCCAAATGCTCAAAAGGAACCCTACCAAATTGTCCGAGACGGCAAAGCAATCACCATCTACCCTTTGATCTTCAACAGGAAGTACAACAATACTGCTGTCTACTTGGTCCCCATGGAACCGCCCCCAACACCCAAACCAACCATCTCAACCCCCCCACTTCTGATTCCTCTGGCCAGAGTAGTCAATTCCTGGGAGTGCTTTACCTTGCGCTCATGGGATTGATTGACTCTGCCTTGCCAGCGGCTGGACCTTGGGCTGTGGCTGGGAAGGCCCTTTCCTACCTGGTAAAGTTAGGTCCCATCATCTGGTGGGCCATGCCAGTACCTGCTTTGACTCTTCCCTCACCTGCTGAAGCTCCACAGTACTCTTGGTATCCTGACATAGGAAGGCAGTTGGTAATGCTTTCCACACTGTTGGTTGTTTTATCTTCAGGCAGGCTAGCAGATTGTCCAGGGCATTCTGGGCCCTGACACTCTCTTTCATATCATTAAGTTAGCACTCATACTGTGGTAGCCATTACCCACTGGCCTGACGTATGAAGTTACGCCTCTCCCTTGGGCCTCTACTTCAATACTCACCAAATGCTTGGGGATCTCTGCCAACTTACACCGGGATATTTTCCAAAGATTTGCTGAAACCCCCCAAGAAAGGTCCTCACACTATTAATTGCAGGATTAGTTTGAAAGTTCTCCCACCTAGCCCACCCAAGAGACACCTCTGGTCAGATATCATGTGCAAGAGTGGCCAGGAGAAGTGGTAATTGTATTCAAGACAGGTTTCTCAATTTTTAGTTGAGTCAGGTTTCTCTATAGCTTTGCCCATCTGGATTTTTCCAGATTCTCCTGCCTTGAGAGATGCATCCATATTCCCTCATAGCATTGGCCGATCCGTTTTGGACATTCAACTTCCCATCCAAATCCCATCCCTTGAAAAGAATGCAAGAGTTGTGAACCCCTTGCTTCATCATTCTCTAATCTAATAAAGATTGAGATTTGGTGGTCTGACCTGGCCATTTGGGGTTTCCTGTTTCTTTTGGTGTTCAGTCAATTCCTCCCCCCTTTGGCCTCTCAGGAACTGTTGGTGGCCACCTTTTGGTTGTTGCTGAAACCATGATTTTACTATGGTTGTGGAGCACGGTTTTGCTTCTATTAGATCTGCTCCCCATTCTCACCCAACAGCCCTGCCAACACATCTGCTGCTACCCCACCTCACACTTGGTATCCTGCCAGACCCTGCTAAATCAAGAATGAGATGTAGTGGTAGAGATCAAGGTGGGATATAGCTTCTGGTTTTGGTGGATGTTAGGATCTGTCAATTGGAAGTGATTGTTTGGTTGTGTAAGGGGTAGATGAAGGATAGGGTGATAGGGTAAATGTGAGGAGGGCTTGAGTAGCAGTTTCAACCCTGAAAATATCTTTAGGGTACCTGAAAAGTCTTTAAGAAGGCAAAATCAAGGGGTTTTATTGAAAATCATGTTGAGAATGTAGGACGGTAAGCCTAGGTAGACTATTAGTGGTGGAGGTGGTTATAAACTGTTGCTGTCTTGGGGTCCTCTACTGTGAATGTTTGGTTGTTACTTTACTAGTACAGAGAGGCAGTGAAAAGCTGGTGTGTACTGTTGGACTTCCTAAGGGATATGATACATGAATTAACTGTCTGGTGCCACTGTAAAACAGGGATAGGATTTTTTTTGGGGTTGGTCTCTTTGAGCCTTCCTTTTGCCTGTGAGCTAGGTAAGTGTTAGTTCTGTATTACTACATTGATTGAAAAGGTGAAAGACACTGAAGCTGTTTGAGGCAAGCATGTTTCACATGAGGCAGAGCTCTTCAGGGTAGAGCACTGAGGCCTTGACACACTTGCTCATGGGGGAAACCTGCTGTGTGGCGCCACAACTCAAGGTGGCAGGTCTGATCTTTGCTGTTCTTGTCCACCAGTAGTCTGTTACCCTGAGGGTCTACTTATGGTGGGTGGTGAAACAAAAACTCAGAGCTAAACTATTGACCAAGAACTTACCCTATGCCAAGGGTTCTGGTGTTATTCTGTGGCACCCTTTCTTTGGGTATGGATTCAGCTGCTCCAGAGGATGTACAAGTTGAAGAGAGCTTTAATGCATTTTTCTCCTATATTGATAGGTATAAACGGCACTTATTGTTCGAATTGAAAAAACCTTGGGATTTAAAGGGGTTTCTTTTGGTGGAATGGTCCTAAATGCTACTGGATATACATATTTTACTATTCGTTTTCAAAAGTGTGATATCATTAGATAAAGAGGTTGCCACCTTCCAATGTTTTGCTTTAATATAAAGGATGTGATATAAAACGAAGACTAGAGAACAAATGACTTCTTGGCCTCGTCAAACTGGAGCAGATCGGCAATCTGGTCATAAAATTCGTTGACGATGGGCTGGTAGGGGCGGGAGCGGCTCAAAAGGGTTAAGCCCCGAGTGACATACTCGCGGGAGGGTGCGAGGAGAGGGGGGAAATTAGCTCGGGTGTTAGTATTACGCAGGGCGTGAGCGAACACGAGGGTAGCACTCCCTACGGCATAGAACCGGTACACCGTTCCGTACCGATAGAACCCATCACCAAGCGATTCTGCTGCCTCCAGGATAGCTTTAGCAGAAAGAAGGGACCTGTGAAGGTAGGCCTGGGAGTGCTGAGGATCACGAAGGAAGTGCTGACTTAGGCGAATAACTACTGTATGGAGAATCATGCTATTAAACACAACTAAAGGCTGTGAAATTTGAACCAACCAAAGTGGCTGATTCCTGACGGCTTCGTTCATCTCGCCTCTAAAGTTATCGTACGCCGAAAAAAATCGAATAAGAAGCCGCTGACAACGCTCGTGAGCAAGTGCAGGGGCCTGGGGAAAGAGGCGCTGAAGGCAAGCGACTGCGTGTCCCATCAAGTCACACAAGCCAGCTAAAGCCCGCATATATATGGAAGATACAAATTCACGGCCAAGGCGTGATTCGGTGGATGAAGGATGCTGAGATAAGGCAGGCAGGGGAATAGGGGCAGGATATGGGAGGCGAAAATCTCCTGCTGCAATTAACATTGGACGATTGAGAAGAAAGGTATTTAGCTTATCACCGATACAGGCTCCCCACCACTGATGGCAGCGCAAACGCACCAAATTGGCTGGCATTCCAAGTCCGCGTGGCGGAGTACGATGTGTACCCATGATCGTTACAAATAAGTTGTAGTAGCTCTGATAGAGCCAGGCGCGCCTAAACTCGGAGTTTACTACTTGGTATTGACCAATGAGGATTAGGGTTGCAGCAACTGCAATGGTGGGCCGAGGGAAATCGGCCCGGAACTGTAAAAAGATCTCAGAATCAAGGTGCTCCGTCAGCCCTGGGAGAGGAGCCCCCTGGGGCAGATAGCGGCAGCCAATTCCTACAACGAGCTTTAAAAGAAGTGAATCCTTACTCCGAGCCAAAAGCCACTCATCGATGATAGGAAAGTGTGGTGAATAATAGTTAAAGAAAGCACCAACGCACTCTTCTACTATCCACTGCCGAACTAGCCCACATTGTTGTGGCGTCTGCCGGAGCGCCCTCTGTATTTGATTCTTTGTGGGATTCAAGTCTAAATATGCCGCTAGAAGAACTCCAACTGGACTTTTCCCATAATATTCAACCCGCCCGTCCCCCCGCATAAAAACGGGCATGCCACTTTGGTCCAGCAAAGAGTTGCGTAGCACTTGGCTCACAATAAGTGACCACTCTGGACTTAGAGGGCTTGCCTTCTTCTGGGGAGTGCGCTTTGGAACAGAGTACCTATGCTTCATAAAAAGCCCCTGTTGAGACTTCCCCATGCGCGTCAAGTTCAGTAGGGTGGGCTCTGAGGACTTTGTGATCTCACGTAGATACTTACATTCAAGACGGCGGCTAGAGCAAGAGCTACATGAAGGGAAGGTGCGGTCGCACCTACGTTTGCTGGTCCGGCAGTTGGAGCAGGCAACCTTTGAGCGCACGCCATCCAAGTCCTTGAAGAACAGCTCGACGTCGTTACCTGTGGGGATGTCTAGCACTGAGTAAGTCGAGAACATTGCCCAAAATGAAAGTCATGTCAGCCAATCCGCACATAAGAGGCTCTCCCTATACCGTCCGAATAAGAAAAACTCGTCTTGGAACTTTATGACATGAACGAATCAATACAAACATCATGCTAGCTGTCGAGCCATTCGACTGAGATTCGACTGAGATGTATAGCCACATGCACCTAAACTGCCAAATAAATAGAGCCAACTTCTACATATAGGGGTAGAAGAAGTAAAACTGAGGAGGTGGAATACTTCACTGGTGGATCAGCTTCCAAAGAATATCCAGCCAGCCACAGCCTCAGCATATAGACAACTTTATTTATTTTGTTTCGGTCTCGGCAGACTAATTATTATTTGTCTAGATTGGCATCAGATCAGCCAGGATATAAAGCAAACGTTAATAAATATATAAATCAAAATCTCAAGCTTGATCCCATCCAGCCTTGCCTTATTTCCCATAATCCATCTCGGATGGAGCTGATTAAATCTTGGCTAAATCATTTATGAGCATTACACCTTCATATAACTATCAGACCCACATGTGAAGAAGCCGATAAGAACGTGGTTAAGAGTAAACAATAAAATTTAACGTTGGGTTTATAAACCAGGAACCTAGCCTTGATTGGGTAAAAATCAGACATTGTTACAAAAAGGAATAAAATCAAGCTTCAAATCCCTTTATTAAACTACCCTTGAACTTATTTAGTATTTTATTTAGACTTATTATTTTCAAATAGAATGGTGGACATTTTTTTGATTATCTGTGAAGCAAATAAATCTCCAATTAAAAGTGATGGCCTTACATCTTCCAAGACATTGCAATCCTTGAAAACCAAATGTCAGCAACCATAATGGAAGGATGATGCAAATTCAGACCAATGGTTTAGGGAGTGCCACTTGCTAGGTACCAGTCTATGAAACATCAAGTCTCACCCCAATCTGAAGTACAAATCAAGCACCAAGTAAAGAACCTATTATGTTACTTAAAAGAAGTTATCCTTTGCCGTTAATTCCATCAAATCATTAGACAGCATTCAAACCACTGAAATTTATATTCCAATACAGCTGCAACATATCGACATAAAGATATGCTCAGATTTATGCTGTAAAAAATACCAATCATTCTACAAGTAAACCATGTGTAGCTTATCCATCTAGCTATTTAATGTCAATTTTGATTTATAACTTGTACGCAATTCATATACCTAGACTTTGATCCCCTTGGTGAGCCAATGCTTTATTTAAACTGCTGTTTTGAATAGTTTCTGCTTCAAATCACCACATGCCTTGGTATCCATAAAAATGCTACAAGGAAATCTACTCCCTACAAACACGCATCAAATATTCCAGCTCCTTCCACTTGGATGCATATGAAATCATCAATATACATTATTCTAAAGGACAATACATCACAACAAAAGCTACCCCAGCATTTTCAATCTTGATTTTCTAAAATCAAGCGATAGGTATTTCAAAAATAAAAACAATCCAACTTTTAGCAAATTATTTATATTCAAAATATATGAGCTTTTTAAAAGTTTGCTAAGAGAACAAGATATATCCAAATATATCGAGTACTCAAAAAAATCATTTTAAAAAATAACTTTGACAATAGCCCTACTTAACATTTAATATTTGATTTCTTTTATCTAGGATACTATAAGCTTATAAGTATTAAAATATAGTATTTTAATTCTTGTAATAAAGTGCATCATCAATATCAACAGTTTTTATGTTAATACATCAAACTCTCAGAAAATTATTTGGCAATAATAAATATGATATCTCAAAAAACCCAGCTAATGAAGAAATATATAACTAGTTAGTATAAATTGTTGGTTTTACGGATGTTAAATCTGCACTAAGGTTTGCCCATTTAAATCTAAAAACAATAATTCATTGAAATAATTGTAAATTATTCTAATATTTGAATAGCCAAGTCCTGAAAATCACTCGCCCATTAAAAGCCCTTCACTCAATTCAAGCCTTGCCAGATTGAATTAAGGATGAGTGTAAACCTGAATATCCTACTGTAAGATAAGCTGAAAAATCTCAAATAAGGTTCCTAAAAAATTAACTAGTATTGGTTTCCTTATTGTAATAACTGTGCTTTCAAAGCACAGTTACATGAAGACTAAAATAAAATTGAATTAGATAAAATCTTACTGTGAAAAAAATACAGACACTCTATAATTTACAGGGATAAAATTATCCTATTAATCACAAGACACTAAATCTGATCATATATTAGATACATATTATATCTAAAAATTGGCATTTGTCCTTGCCTGAAAAATTATCAGCTTAGCCAGCTACCTTGACTTCTGCTTTAAGGAGATTTACTCTGTATTTAAGAGTTATTTAGTACAAACCCTTTTTAAAAATGAAAAGTTGTTAAACCAATATTTCAATATAGATTAAGTTTATCAGTCTAAAATACAACAAAACTTAATGTCCTAAAAGGGATCAATTTTTAAATTTCAAATAAATTCAACTTCAAAATCAATATATACAGTAGTTTTCAAACCAGTTGATATATAAAAATCTCAGTCTAAAAACAAAATCAAAAATCAAGGAATTTATATTAAGTTATAATAGATTTGGATCCACCTTGATTTTGCTTTTAGACTGAGTTGTATTTGTTAATCTCATTAGGCTTGACAACTACTGTATTCATAAACCCCTGGGTACATTATATTTAAATTTCAACATTTATCTTCTTCCCAATATAAGTTAAAGTGCATCTAAGCATCAATTTTTTTAATACCCAGCCCAAACTTTGACTCTCTGAAGCAGACATAGTTTATTCATGACTGTTGTCTTGGATAGTTTCTACCTCAGCTATAGCTGAGATGCAAACTGTTGCAACCAAGTTTCCAGTCTTGCCTGCTAACATATCTTACAATACACAGGGGGCGCTCAATGAGCCACCCCTTGATGTGTCTAACGTTATGGATTAATCTGATGGCAATATCAAATGACAGGTACTTCATCCTAATTAGGAGTGCTGCCAATTTGCCTTGCTGATCCCCGCACGAGTTATTCCTCAGCTTTGAATCTTACATGGAACTTCCCACTATGCCACCCCCTTGTGGCTTTCCCCATATGGTATATTAATCACAATACTCTACAATAAACAACACCTTATACTTATTATTCTGTCCTTTTCCTATTGGACTGTTGTCTTCCCCAATTCATCATACTAGATCCCCATTGGTCCAGTTGCAACAGTGGTAGCAGAAGTAGGTTTTTGATCTATTTTAAAACAAAATTCCTCCCAAGAAAAGATGGAGTACGGGCTGCATGGCTACTCCACAACAAGAGACATTCCTTCCAATCCCCAAGGGTGACATTCCTGAGGGTTATGTCATCTATCAAGATCAGCTAGTTCTCACCAGTGTATACAATCAGCTCCGCCTCAGGCAGCGTGACACTAGCGTCACCCCGCCACAGCTGGATCTGTCGCACCGTATGCTCAACCTTCAACTAGAGTCCTTTGCTGGCGGTGTCAAAGGAGCTGACATCGTTAGTTGGCTCCAGTCCACCAAAACACGCCTTTGTATCTGTCAGGTCCCGGAGTCCATGTGGGTTGCCACTGCATCTGGCCGCCTCACAGGGCCCGCCGCTGTGTGGTTCACCAACTGGGCCAGCCAGGAGTTTGATGTCACCTGGGCAACATTTTGAGATACCGCCAAATCCTGATATAGCAAAACTTTCTTTTCTATTGTCTTGGGGACTCCCCTCTTAGCCATCAAGCAGACTGGTTCCGTCCCTGAGTATCTCGCCGCTTGGCAACAAGCCCTTGCTGCCGTCCCCAAAGCAGTGACCAATGGGAATGCCATGTTGCTCACTCTCATTGTTAATGGATTAAAACCCCATATCTGCAAGTGGGTTCCCGTAGGTTGCTGCACCTCTATTGACAACTGCTATAAAGCCATTGTAGAGGCCAATAACCAGGCTTTGATGGGCTTCCGCCGCACCAACAATGTTCCAACCCAACCACGTTCTGCACCTAACAATGATCAAAGTCAAGTGGGCCGTTGCCAACCTTGTCAACAAGAAAGTGCAACTAAACGCCCCCGCAAGGGGGAGCTCCAATTAGCGTTAATTGAGGACCAGGGAAAAGCCTGGGGGTTGTAACAACAAGAGGCCTTACAACCCCAACCGGCCCGTCCTCTCAGTCCTTGCTTGCAAAGAACCCCCGTGACTACAACATTCACGAGGTTGAAACTCTATTTGTCTTTCAGGTCTATAGCGATGACCCCGTGTTGCAAGCCGCTCATTCCTCAAATAAAGTAACACACTTGTCCTATCCCTTCCGTTTCCGTGGGAACACCCACAAGTTACTGGTAGATACTAGGGCTGATCACACCATGGTATATCAGGTGTTCACTGACTCCCAGCAATTAGACCGAGTACCCAGCAGATTCAAAGCAGTACGTGTAGCTGACTCCCACAGAGTTGTCATCACCCATGAGACAATACCCTTCTCTGTAAGAATGTGGAACATCCAAGTTAAGCTCTCTGGGCCAATCATGGCAGGCCTCAGCCACAACGTAATTGCTGGCCTCAACTGGCTCCAGCATAACTGTCCATACATTGACTGGGATACCTCTGTCATCACCCTCAATAGGAATGGGGTGGGGTTCCAGATCTACCCTGTGGAAATGAACAAGCTACTACATGACACTGTGTTTGTCAGGATAACAGAGACAGGCTCATATGACTTCAAGGGGGGAAACTAGACTTTAACCAATGCTCAGTCAAAGTTATCCGTGCAGAATCATCCGCAGTTCCTCCCTTGTCATCATCACTACCACCAGCGCTAGCTGCACTCCTCAAGAAGTACAAGGGTGTATTCATTGAAACACTTGAGCAATTACCTCCTTCCCAGGAGATCCAGCACGCTGTACAACTTCAAGGATTGTTACCTAAAGCACAACCATTATACTGTCTTACATCAAAGGAAGATGAGACCCTCCGCCAGCACCTTGTGGACGCGCTTGATAAGGGCTTTATTTGCCCCTTGCTGTCTCCATATGGGGTGGCTGTCTTCTTCTTAGCAAAGAAGGACGGGTCTCTTTGCCTGGTCACAGATTACCGCGCCTTAAATGAGGTGACAGTTAAAAATAAGTACCCCCTGCCGCTGATTGACATTCTGTTTAATACACTTGCAGGCGTGAAGGTCTTTAGTAAGATTGATCTCACTGCAGGGTACAACCAGGTCCGCATTGCACCAGGGGATGAGGCAAAAACTGCCTTCCACACACGCTACAGGTTGTTTGAGTATTGTGTCATGAACTTTGGAATGACCAATGCTCCCTCCACCTTTGCCATGTTGATGAACAAAGCCTTTGAGGAACTGATTGGAACGTGCGTGGTTGTGTACCTTGACAACATTATTGTCTTCAGTCAAGATCAAACCACACACCTCCAACACTTCCGCGCTGTCCTTGACACCCTTTGGAAAAATCAGCTAAAAGCTAAACCCTCCAAATGTGAGTTTCTCAAGTCAGAGCTGCTATTCCTTGGACACACCATCTCTGCCCAAGGGATAAAGCCCAACCCTGCCAAAATCAAGGCAATCACTAGCATGCCGCCCCCCACTGATGTGGGCCAGGTGCAAACATTCTTGGGCATGGTTGCCTATGTACACAAGTTCATCCCCAATTGTGGGGAACTAATTGCACCTCTCACTGAGCTCCTCAACACTAAACAGCGCTTCCATTGGACCCCTGCCAGAGATTGAGCCTTTGAGATGTTGAAGCAAAGGCTCACAACAGCACCAGTACTGCAGTTTCCCAACCAAAACCGACAGTACAAACTCAAGACTGACACCTCTGACAGGGCCATAGGGGGTGTGCTGAGGGTAGAAACTGACAATGGCGTCTTCCTCCTCGTAGCATATGAGTCCAGGAAGCTCACTGACTCGGAAAAACACTATCCCATCCATGATAAAGAGCTGGCAGCAATTGTGCACTGCATTGAGAAGTGGCGCTGTTACTTTGAAGGTGCGACCTTCCCACCCTGCGTTCTGACAGACCACAAGTTGCTCCAGTACTTCAACACACAGTCTCATTTGACACACCGCCAGGCAGGATGAGTTGAGTGTCTATCTCCCTATCAGTTACGCATCAAATACAAGCCTGGAAAGGAACTCATCACAGCCAACACCCTTTCACAACTCTACGTAGCGTCCATCACTGGGGACGACAGTTTAGATCCAGATTAGCCCATGCTCTACCTCCGCCCTGAGGCAACCCACTACAAGGGCCTTAACTTGGTCACCATCTCCAAGCTGAAGGACAACAAAAGTCAGTTCACCACCAATGCTGGTAACGTCTGCTGCTGGGCAGAGACAGGTGAGAAGACGCCTTACATTCCCACCACACAACAAGGGGACACCATCCTGCACTACCACTGAACCTTGGGTCACATCAGAGGGCATAACCTCTTTGAGATTATGAAACAAAAGGTTTTGTGGCCGCGCATGCATCAAGACATCTTGGACCTCCTCAAGACGTGTGTGTTGTGAGAAAAGAACACATCCAAACCTGCACCCCCCCAGGTCTGTCCTGCCCATTAAGGCCATGGAACCCTTTGAACAGTGGGCCCTCAACATTGTGGGGCTACTCCCCAAAGACAGACTGGGTAAGAAGTATATTGTCACCGCTATCAACTACTTCACTTGTTGGCCAGTGGCCTGGGCCACAACCAACCATACCGCCACCACCATCACCCGCTTCATTGGTAAAGAGATCGTGGCTTGCTTTGGGCAACCCAAGCGTCTCATCACAGATGGCGGGCCCAAACTTGTTGGACACGTTGTGAAGGCATACTGCTTCAAGAACACGCTCCAACATATAGTCACAACCCCCTACCATCCACAAGCCAATGGACGCGTGGAATGGTTAAATGGCTCCCTGGTTCAACTGATTGCCAAGCTCTCACAAGAACACCCTAACACTGCGTGGACTGAACATCTCCCCACTGCCCTACTGATCCTGCGAGCAAGAATCAACAGGGGCATTGGGTTCAGCCCTAGCACCCTGGCCTTTGGAACACCTGACAGTCTGACAAGAGTGGAACAGGGGAAACTTTGGTCCAAGGTTCCCAACAAGCCCCCCTAGTGACAACTCCATCCCTAGACCAATGGCGTGCCAAAGCCTGGGAGATCAAACACAAGTGGATTGCAGGAGGGACAAAACACCTCAAAGCTAGATACACCATAGGTGACCCCGTCTACACCCTCAACCCCAATTCTGCCAAGTTGGAACCCAACCACCTAGGGCCTTTCAAGGTAGCTGCAGTCTATGACAATCACACCTACCAACTTGAAGATGCCCAAGGAAATACCAAGAAGCTTCACCATGATTGCTTGCGCCCCTGCCGTGCCATCCCCACACAAAGGATGTTTGTGCGGACCTTCCCAGACCTTCCAAAGACTCCAGTCCTGGTGTCTGACAACAAGCAGGGGGCAAGGGGGGTGTTGCAACTGAGTTTCCAGTCTTGCTTGCTAACGTATCTTACAATACACAGGGGGCGCTTGATGAGCTGCCCCTTGACGTGTCTAACGTTATGGATTAATCTGATGGCAATATCAAATGACAGGTACTTCATCCTAATTAGGAGTGCTGCCAATTTGCCTTGCTGATCCCCGCACAAGTTATTCCTCAGCTTTGAATCTTACATGGAACTTCCCACTATGCCACCCCCTTGTGGCTTTCCCCATATGGTATATTAATCATAATACTCTACAATAAACAACACCTTATACTTATTATTCTGTCCTTTTCCTATTGGACTGTTGTCTTCCCTAATTAATCATACTGGATCCCCATTGGTCCAGTTGCAACAAAACCAACCAAAGCTCTGCCACAAGGACGGCTCTCTGAAACAGCCATCAGTTATTCTAGCATTTTATACTTGGAAATTTACAGGAAAAAGCTATATATTATTCCTGGTGCCACAGTGTATCATAAGAAGGACTACCAGAGTATACCATCTTATTTTTAAGATTAGGAGAGAAAGTTTTAAATAGTGAGTCTTTTAAAGTGTTATTTATATCCTTTCTTTACAAACTCTTGTAGTATATATAAAGATATAATAAAAGGGGGAAAAAGTTGCATTAAATGAAATCCAAGGTACATATAACTATTTGCTTATTGATAGAAATAAAAATTGTTTATAAAATTGCTGCAATAGACTCCTTCCCTTACTCACCCTTAGCCCACATCAATCATCAAGAAATGAAAGCAGGAACCCAGAGCTCAAATCATTTCCCCCTTTCTTCTGAAGAGAAAACAGTATATTTTACAGATCCAAACTGTTTTTTGGGGCAAGTGCCTAAAGGCAAAGTGTGGAGATCAAAATCTCCAAATTGATGGATTTTTTGATCTCTGTACTTTTTTTCAATAAAATTTTTTCCCAAAAAATTTAATATTTTTCTTAAATTTGACTTTTTTAAAATGTTTGTACTAGTAGCTAAAATTGAAAAACCAAGTTCAAAGTGCCCAAATTGATGCAATTTAAAACACACCTTAATTTAATTTGGCTTTTAAAATATAATTTATTTACCTCTTTGAATAGAGGGGACAAAATTGAAAGTGCAAAAATCAAAGTGCAAAAAATCCTCAATTTAATATTTGATACATCAAAATTTAAAAAAATTTAAAATTAAAAAAATTCTATATGTAAAAAAAGAAATCAAGAGCTATAAAAGAAGCTTTTTTAACTTTAGGCAATTTTTTTTGTTCAAATATTAATATAAATACTACTTTGAGCTCTTTTTTTAAAAAAATTAAAATTTTGTCTCATAAAAATTTATTTAAAAATTTACATATAGTTTCTTAATGGGTGCAGAAATCAAAAAGTAGTCAAATCAAAATCCAAAAAGGTACCAAAAAACTAGGACCACTTGATATTAAATTTTTGCAAAACATTAATATTTCATTCATTATGTTTTATTAAGTTCCTCAAATTAAAAGTGAGGAAATCAAAAATTGACTTTTTTGATTTAGTTACACTTTTTATAAGCTTATAATATTTTAAATAATTATTAAAATTTTTTGAAATTCCTCATGTAGATTCTTTAAGACCTGATATTTAAATATATAAAAAAGAAATGAAGTTTTTTTAGCAGGTTTTTATTTTATTGCAATATTAATAAATTGGTGTGTTTTGGAGGCAATTTCAAAAAATATTAAACTAATATAATATTGTCCTATGTTTCCCTATATTATTTCAGGGGACAATATTGAAGTGCCCAAACCAAAGTGCAACAAGCTCTTGGTTTTTCTTTTGAAGTTTTCTCCTTTCCACTCTCATTCCTCCTTAAAAGGAAGTTTGTTTGGCCCCTTGGCTGCGCCAGGGGCCAAAAACTTTTAAAAAATTTCTGCGTTGTCAAGAGGGTGGATTATATAAAATCTGATATCAAGTAGAAAAAACTTTCTTTTTTCTTCTCTTCTCCTTTTCTCTTCTCTTCTCCTTTTCTTTTCTTATCCTCAGTTATCTTCTTCTCTTCTCCTTTCTTACCCTCAATTATCTTCTACTATCCTCTTTCCATTCTTACCCTTGATTATCTTCTATTATCCTCTCTCCATTATTACCCTCAATTATCTTCTACTATATCTTTTTACTATATGTATTAGAGTAAAATAAGATGTATAAAATGTTTCTTTTTGATATACAACTTTGAACTATATATATCATTTTTAGTAAAAGTACAGTGTTTTTAACATAAAAATATTCAATTCTTCATTTTATGATATGTAAGTGGCAGATTCTTGATATCTTTGAATATTGTGAATTATAAATAAAATATAAGACTATATCTTTTATTAAGTATAAAATTGTATAGTATAGCTTTAATAAGAAATTAATGTACTTTATATTATTTCAATGATAAACTTCTATAAATTTTATCATTGAAATAAGATCACTAATAAGCCAAACTACCTAAAATCATATGCTTGTATCTTGCAGGAAAAATCCTTTATTTTGCTTATACTGAAGTATTATTATAGGTTTACATGAGCTGGAAATTAAATTGATCTTTTTTATTAAACTTATAGTTTATAAAGCAGTTTTTTGTGTAGTGTCATATTTTATATTCAATTTAATTCAGTTAAATATAAATGCTAGTCTAATTTTGTTTTTAAAAATAAATTAAACTTTCTTTTAAAAACAGCTAATTTAAGAATCTTTTTATTATCTAGCATATATTTTTATGCAGAAATGAATTTCTTGGGGTCTCTTTAGTCTATAATAGATTTTAAAATATATAGTTTTATATTATGAACTGTATTTTATTCTGCTTCAAAGTTAACCTCTGGAAAATTGATTTTTGCACTTTGATCTTTGATATTTTTATTTTTGCACCCTACATACAGTAGTTTTAAAAGCTATGGTGACAACCAAAAATACCTCAGATTTAAACAAAATGATTTCAGATTTAAATAAAATCCAACTCTCAGGTTAAAATATAAACTCTGTTAACAGGGGTTATTGGTGTTAATGGCAAAATGAGTCAACACAGCAACAAAGGGCTCACCCGCAAAGTGAAACCATTCAAAATACAATCCAAAATACATTGATTCACAAAAAAAATGGTGTGAGTTGACTTTTGGTGTACATATGTTTACTATGTGAATTGGTGACAAAATACACCCAAGCAAGGTGAGTCAAAACTCAAACCAAAAACAAAACACAATAGCAACTCACTACGTAAACAAAATCACTCACACAATGTGTGCAATGGATTGTAATCATGAATGATACCAAGGTATCTAAAATAAGACACAAGATCTGAAACATAAATTTTAAGAATATTGTGTTGGGTGTTTGAATTTGGCAGTAAAATCTAGGGAAATGGGTGGATTTTTTTGAGTATTCTAAAATGGGCGTTGTAAAACCAAAAACAACTAATTAAGAAATAAAAAGTCTATAATTGGGATATTGGGTGGGAAAAACTCTAATTAAATATCCATATTCAGATAAAAGCAAAAATTAAAATTAGGGAGTAACTTAATTGAAATTTATTTAATATTTTATTAAATTGTAAAATGGAAGGAACACAACACCAGAGTACCAATACACCTGTTGTACGCTGCAGTTGCCCCCATGGGTCAAAGAATAGAGTTAGTGCAACCCAAGTGCCTACTCAAGGAGGAGACAGGAGAGGGGAGTTCCATAGTGACGCTGTACTGACACAGCTGGTTCAAGGAGCACAAGCTGCTAGGGTGCAGAGCATAAACCCTCAGGTCCCAAAGCTGACCCAGAAGCCCACCAAGGTTACCACTACAAAGAAAGTTAGAAACAAGGAGGTAGAACTTACTTTGTATGTGTTTGACGTTGTGTACCGGCAAGAGTTGGTCCCATCAGCCATGCTGGAGAAGGTGAAGCCTGTACTTGATACTAGCTACAAGCCCTACGTCAGTGATGTTAATCAGGAGGATGACAAGGAGCCCAAGTTTTATCAAACCAATGAGGGACAGTTAGTGCTCAAAAAGGTTGCAGCCTTCTACAACAAGGTGCCCATGCCTTGCAAACCTGTCACCTATCAGGATCCCAGTTCCTCTGAGCCTACTAAGCCCGCTCAGAAGCACATCTCAGATATCAAACACATCATCCTGCTCAAGCTAATGCGTGAATCTGGTGACTACAAGGCGGCCACAGCCATTGTTGGAGTGGATCCCAAGTACGCCAGCAAGACTTTCCACAAATTCATCAATACTGGCCGTGTCCTTGCCACAGAGAAATCCTTGAATGTTTCTACCATGCTCACCAAGGAGCACAAATGGGCAATCCACCAGTGGATAACCTGGGATTGCCATCTTGAACTGGCAAATATACAGGCCATAGTCAAATCTACTTTTGAGATTGAGGCCTCAATTTCCTTTTACTACCATCTGGTGAAGGGAATGCAATTTTCTTGGAAAAAGCTTGGGGTATCTCCCTACAACAGAAACAGCCCAACCAACATCAAGACCCAGAAAAACTATGCAGAGGCGTACACTGCCCTAAAAGCTAAGGGGACAGTCAAATCTTACTATATTGACAAATTGGCATTTGTGTCAGGTAGCCAGTCATAGGTAGAGGCATTGGACGGCTCGGGGTGAGGTGCGGCCGAGCCGGCGGGTAAGGCCCATCATAGAATGGGTGCTAACTTGATAATATAAGATACAGAACGCCCAAGTAAGGACCAGGGTCCAGAGTTGGGGACCACAGAATCTACCAATCCTGTTAAAGTAATGTAGAGTACTCCAAACAGTTGGGTAGAGCTGGTCTTGGCTGCAGCGGTAGGTTTCAGCGGGCGGTCTGGTTGTGGGGTTAAGGGAGGAGTCATAGGAACAAAGTAGGCAGGCAGGTAATTGTACTTGTCTTTGAACAATCTTGGCGGCCTTTCATACCACTTTCCTTTGTGTCCTATGTATTTGGTTTCTCTAGTCCTGGCCAATGGGTTGGCAATGAGAATAGTCTCCAATTTGTACTCTGAATAGGCCGGGTTGGGGGGGTATTCAGTAAAATGCACAGGTCCAAAGGGGGCTCCTGGGGGACGGTATAATGCCTGGGGCAATTTGGCAGGTTGGCCTTGGGGGAGGGCGGCGGCCTGGCAGTCTACTTGACTGGAATTAAGATAGAAGATCACTAAGACTAGATAGGGTAAGATTTGTTCAAACCAAAGGTTCATAAAACTTTATTATCAAAAATGACGATGTGGTCTTCACCATACCGCCAGGGTTTTTATACCATGGGATTTTTCTCCTTTGATTTTTGCAGGGTTCAGGTTTGCAGACAAGGTACTGGCTGTCAGGGACCCACTTTGCAGGGAATAAACTTCCCAGCTGATGGGCCAAGGCCCCTACATTCAATCCTGCTATGACCAAACCAATAGGAACCATGGCCATTGCAAGATGCCCAAGCTGTCCTAGATAGGCAAACCTTCCAAACATAGAACTGAATTGCCCTAGTAGATAGTAGCCCACCAAATACACTAAGAGGTAAAAGGAAGCGTAAGGTCTAACAAGGGTTGGTTCAACAGGAGGGGAAGTAAATGAGCAACCATAGTTGAACTTACGTCCCTAATGTCCAGACAGGTATTTGAACCATCCATTGGCAAGGGATTCCTTTTGGTGGGCATCATCAGGAGAGGAGTTGTACCAGTCAGTTGTAGGAGTTGGATTTTCCAAGGCCAAAACCACTGGCAAGAAGTAACCTAGAAATAAGGATAGGAAAAGGATTCCTTTCATGGCTTCAGAAATGGAGTTGTGTCAGAAAAGGTAGAAGTATCAGAAAATAGGATAGTCTTTATTGTTAGAATAAAGAGAAATGATAAAAATAACTCACTTAAATACCCTCACCATGAAGGCTGGGGCATTTTAAGAGGCATATTTAAGAATGAGAGGGATTTTTATGGCTGGGAAATCAAATTAATACCTTTTCTTAAATGATGGTACCAAAGGAACTTAATAATATAGATTGTAAACCTGTTAAACCAGTGGATAAAGGTATAAGCCATCAGGCTGTACTTAATTAAGTGGGATGGGTTTAGATAGTTGCTTGAAACTAAGTACGGAGCTTGGCTCAAATATAGACTCAATTGATTACAGAGCAAACAGGACAACAGATGCAGCCAATCAGAGCGCAAGCGGTAAGTGACATTGTTAAGTAACTTATTAACATTTTTGAAAACCGGTTCAAAAGTCAGTGCAAGAGTTGAATGAATACAATCATTATAATCAGGTAAACTAAGTCAAACAATTGATTCCATATTAACGTTGTACCCTTTTTTAGGGTTCTGGGTTTGATCCCCGTTAATCTCCTTTCCTGATAACAAACTGGTTTTTTGAAAATTGTTGTGATGTTGTTTGGTGAAGGATTTCAGGTCCAGATTGTCAATAAAATTTATGTAGTCAGGGAAAGAATCCCTGACACTGGCGGTACGTGGGTCTTGGCTTGGTGTCTCAAGGGCGGCAGATCCAGGTTGTGCCTGTTCTGGCAAATTGGAAAGGCAATGCTTTGTGTTGCCGCCACTGTTCACTATGTCACCTGAGTAGTCCAATTGTACTACCCCTTCTGGACAGCATGCCGGCAGGTTGTTGGCAGAGTTGAGAATAGGGATTTTTTTAACCTCTTTAAGGCAAGCTGCAACTGCTGCGTAGGTTCAGGTCTTTGGTGGCTCCAGGTTAGTATCAATCTGATGACCATTTGGGGAGTTGTCCTTGGGAGATTGGCGGGTCTTGGAGTAACTTGTTAACTCAAGTATCCAAATTAGTGAGTTGGCGGTCCCCTGTCCACTTTGTGTGACTCAAGTTGTTTTTGAAGGGTCCTTTGTAGTAGGCCGGCAGAACGCAGAGTGATTCACTGATTTGAGCCCATCTTTTAACGGATTGGCGGGTCCTGGACTGGTCTGGAGGGTTGGATCCGCCTTCTGGGAACCAGGGTTTAACTCTTGGGTTTTCAATACAAGTATTGAAATGCCATTCATGACAATTTTCCTCGTCTATGCGCAATGCATATGGCTATGTCCCCAAAGGCTCCAATGACGGGATGGCTTGGCGTGCTGCAGTCCGCGCCACAGCCTACTTGATGGTGGCTCTCCTTGTTCCAAAGGGGGTCAAGCTCTACCAAATGATATTGGGTTCACATAACAGCAGGACCTTTCTATCATTCCTCTGATTGGTCCAGGAGCACCTGAGGCGCACAAGCCCGGGATCCACCAACGTCATTGTGTTGGATAACGTTGGTCTCCACAAAGTGGCTGACATTATTGAGGAATTTCCATCAATTGACACCAGCATTGCTGTGGGCCCCCAGCAATTGGCCACAACAAATATGCGTCTTCTCTTCCTCTTAGCCTATTTGCCCTTCCTAAATCCCATTGAGGAAGTCTTTGGGTGGCTCAAGCAAGTTTTCAAGCAAGGAACCCCAACTGGGACCAAGGACCTCTTTAATTTGCTGCAGGCCAGGATCCACACCCTCCCAGCTGAGACTGTGGCCAAATTCTATGGCCACACTGATTTGTTCATCCCTGTGTGCCTAGCCAAACATCCAACCAATTAAAGGCTTATCATGTCCAATTTTTTTATATTCTCTTATTTACTATTAAGGTTTATTAATTATCATTTTATATTTAGATGTTTCCACGCCCACAATCACATTCAGAAGATCCATCAATAGATGTAAGTAATTTATTTATTTTAATATATATTATTTTATTATGCCATCTGAGGTAATCCCAAACGCTCAATACTGGATTACGCAAATAAATTTATACCACTTTTGTCAAATAAATATAAAATAGTCCTATAAAAATTAAATGTAAAATGTACAGGTTGGAATTTATTTTATTAAAATATTATTTTATGCTTTTATGAAACCCGTTTCCGCAATATATTTTGCAAAACTGGTTTGCTGAAATAAGAATTAGAAAATTTTATTATAATAAAAATAATATGAATTGTAATGAAATTTATTAGAAGAGAGAATTTATTGCAAACACCTGTAGTGAGTTCTTCAGTATGTACCCACCCTGCAATAGAGGTGGCGCACAACCTCCACTGCCACACCATGGACAGTGGATACACCCTTATTAAAAAACTCCCGCCTGCTGGTGAAGGGGAGTAGGGTTAGGTGCAAACTAAGGAGTAGCTTTTTGGGTGGGGCTGCAAACTCGTAAATCCCTGCCAGGACCAGGGCGTCTTGTATCACGGGGCTACCGAGTCATATCCGGGGAGGGGGTACCTTCTTCCCGTCAAGTGCAAGCCGGGCCTTGTTGATTCCCAGAAGGACCCTGTCTAGATCCTCTACGCTGGCACTCATCCCAAAGAAGAAAAGATACCCAAGGTAAACCACCAAGTGAAGCCTTTGCCCAGCAAAGGCTTCTGTGAACTCACATAATTTATTATAGACCACACTGATCTTCTTATTGTGCCTGGTCTTTGCAAAGGTAAGATCCATTGCCAAGGGGAGCCCTGTCTCATCTGCACTCCAGGCTAGCCCAAAGTCCTCCAGGAGGATCTTAGTTTTCTTGATGGCTGTTGCAGATGCAACAGCCAATTTCCCCACCGCGCGCCTAAAGTTGTCCAGAAGGTAAGATATGGTATGCTCCAACGGGAAGCAGAAGCAAGCAGCCGCATGAGCCTGGCCCATCTCTGGTACATTCTTGAATGGGAGCATTGCCAGGATGTCCCAAACAAGCTAAATGGAATTTACACAGTAAACTCCACTGAGGTAAACCGGGTCCAGGTGGACCAGTTGGGCATTCTTGTAGGCAGTAACTGCCCACTCAGATACCCCCTTGCCATGCGTCAGCCCAGCCAATGCCTCCCTGGACATAGGAAAGAACCCATGGATGCAGTCCTCCAGCTCCCGCAAGACAGGGGGGCAGATACAACTTCTTGGCCACATGAGTGGCGTAGTTGGCTTAGAATGTGGCCAGGACAAAGGG
Organism: Entomophthora muscae; assembly: GCA_014839935.2. Taxonomy (NCBI): domain Eukaryota; kingdom Fungi; phylum Entomophthoromycota; class Entomophthoromycetes; order Entomophthorales; family Entomophthoraceae; genus Entomophthora; species Entomophthora muscae. The sequence continues at coordinate 90,032 of QTSX02002977.1, forward strand.
GACCAGGACTTGGCAGAGTTTGCCATCTATGTTCTCTAAAAAACAGGTAAGTATTTGCAAATTTTTATTAATTTTATTTTTTTATGTTACCTTCTTGTGTTTCTTCCTTGCCTGCAGCCTTGGCTGGCTTGGCTATTCTTGGTGCAAGCAATTGCACTGGCAATTCAGTATCCTCTGCTCTGGCACACTTGGCGGGTTTGAGATGTTCATACATCTCCAGGTTGTCAACCCAAACAGACTTTGTAGCAAAGATTGTACACCTTAAACTAGAGACCCTCAACCACCGTCTTCTGGATGTTGAGAAGACGCTCAATGGTCTTCTCAGGGGTTTCTGGCATTTTTGTAATTAGTGTCTTTGCAGACACCTTGTCAATTTTGTCCCCAGTGAGGACGGTAGACTTAAATTTGGGTTTGACCTTGTGGTCAATGTCTTTGATTTTGGCAATCACCAAGTTGAGGTCTTTGAGTAGTTTTTCAAGTTCTCTCATTTGATTTTTTTACTAACCTTTTCATATGTTTTCATAGCTTTTGCCCCAATAAATTCTTTATTATTTTGATACTTTTGCCTCTTTGTTTATTCCTTTTTGTTTTCCCATCTACTACATTATCCCATCTTTTTACCCATTTTGTATATGTTTTACGCTCATCTCAATATATGTTATTTGCTTTGTGTTGGCATTGTTTCCTTGATTACCATATTATTTTTGGCACTTGACATAGCCCCTTGTGAAAATATTAACAACAATTTGGTGATCAGCTAAATTTGAATTAGAAAATTATAGTGTTAATTGTTTTTAAATAAAGTTATTACTGATCCAAATTCAAAACCTTAATGATAAACTTTAAGCCAATCAGGAGCCAAGTGATAAAGTGATTGTTATGACATAAAGGGTCATTCAATAATTCTTTGGTGCATGTGTGCTAATTAAATGATTGGCTGGATGTTTTGCCATTGTACGCCATTGCTGCTGTGGCAAGTTGTTGATAGACTAGTGCTAACCCAGCAGCTGATTGGGCACTAGTTCATCAACAACTTGCCACAGCGGCAATGGCAATCAATGGAAAAACAACTAACCAATTATATTAACTAGCATGTACATCAAAAAATTATTGTGTGACCCTTTATATCACAACAATCACTTTATCACTTGGCTCTTGAATGGCTTAAAGTTTATCATTAAGGTTTTGAATTTGGATCAGTAACAACTTTATCTAAACACAATTAACATATAATTTTCTAATTCAAATTTAGCTGATCACCAAATTGTTGTTAATATTTTCACAAGGGGTATGTTTAAGTGCTAAAAATAACTGTGTTCTGGATCTAGATACACAGCATAGTAAATATATGATTTTATAGAAATAAGATGAACATAAAGAATAAAACCAACTATAAACAAAGAGAACATGAGAAATTGAAATTCAAAAAAAAGATAATATAAATAGAAAATGTTTGGTGACAGGGGTTTATTGGGGTGGGGGAGAGTGATGCCTAGGAGGCAGAATAATGTGGGAAGGAAGACATAGAGGCAGTGCTAGCCTGGGGGATCTGGGATTGGGTGGGTTGGGCTTGCAGGTGAGGGGTGTTGGTGGCGGGGGTGGAGGCAGGAGGATTTCACATGATGGCTGTCATATAACGCTTGTTGTATTCCTCATCAGTCACTGGCTGGATGGGCTGGTAGGTGGCAGTGGCCCGAGGTGGAAGGCGCTTATCCTTACATGATTGGTTGCACATGTTCACATGGAAAACCATTTGTGCAAACAAGTCAGCCACCATCTGGTGGCCAAAGAAAAATTGTGGTCAAGGACCCCAAGATAGAGGTTGTTGAAAGCCTGAGGGCGGCGCTCCCAGAGTGTGGACCCCATGTTAAACAAGACGACATCTCCCAGATGGACGTCAGCATGGCTGGCAGGGTAGACTGAGGCCTGGTGCCTGCGTCCCTGGATGGCCTCAAGGGCGGTGGAACTACCCTCCATCTGGTGGCTCAAGAAAACCTGGTACTTGGAATTTGAGCCATCCCAGGAGTCAAGTAATCCACCAAGGATGTGGCTGTATGAGTAGTCATCAATGAAATCTGGGTTTGTCCAATAGTAGACAAAACTCTTGGCTGAAACAGCCAGAAATGCACCAATGAACATCCCCTTCTTGACCTTCTTCCTTCCTTTTTGAGTGGCAGCTCTTCCTTGCTTGCCAAAAATCATCAAAAGCTATTGATAGCTTGTAATAGGAGATGAACATGACATCATCTGATAGACTTGTCAAGCATAAGACCAGGGTTGATTTGATGTCAAGATCATACAGGGAATCCTCAGCGCCATCCCATTGGTTGCCGGCAAAATTGGTAAGAACCTGTACAGTAGTTTTAAAAGCTATGGCAACAAGCAAAAACAATTCAGATTTAAACAAAATGAACTCAGATTTAAACAAAATTAATTTTAAACAAATTTATATTGATTTACAATAGATTTGGATTCATTTCAATTTTGTTTAAAGCTGATTTCATTTCATTTAAATCTGAATTGTTTTTGCTTATTGCCATAGCTTTTAAAACTACTGTATGAAGCCACCTTCTCATACATCCAGAGCTGCACCATGCGCTCAGACACCCAAATGCCATGGAGCACAAGTTGCTTCTGGACCTGGGTCAAGGGAAGCTTGGGATCCTGCTGGAGGAGGTCAAGCATGATTGGGTATGCCTCAGATATTTGTGACTCAGGGGCCTTCTTGGGCTTCTTGGCTGTCCCAATCAGATTCCCCCTGTCATCAGGTTGTTGAATTCCTGCATGACAGTAGCTTGGGTAAATTGCAACTGGGCGGCAATCTGTTCCCAGGACAGACCCTGCAGGTTCAGTGCCACAATTTCCTGAAGAATTTGGGAAGTGATGATTTGTTGCTTGGGGCGCTGGGCCAGGGGAGCTAAAGCCTGATTGGCTGTAGGGGGGCATGTTGGCTGGTGGAAAAAAGTTGTTACAAATCAAGGTTGCCATCCAGATTGGTTGATTAGTGGGCAGCTTGTGCAGGGGTAGGTACGGGAGCAGAGGCAGAGCTAGACACTATGTGACTACTGAACAAGTTAAAGCCATAGGGGTTGGTGATCAGATACAGGTCAGCTTCCTTGTTACCCGCCTCAAAGGCTTGGGTGTAAACAAGTGCCTCCACGTTCTGAGCCTTGCCTCCATTGAAGCTGGCTTGGCTGCTGCTGGCGCTGTCAAAGATATTGCTTGTAAAAACCATTGTAAAAAACCTAGGATAAAATCACTAAAAGTAGATGTTGTGTTCTGAGGCGCGGCACAGACACACAACAGGAAATCCTAACCTTAGGATTGGATTTGTACTAAGTCTCAGTTAGATGACAGGGAAGGCTATGTGTTTACCTTGAGGCCCTGGAAGAATAATCTCTACTAGTTGTGGCTAGAGAGAGGCGCAGAAGTACAGAAGACACAAAGACAAAAATATGAATAGAACTTAATTTTTATTGGTTAATGTGAAATGGAATATATAGTGGTTAGGAATACCACAAAACACTACCAGGACAGTAGGATCACTCTTCACCAGCATTAGTGGGGCAAGTGATATGCACAGAGTCAAGAAACCAAACAATTGTACTTCCTGATTCAGTCATCAACTCATTTTGAGAGGCGAAAGCAAAAACAAGAGATTTGTCTTTGAAATGGCCCACCAAAGGCAAAATTGATACATGGTGAATAGCAGTATTCACAACAGTAGAAATTTTAAAGCTTAATAATTTATTTTATTTGAATCTCAAGTACATATTTGGAAGGTTCTTAAAACCATTCCATACAAATCTGGAGCCATGAAAATGAATAAAATGCCTCTGTTCCTAAATTGGATAGCTGATGATTGGCTGTTAAATGTTATTTTTCTATTTTAGGCTGCTCATACTACACATCTTGTGTGAGTTCATTTTGTTTTGTGCTTGTGGAATCTTACTTCTAGATTGCTCAAGTTTTGTTTCACTTTAGTCCTTCTGTCAGTGCCTCATATGAATCCTGATTGGATTATAATATACTCTGGAACAGCATCCATCCATTTCACTTATTGCATCAGTTCATTTTGCTTGTGGTTTGAACTACACTGCTTGATGTTTGATATAATTTTGTATAATGGGCTAGTGAAATTTTGTTTTTTGTTTGAAAGTTCATTTATTAACTGAAATTTTATAAATTAATTGAATCCTGAATCTTGCGCAACTTGGATTTTGTTCAAATCTGAAATCATTTTGTTTAAATCTGAGGTATTTTTGGTTGTTGCCATAGCTTTTAAAACTACTGTAGTGTTTCAATTTTTGCACTTTTTGGGGGTCACATTTTTGATTTTTGCACTTTGACCTTAGGAACTTCAACCTAAGGAACTTGCCCGTTTTTTTGGGCCCTGATGATGGTTTTATGATGTAAGCAAATATCAACCCCGGGAATCATGGATAAACCCACCCAAAAATCCAGTATATTTACAACCTGTTTAGATAAACAACAATATATAACATCAAAACAAAGTTAGTACAGTCCAAAAAACATTTTGGTTTCACTTGGAGGTCAATTGTATTCAACAAAAGTGTCATTTATCTAGGTCCAGATTAAAAAAATATTTAGACACATAGCAATATTGAAATCAAATACATAATCCCAAAACTAAGAAAGGCAACAAAAGAGCCCCATATTCAAAAAAGAGCATGTCACATCCTGTAGCAGTCTACAACAGCTGGTATATTGATCAGTCAACAAAGATCTACAGTAAGAGAAAAATAGTGCTAGTCACAGAAGTGACATTTTCAAACACAAAATAACTTATTTTTGACAATATGGACGGTTTTTGTAACTCAAAAAAGAAATAGTATCAAAACAGCAGAGTCAACCCCCTGGCAAAGTTCATCACAAGAGAATCTGTGACCCCCAAACTGAGTTCCCCACCACTCAAAGCCAAATGCAGAAGTCAACTTGAATTATTAAATCCAGTAGCAAGAACTAGGGTTGATCTTATCTCAGTTGCAGCTCAATTTGGTGCTCCACTCCTTAACAAGATCAAGCCACCCCCTGCCCAATCCAATAATTTTATTGTCACAATCACATTCCTTCTAAAATTATTCACTCCAGCTAAATAATTCTCATATCCAAATAAAGGAATTATCTAGTCTCCAAATATTTTCCTGTGTAACTCTGCTAATACAGCAAAGTTACAAAATAGTGTCTTTCAAGAGCAAATCCATCAAAATCTATCCAAGAAACTACAGAATTGCTTTAAATCCATGTGCCTCTAAATTTATCTACTTAGGTCCAGGAGAGTGTCTCAAACAGGAGCACAAATTTGGATAGATCAATCCCCTGGCAACACTTTGGCCTTCTGTTTCAATAGAACTTATATCACCTTTTATTTTAAAACAATTTATACAGGTGGACAGACTTTGATATTGTGGAGGAGCAGTACCAGGAGCAAATGCAAGCTTAGGTTGTTGAGCAGAAAAATTTGGCCACTATGAGCCCTGTGTATACTAAAGTCAACTTAAGTTGCAAGTAGGTGATCTGTATGTTCCACCAGGTGCAGCACTGGGTGCATTTTTTGACAACCTATATGAGGTACCCCAATCCCAGGCCCAACCTCAGCCTACAGAATATGTGGATATCCAAGCAACTATTCTCTCCTTCACCTCAATTTGACAATCCCAGGGCAACCCAGCCCAATTAATTCAAGCCAAACCCAGTCTGGGTGCCAGCATTGCAAGTGTGCTCCCCAGGCAACAAATTCTAACCAATAAAGTTGCTGAGTAGATACTGAGCCTCAATCAAAGCAGCATGCCCTTTGAAGGAATTTTTACCTACTTAAAATTCACCAGGCAGCGGTAAGACAAGAAGTTTACGCTCCCATGAAGAGAGGTGAGGCAAAGCTTGTAAAGAAGCGGAGGAAGCAGCCCAATTCCCAACTCAGGGATGCATACCCTATCATACTCTTGCTCCTCTAAAAAGACCCTTATCTTGGAATTAAAGAGGTCAGATCTCTATTTGGGTGCCAAGGACTCTTTGTCTCCAGCTGCAATGCACAACTCTAGATGCATGGGCTTATTGCTAGCATTCTGGTTCTAATCAATTTCATGGGTGATGAGTGAAGTGGCAAAAATGATTTACCCCATAACCCACAAATCAGCGCCACAGTTAGCCAAAGTTTATCCAACACGTTAGATGATGGTATCTTTATAAATTATTATATATTAGCACTACCTCTTTAGGATTACAGGACAGAAGAAAAAATAACACTCCTTAGGGGAAAAAACAGGAACATGGCACAGTTATTGGTATTTTTTAGAAGCTTTTCCAAGGGGGACAGTGTCCTACAAAACCTCAACCAGTTACAATGACAAAAACTCATACAGAAGATTTCTATTGGACTTACTCAATATCTAGAGCTTGGACAATTCAAAATAATGTGTATTCCTGAGTCATTAAATGAAATGCAGTGAAGTTACATCAGTATCAGAATACCAAGTGTGAGATGGGGTAGCAGTAGACACAGTGATAGGGCTTCCAGACCAGTAGGTAATGGCCATCACAGTATGAGTGCTAACTTAATGATATATGAAAGGAATCTACCTAGCAATGACTAAGGCCAGGTAGATGGGACCATGGAGTCCACCAACCCTGTTAGTGTAATGTATATTACACCAAAGAGTTGAGTAGATGTGATCTCATTTTCAATCTCAAGATCCTATGGGTGGTTAGGCTGGGAGGTGACAGGAGAGGTCATGGAGACTAAGTATGCAGGTAGGTAGTTATAATTGTCCTTGAAGAGGAGGAGCTTTACAGTATATCAGAAGTCTTTGCAACCAAAAGTCTCAGGTTGACAGGTTCTTGCCAAAGGATTGGAAAAGAGGAGGTTTCTAAAGTAGACTTGGAGTAAGCCAGGTTCAAAGGGTATTTGGTCAAATAAATTGGGCCAAAGGAAGCATAAGAAGAATAGAATAGTTTGGGTGTAGGGTCCACAGGATTTGCAGGTATGTTAGCAGGGGTGGCAGGGCCTATGGATTTGGTTTGGAGGTGATAGAAAATTAGTATAATATATGGTAAGATTTGGATGAACCAAAGGTTTTTCACTACTTTATTATTAAAGATGGCAACATGGTTTGGCTTCAAACTAGCAAGATAAAAAACCATCTATCAGGCTTCATCCTTAGATTAGATTTTTGAGTTTAGACAGTTAGGAACTTGGGGGAGGCAGGGCGGCATAAGGCATGAGTAGTCATTATTGACTGGTGTTAAGGAATAGACAACTAGATCCTTCTGTTCACCAGCCTGATTAAAAGGGGCAGACAGGGACACAAGGCATTCTTTATTTCCAGGACTTTGGAAATATTTTGGGGATTCTTGTTGGTGGGGCATTGAATTTCTCTGTTTAGACCATTGATATGATTTTCTACCACTTCAGAATAAATTTTGGTGCCATATATTAGTTTCTTGCTTGTAATTTCTTGTGATATTGACAAGGATTTTTTTATTGGCGGGATTTTAATTGAATCACTTTCAGATTTGAGACTAAAAATGTGGGCAACTGGCTCCTTGGCCCTCTGGGCTGGTGGGCCACAGAGTGTAGGGTTCAGGGCTCAATTCTTTTTCTGGACCTTGTTTTATTATCAACAGCAAAATTTAAATTGTGACCTCTTACCCTTTATTTCTGGTTTCTTGCCCTTTAAAAGCCTCCTTTTCAAGGTACTTTTGGATAGCAGCCTGGGAATTGGGCGAGTTACAGAAGGGTTTCCAGGTGCTTTCTTTGGGGGATATCCTAACTAATCAACATATTACTGGGATCTTTTAGTAGATTTGGTCACCATAGATAAATTTGACTTCATACTTGTTAGAGCAACCTTCTTGGATGGGCAGGGGGTTGGTTTTAATCTTCTTCTGGGGAAGAGAATTCCCTTCCTTCTTGAACAATAGAAAGTGGTGAAAGACATCATGAATTTTTCATGTCAGGGGTAACTATGGCTTGAATTCCACCTCTTATACTAGCTTGTTGATCTTGTAAGGGTGCTACATTGATGGGCTAGTTTCCTGCAGGGAATGTATAAGGGAATGTTTTGAAAGTCCAAGTAAACTTCATTTCAACTTTCAAAGGGTTTCTAGGAGTCCTCTTCTTGTCAGTAAAGGATTTATATGGCTGAAAGGTATAGGCCAAGTTCTTGAGGCAGACTCCTTGGATGTCATGTATCTGTTTAATCCAAGTTTTTTCTGTTGTATTAGCTTCTTTGCTTGTAATATTGGGATCCCAGAATGGATTCAACTCATAGTTGGCCTTGAAAGGAGACATACCTGTTGACATGTGGTCTTTACTATTATAGGCATGCTGGGCCATGAGTAGCATCCCATCCAAATTTGTCTTGGTTGGTATTGGTGTAGCATTAAAGGTACTGCTCTAGGATCTGGTTTAATTGCTTGACTAGTGTGGGGTTCCTGTCTACCAGTCCCCAAAGTGTGTCCTGGGTCATAGCCAGAGACCAGCTGGAAGGGGTTGTTATTCTCTAGTAAGAGAAAAATGCATCTCAGAAATATGTATAGGGGTCAAAATGGGCTTTTATTCACTCTCAGAAGAAAGATCCCCTTAGAAACCTTCTGATATATGGCCCAGGGGATCAGGGAAAAAATATAGATTTGCCAATACTTGGAGTCCTCTAACAATATCTTGGACTCCTTGTAATTGGTCTTAGACACCTGCACCTTAGTATTGGACTTTTGCTCCTTAGACTTGGACTCCTGCTCCTTAAACCTGGATCTGCGCCTTAGAAGTAGACTCCTGCGCTGCACTTAGTATCCAGCTCCTTATTTCAAGCTCCAGCTCCTTAATCTTGGGCTCCAGCTCCTTTATCTTGGGCTTCATATCTCTGTATAGCTCCATTGGACTTGTTATTTCACTTGTGCAAGTCCAACCAAGCTCCTGCTGGTGATCAAAGGCTTCCAAAAACCTCTGGGCAGAAACTCAAAAGATCAAGAAAGACCCTGTAACTTTCCAGGTAGCTTCCTTCTTATAATGTTCTTTCCCCAAAGGTTCTGCCTTCATAATGGATTTCTTCAAAAGCTTAAACCATTGCCGCTCACTTTTTCCTATAATAACTTAAGCTTACATACTTACTTTCTCAAAAGCTTAAAGTATTAATTCACTATTTCCTTGCTTATACTTTAAGCTTTTGGCTTCCAACCAATCATTTTCATCAGAAAACCTGCCAGAACTCAACCAATGAATGCAGAGTGAAAATCTGGACTATTTCTGAAGTTCCACTGCAATCCAACTAGGAAATCAATTTCCTCCGCTCAAACCGCTCAAAGTGACAACTCTTCACGCACCAAAGCGTGAATTGGTCCATTATTCCGGCACCAGTCTTCCCTGCATTCAACCTGAACCAATTTAAATAGTAGAATACTATTTGAATTGTTCTTTCTGGACCTCTTCAACGTTTTCCCCATATTTTTACAAATATTGTAAAATCCAATGAAAACATCCCACCAAAACAACTTTGTATCCAGCTCTCATAGCAACGTACCTTCATCTATCCTAGGAACTTAATAAATAAATCTCTTACCCACACTTCTATTCACATTTCTTCTTGAGTTTACTACTAAGCCAAGGCAAAATATTCCACATTTTCTCACCTCAGCAAATCAATTTGGCAAAATCTTGGCTCATTTCTCCAGACCACCGGTTCTTCACCATCATCTTCTGGTCCTTCAGCCAGCTCCTGTATCATGTTCAGCTAATCCTTCATCATGATCTTCAAGTCCTTCAGCTTATCCTCACTTTGAACCACCTTGGTTCCAACTGCACAATGAACCATCTTGGTTCCAAACTTCAACATGAACCAACAGTCCCTCAACTAGTTTTCACTGTGATCATACAGTCCTTCTTACTAGTCTTCTCTGCTGATCCCATACAATGAACCACCTTGGTTCTTTAAATCAGTCCCTGTTACCAGAACCTGTAGACCCAGGCATGAGTCTACATTAAACTGGCGTTTGAATGGGCCCTTGCAAGTGGCAATCCACTTAGGCCATCCAACCATAGATCAATTAAGTCTATGTTGTTGTTTTTACTCACCCAGGTGATTAAGTCTGGGCTTTCAGTTGCAAAGTAATCAGCTTTACTTCCAAGAGGCCTGATCAAACAAGTTGTGCAGCTGCTTTCCCAAGCAACTGCCTTGGTGACATCCCTGAGCATATCTATGCCCTCCAATGCTCACTTTGGGATCTCCCCAAAGCTCCCACAGGGACATATATGAGGACAACCTACCAGTCCAATAGGTAGGATGCTTGCTCAAGACCTCCGGTAAGCGTATCAGGGTACATAGAGCCCTAAAGCTCTTCCTCTTCCTGGCAGCCCGCGCTACCCGCCAGGGGTCCAAAACTTACAGCCCTGGTAGGCAAGTCCCCTACCATTCTAGCATACACTTCTACCCTGGCAGCTCACGTAACCTGCCAGGGTCTAAACATCTTCCAGCCTGAGCAGCACACACTACTCATCAGGCTGGATCACTCCCCACCCCAAGAAGCTACAGTTCCCTGCTGAGTGAGGACCTCTAGCCCACAGCAGCCAATATCTCCTGCCGGGTGGGGACAACATTTACCTCTAGTAGTCTTTTTCATCTACTAGCCAGGCTTTACCTTCCCTAGTAGTCATTATTCCCTACTAGGCCTCTACCTGCAACAAACAACCAAACTTTTACTTGGCCAACATTAGCCCCGCCTGCAAACCACCAAACATGTGGAACATCACAACTAGGCTGTTGGTTTGCGGGTGGTAGGAGGTTAATGTGCAGCATTTATTACCTAGATCTTTCATCACCTGGGTCCAATAGTTGGGGGTGAAATGTGGTCCTCTTTCAGTGATTATTTCTTCAGGTGTGCTGTGCTGGGTAAGAACACAATTGTGAAAGTGTCTAGAGGTTTCTGTAGTGGAGCTGTCGCAGATCCTGAATGGATTAGACATTTAGTTGTCCACTTAGGGATTGAGCAATGAAAAAATTGCGCAATTGCTTTATCTCAACCTAGTTTTAACAGGGTTAATTATATATAAGAAGTCTTAAAAACGGGTATTCAAAGCACCTTTCAAATGTGCATTAGGTGCAGGCTTTACTTCTGAGGTTATAAATAGGACAGCATATATATTGGCAATTGCCTCCATTAGGCAAGGCGTGTGAAACCGGTTGTTCTCTTGTGCGGCTCTTTCTACTGTACCTCTTCACTCTCCTCCTTTAGGAAAGTCCTTATGTCTGTGCTGCCATTCTCCTGGTGAAAATTCCCCTGCCTCCTACTATATAACTGCAGCACTATCATAATAAATACCAGTTTTGTCTTATTATCTTCTTATATTCTTCTGTCCTTACCCAGGCTATCAATATACCACAACAGGTATAGCATTAAGATAAATAAGTAGTAGACTAACTATTTGTAGAATTCAGCACCCAGGCTACATATTTTACAATAGGAGCAATGTGTTGTATTGGAGAAATAAGTAAGACATCTTGGTGAATCTATCTATCATGACCAGAATGAAATTGAATGAGTTAAAAAGGGGAAGTTATACAATGTAGTCTACTGAGACCAATTTCCAGTGTCCTGTGGGTATATCTAGGGGTCTCAACAGTCCTTTGGGGTTGGTTTTATGGGTCTTGGTCTTCCAACAGGTTTCACAACCTTCCAAGTACTCTATCACATATTGGTCTATCTTGGGCCAGGTGTAGTTCCTCTTGATGCTTTGGAGGGTTTTAAGCCTCCCTGGGTGTCCACCCATCTCTGAGTTGTGGTGGTCTATGAGTACGTTGGTCCTGGTCTCCCTTCAGGCACCAAGACTTGGTTTTAGAGCAGGAGTGTAGTGCCTTTCAAAGATAATACTTTATTAGAGTGGGAGCTGTCTGGGTCTTTGGTTAGGTTGGTAATCATCACGGTAGAAAACTGGTTGAAGCCTGGGCTTTGATTATGTCTGGTTTCTGGGCTATGATCTTTGTGTAGCTTAGGTGAATGAATAAACTGACCAGGTTTAGAAGAGTGTGTGTTTATAATCATTTGTTTCTGTTGATAATGGGATTAAGTCAGCTCTTCTTCTTAGGGCATCAAATACCATGTTGACCTTCCCAAGTTTGTAATCAATGATCAAGATGTAGCCCACTAGTTCCAAAGCACACCTGGCCTGTCTCTTGTTCAGTTTTACGGGGTTAAAGAATTATACCAAGTCTTTGTGATCTGTCAGTACTTTCACTGGGAATTTGGCACTGAAAAAGTATCTTCTCCAATGTTTGAGTGTCTTCATGATTGCTAACATTTCCTTGTTGTAAATTGGATAGTTATCCTCTTCAGGGACCATTTTCTTTGAGTAATATGCTACAGGATGTAGCATACCATCCTCTCCTTCTTGAAAAAGCACCCTGCCTACCACAAAGTTGGAAGCATCCATCTCAAGGATGAAGGAATTTGAAGAGTCAGGCATGACTAGGACAGTGGTGGTGGTGAAGGCAAGCTTAAATGTTTCAAAGGATGTTGTGCACTCTGGGGTCCAGAAAAGTGGGACTTTTTCAGAGCAGAGACTTTTCAAAGAAATGGTGATAAGAGACCCTTTTTTAGATGAAATTTTAACAGTAATTTGCCAAGCCCAAAGCCTTCTGAACTCCTTCCTGCACTTTAGCATGGGCCAGGTTGCCAAAGTATCTACTTTGTCTTGGGCTGTAATGAAAGAATTTTATCTCAAAATTGATGGATGATTCTCAACTAGGAGAATCAAACCTGGAATCTGCTTCATGTGGATTCATCAATCATATAGGCACTCAGGCTGCCCACTTGTGTTTTTTTGGCTAGCCAATGAACAGGAAGAACCAGAAAAAGATTTGCAACCAATTAATTATGTGGTTGAAAGGGATTAATCTAGATTATTAGAGGCACTTAATCAGTGCATAGTCATTCCAGAATGGTTGAAAATCCACCTAAAGGTGAAATTGATACTCAGCTTAAGGAGATTGATTTTGCATCTAGCATTGATAGATAGGCAGAAGTCAGGGCTGCTCAGCCATGTTTTTATGACCAATCAATAAACAAGCCGCAGGCCTGGAGTTTACCCAATTCATCAATATAAAAAGTGTCTCAACAAGCACATACCAATGAGTTAGAGTATGTGAATGAAGTAATCATGATGGGTAATGAAGATGCTACATCCAAACTGTTGACAACCCATCAGAATATTGTCATCTCACATCAAGAAGAAGATCACAATAAAGAGCAGCATGACTTTTGGAACTCTTGACCCAGAAAAACCAAGCAAGACTCAGTTAGCTTATGACTGAAGTCAAGCTAACTCAGCAAAGATAATATGCTATTTAAGAACTGAAAGCCATCCCTGAAGTGATATTGCCACTTTTAACTAAATGGGATTATGGGACCTTGGTTCTACCATTTTATTCTGTATTTAGTTTCAGTTGTTTTCTACTTTACTACTGTTCCAACAGAAAATCTTGGCCCATTTTTCCACCTTCCCAAAGAAGATCCTGATATCTAGGCTATGTTTTATTGTCCTACAGGTGTACCTTAAAGTCAAGTACATTTCTCTTAGTACCCACTCAAGCTTGAGTACAAGGAGCTCATCTTGGAAAATATACTCTGTTTCAACCACCTGGCTAGACTAAGAGCACCACAGAAAGCCTATCACAAAGAAGCTTGGTACAAGCATCCTGCTACACTGTTATGTAAGAGATACAGCTATCTCCCAGCCTGCCAGGCTGAAATGGAACCACCAGTCACTCCCAAACTTAACCGCTTTCCCCCCTGTGGTGAAATAGCTATGATCTATGATGCTATTTACCAGCTTCTGTTGAGCAGACTAAGCTATAGGACTTATTTGATGTTCATAGGAGACCATAGGCCTTACCTGTTGGCCATAGAAGGCTGTAGGCCTTATATGTGGGCCATAAGATGCTATAGGCATTACCTGCCAGCCATAGGAATCTATAGGCCTAATCTGTTGGCCTTAAAATGATATAGGCATTTCCTGTCATCCATACAAAGCTAAAGGATTAGTCTGTTGGCCAGACAAGTATAAGGATCAAAGATGTTGGCCAGATCATTCAACATGTCACATCTGTCACACAGATGAAGTATAAGTGATCTGTTAAACTGTCTGCTTCATAATCTGGACAGATTGTCAGGGAACCAACCCTGATCAGCCAGCTTGCTAGTGTTTGGGAACTGGTGGGTTGCAGACTGGGTGGGCAGAGCTCACCAAAGGATTGGTGCTAACTTAATGAGGTAAGAAATTGACTTGCCCACCCACGACCACAGACCAGAGCCAGGATAATAGTATCTATTAATACTGTGAGAGTAATATATACAATTCCAAAAAGCTTGTTGGTATGGTCCAGTGGGAGCTCAGCGGCGGCGGCAGAGGCAGACATTGGTTTGGGGGTGACAGGTGGTTCCATGTCCATTTAGTAGGCGGGAAAGAAGTTGTATTTATCTCTGAACAGGTGGGGTTTGGTAACATACCAAGGGCCTTCTTGGTTGTATCTGGTTAACTTGGTAGTTCTGGCCAAGGGATCCCAGGCTAGTATGTTGTCGGCGGTGTAGTCCTTATACTCAGGCTTTAAGGGGTACTCTGTGAAATGGACAGGACCAAAGGGGGCACTTGGCAGGCAATACATAGCTGGCAGGGGGCAGACAATCTTGGGGTTAACTGGAAGATGGCAAGAATAAAATACAGCAATAGTTGGGGAAACCAATATCTCATAACCTTTATTTAAAAATGACAATGGGGGGTTGATCTTGGCCTGGCAAGTATTTATACCACGCTGCCAGGCTTCACTACCTGGTTGGGTTTTCTGGGCTCAGACAGGTTGGCATTGGGTGTCTCAGATGGCAGTGTGGCGCTCGGCACTGGCGGTTTGCCACTGGCTGCTTTGGAGTGAGAAGACTTCAAATCCTTCTGTTTATTGATTCAGGTATTGGGTGACTCTTTGGGTTCAGTGCCTTCCCCGGGACTTTGGGGGAGTTTGGAATAACTTTCAGGGAGAAATTTGTCTATTTCACCGGGCAAACTGCCAGTGTCAGGCGTTGGCACCTCAGGGAAATTCCCAGCATCTTGCACTGGCGGTTTGCTTGCAGAATCCTGCAGGCAGCTAAGGGTTTGGGTCCTGGCGGGCTGGCAGCAACTTCATCAATTAGTAGTGGGTTATTGTGTTCTCAGTCTATGAGTCTGGCGGTCTGCAAAGGGTTTTGTTCAGGGTTCAACTCCAATTCCGTATTTTGAGATTTATGAGCATCCAAATTGTCATTCCAGACACAGATTATGCTCAATTTTTCACAATTGCCTTTGGAACAACCAGTTGCCAACTGACACTTCTGATCTAACTCACAATCACTCTTGTCAGTTGTAATCTCCACATGAAAATGTAGCAACTAACTTGATTGATCATTAATATTCCATATTGTTGATCAACATTTCAGGTGGGTATTGTCTTACAAATGCCTATATAATCTTCACTTGACTTATGCAATAAATTAGAGATATTTTATTTTAAACTAAATACTGTTGTTTTTACTTTAACTTGGATAAGTTACTTGTCAACTGTGTTTGCAGAGGTGCAGACCTTGGGTCTGTACAACCTATAATAGCTTCTGTAAGCTATAAACGGATGCTGAGCCCGTGTTTTCAGCACTGTTAATATAGAGACACCTAGGAATCATAAGTCTGCTATATGCCACTTATAAATTCTGAATCATCTCTTCCCCTTCCCCAGTATTCATTGTCTGTCTGTATTCCAACTGATAATATACACCCATTCCTCCGCCAACCCTGTTCCAACTCCATTGTCTTGTTGCTGACCAACAACTGAATCTTTCCCAAAGTATATATTGTCTATCTGGTATCCAAATGACTACTATACATTGGCTCTGTATCCTTTCCTGTTGTCCTGTTGCCAACTGACACCTGAACCTCTTCTGCTGTTATTAATAATATGATCTTCATATATTGACAATAGTTGGCAACTCCTCAATTTTATGCTAGCAAGGCATATTCTGTTGTACTCTACCTTGCCTGGTGCTCACATATCTAAGTACTGCTTAAGCCTAAAAACCTGTTAGAGCAGTCACCACACCCCAACCCAGAGCCATTGTCACCCTCTTCCAAACAATATGTAGGTATAGCCTACATTATCCTGGCTGGTTTAGTTGACACTTTGGTACTCACTGCTGAACCCTGGGCCCTAATAGGCCGTTCAGTCTCTTATCTCTTCATGTTAGCACCCCTCATATGATGAGCCTTAACCTCCTCCTGACAACCTGTGTTATCTGATAAGACCAAAAGTCTCTCTTCCTGATGCATTATCCTGACAGATCCTTAAAGACTTTTCTGAAAAAGGCCACAAAAGTGCTAGGGTATTAGTCATTTTAAAGTTAAAAACTACACATTCAAAGAAGCCATAAACAGTTTTGAATGTTGTTTTGTAATACCTTCAGGGTTGGCCCAGTTTCATGGTAACATTCTGCCAGGTAAATATTTTTAAATAGTTATGAAATTATAGAGGGCTAATGAGGTCATCAATTAGAGGAAAGTAATACATGTTCTTAATTTTAACATTGTTAAGAGCTTTCTAATGGGTGAAAAGGTGTAAATCACTATCTTTCTTAGCAAAAAAGACTACCATGCAAAATGAGAGCTTGGATGGTCAAATAATCTAGATTCAATGCTTTATCTATATATTCCTTTATGGTGCTGTCTTTTTGTGATGTCAATTGGTATACAGGTCCTGCCTTTGCAGCATTCCCTTTGAGGTCATTCTCATGTTGTATGTCTCTGTTAGGGGGAGACCTGTAAGCTTCTCTTTAAAGGCAGAGGAGAATTCTTGGATCAGCTTTTGGCAGACACAATCTTGCCCTTGTGAGGTTTCTACACCCCTGAAATAATTGATTTTATGGGCCAATGTGTTCCAGTACATCTTTCTGGAGTCTTTCCATCTCAAGTCTTGATAAAGTTAACAAAAAAATGGTCTTTCATGATAGTTTCAAGGTGCTTGGAGTAAAAATTATGATAGAATGCCCCTTTTGGATAGTGAATGTAGAAAATTTGCAGCCAATGTGAAGTTTGGTCTTTATTGGTTAATCTAGGATCAGTACTATATTGTAACCAGGTATATGTATTATAGGGCCACTCTGGGTGGTCTGAACATCTTCCATATGCACTAATAATGGGTTATCTCCCTTGTTTACTGCCACACCTTAATTTTCTGGCATAATCACCTGTTTTAAATTCCTCCTAGAGGTAGATAATTCCACAGCATTGGCGAATTTCTTGTCAATAGAGGACATATCTGATCCAGTATTAAAAAAACTGCTTCATGGTAATGTAAAAATCAGAAAGAATAAGTGATAAGCTTATTCACATTATGGGTGCCAAACATTATGGAGTTGTTGGAAGGCAATCAGATCATGGTGATTGCCAGAACTTTTGGTTCTGCTCTCAAAACTGATGGTTTGGGGAAGATTATGTTTGCTGGGGTAATTCTGGTTTTTTGTATGAATTTTTGATGGGCCTGTATGAAAAGCTGTTACTTAAAATGTCCTTTGAATAACCTTGGTCTGGCAGTGGGTTAGTAACTAAGGGAGGAAACATAGACTTGGATGTTAAAGTTACTATTGAACTAAGTAACAGCCTCTACTGGTAGCAGCTTGCAGGGATCCTAGATTAATGACAAAGGCCTTATTAATTGGATTTAACGTCCTACTACAAAATTTTTCTGAAGTAGGTAAGCCTTATTTTCCTGCCTTTCATATTCTGATTAAAGGGCTTTTGTAGGAATCATGTCCTCTTAACAGGATAAAAATCTAGTACTTCTAATTTTTTCCTGGACCATCTTTCCATCCCCAGACTGCCAGCATCAACCCCCAGAGTACGGCATCCATGCAAATATTTGCATGTGATTTAACTGCATAGTACCCTGCAGGGTACTATCTAGATCATAGCTATTCACAATCCATTGGCACACTGGCTGTGAGATTAGGCTGATTGATTACAAATGATCAGGATAATCATCACACATAGATATGATCAGTTACACACTGTACTATCATAAGAGTATTATACTATTGTTTGTGGCAGTTATACACTGTATAATCACTAGTTTATTATAGTTAATAGGCCTGTTATACAGTGTAAAATTGTTGGTCTATAGTGATTATCATTGATTATACGCCGCATAATCACTATACTATCAATTGTTTTAAACTTGCTATGTCCTTCTGGGTATTAATATATCTCAGCCCCACACCAGCCTGAGAGGCACATATACACATATCAAACCAATGGAGGTTCAAAAAGATATGGAATACCAAATTTGCATCAACATTACACGGTGCATAATCAGTTTAACATTGGTTCAAGTCACTATTATACAGCAGATAATCCTTAGGTCAATAATGGACCAAGTCAGCTATTACACGCCGTATAAACCCCAACTTGACCTGTAGTATCAATAAGCAGAAGGCGTACCTCCCAAAAAGGATTACTCATTAAATCCTATAAAAAATGTCAACATTTCTATTCTCATAGACAGAGAGACAAGGTTTGGAATATACATAAGCCTTAAACAACTATAAGGGCAATGCCTTAGTGCCATCAGAGGTGCAAGAAGGCGCAGACAATTGATAATTGCCAGGAGGCCAGCTCAAGAAGAGGGTAGGCTGTAGCTGAGGTGTCCTGTATGCCTTGTAAAGGACAGTAGTAGCACACATACCAAGGACAGCCAATCAGGATAGGCATAGTCAACAATAATAGACCTATTTCAAAGGTAGACACTGGGAACTGTCTGAAAGGAGAAGAACAAAGGTTGCTGTAGTATATTTAGATACAGACACCTGAAAAAAGGACAACATGTTCTTAATTACACCTGGATAGTTTGCAGTTGCTGGCTAGATTGTACTCCAGTCTCAATAAACGTAATTATCTATAAATCTCTATTTTAATGTAATCTGTAGTGCTCCTTGCATAAGACAGGTAGATTACATTGGAAAGGCTAACATCTCTATGTAGCTTTGAACATACCAGTAATATCCAGCATTGCTCAACAACAGCAGTGGTAGTGTCTAAAAAGCTATCATATTTTAGTGCATCCCTTCCATTAATTAGGCACCTTCTGTGCACCAATATTTGAAGTGGCACCTTTGGTTTGCAGGGAAAATATTATTGAAACCATTACTCTTGGCAAACCCCACAAGTAATCAGGTGCCCTGATAACAACCCTACCTCATCACTAAACTGGCGGGATGCTAGAGGGTTCTAGAGTATTTATAGCCAATCCAGGATCAGTTTCAATTGATGCACCTTGTGTTTTCTTGTTTTTTCTAGTGCACATTGACCAGGACTTACTGTCACAAGGGCTTCTGAGATTGAATAAGCCTGATTTTAATATATACAAGGCTTCTGAGATCTATGTTCCTTAGTTTAGCTTAGCAGCCCAGCAGGTTTAAAAAGCTTCACTTGTCCAGGGCATTGGTTATTTTTCTTGGTTAAGGAGAATTCAGTACCAAGAAATTTGATTCCATGACAGTGATCAGATCCCATACCAATTGCTGTGTGTATCTTGTTGTATGAGAAATGGAGGCTTTTTTAATTGCTTGACTAATTACTCCCTGCTTCTTTCCTATGCCAGGGGTTTACTTGATGCTTTGAATGTAGTTAATTGATTGCTAGAAGTACCTCCCCTGTGATCAGAGTTGGTAGTACAAGGGGCTTACTTGTTAGGGCAAGTGTCCTGTGTGAGTGCCACACTCTCCTTGGGCTTTTCTGTTTGGTACTGACTATCTGATTTTTTGATTCATGCTTTCCATCCTGGAAGGTTTCCTGAAGGTTGGTGCAGCTGTTTAGCGCAAAGTGTTTCATTACGTAGGATGGGTGTGATGGAAATGGCCAGATAGTATGAAGCAGTCTTCATGTAGTGGGGAATCATCACCCAAATCCACATGGAGTTGCTGATTAACCACCAACAAAGCTTTAAATACTGTTTGGTAAAATTTCCAAAATAAACACTAGGATTAAGCAAAATGATTAACCCTAACCAAAATAACGCTAGATAAATTGCCTGGGAGAGAATCAAAGAATCTTCAGCATAGAAATCAGGACATTGGGATGGGGCAAGTGTCTCAGCTTCAGATACAGTAAGGAAAACTCCAAGATTTGCGGGAATCAAATTAACATTGGGAGGCAACAACAACAAAGTGTCAACAGCAGACCCCATCTTCCAGTAATAATCTGACTGATGATCAAATTATAGGGAATGTAGTGCAGCAGGCCTACTACAGGATGCATGATAAAAATAGATTAGACCAGGAGAATATTGACTTTATTTGAGTATAGATTTTAAGGAGGACTCAACTCTTAAGAGTTGAACAGAAAAAATTTCCAGATATATATTAAAATTTTACTAAGAAATACCACCTGGATCCCTGGCTCCTATTCCTTCTGCATTGTCAAGTGAATACCTAGTCCAGTTTGCAAAGAACCCTTGCGTGATCAACTTCTGATGTCTGTTTTGATAAATAAGGTTGTACCAAGAGACTATCAGATTACGTTGATTTATCAGCGTCAACTTGCAAGGGGGAATCAAATCCAAATGGCAAACTGGAGCAGAATTAATCAATTTTTGATCAACTGTTTGACTTAAATCTGTCAAATCAGTTAATTTGATTAATGGCTGTGACCGTACAACAGACACTGTTGAGTATTTAGCCAAATAAATACTCTGAGATATAAAGTTGCTCTGTTTTTACTGTTTATTTTATGTAGATAGGTTTGGCTGGAATTCTTCAAATAAAGATTCCTGAAAACTTAGTATCTATATTTAATAAAAGAACAGAAGGTAGTTTTGTTGGCTAGGCTGTAATAACCAACAAGACTGAGGCAAGATTGGCCAGATCAATCTTGGAGACTAGGCGTCTCAAAAACAATTTAATTGACTGGGAAGGTTAATTAACAAATACATTGTAATATAAATAATGAGGATCTAATTATATTGGTTGATTGCCTTGATTGTGTCAAGAATTTTGGTTAAGGTTAACCATAGGTAAACCCCCAAATCTGGGTTTAGAAACACTGTGGCGGTGTCTTGTTTGAGGTTCAAAGCATTTTAATGGGGTTTTAAAACACACAAAAACCATTAAAGGCAAAAATAACTGAATACAGGTAATGATGCCTGGGATTCAGGTTTGATCAGCTGGTTCCCAGTTGTAACATTGATAGCTAAGTTTTGGAATGTGTATATTCCACAGGGTTTTGGCGCTGGGAGCTGGGGAAGCTCCATACTGAATTGGTACATTGGGATGAATGGAGTCAGGTGACTTCTTCCCATTGTAGGTTGGTTCTCATAGGTTAAAGTTATTGGTGATCTTTTAGGTAAAGCTCTAGGTTTGGATGACTCAAATGTCATAGACCACGTGATGTGAATCATAGGCTGATTCAAGAACCAGAGGGGGTTTCAGCCAAATATGCCCCAAATGGTATATAAGCAAAAACAGCCAAATTTCAATAAAGATATATTGTCAATTTTGACGCTTTCCCCTCAACTACTTTTTAATTATCATGTCTTCTTTATTACTATCTAAAAGAGCAAAATTTGGGGTGCTTTGTGTAGAGACTGCTTCTGCAATAAAGGAAGTTCCTACTAGCTCCCTTGAGGAGGCTTGGGTAAGTCAGGAGGTCTCTAAGATAGCGCCTGAGGAATCTTTGGTAGAAGTGAAAGCGGCCTTTGAAGAACTATATTCTGTTTATTTTTCAAAAGAGGGAACCTCTGCACAAGAAAATAGAATTTATGCATGGGATTCCTGGAACTTGCTGTTAGGGGTTGATGAAATTTTACAACTAGTGAAGGAAAGAGCCAATCGTGAAATTGAGGCGTTAAGAAGTAGGGAAGAAAAGAGTGTCAAAATTATGGCTTGTTGGCAGGTTGACAATAAAGTGTTGTCTCATAAAATAGCCTCTCTGGAGGCAAAGCTCCTCAAAGCTTTGTCACAGGAAGGTAACAGTAATAAGAGTCAAGGGCAAGATAATGGTAAGTTTGACTGGTTGGACCTGGATCTGTCACAATGACTTTCCAGTTTTTTGAGATTTTTGACTTTGGAGAATAATTCCTTACATTATATAATATACCATGACAATGGGAGGTGTCAGGGATCCACTCATTGGGAGGCCTTTCCCCAATTGAATAGAGAAGAGCTCCCAAGTTGAATTTGATCAGAGTGGAACCTAATGGAATTCCTATCATGAGCATGTGTAAAAGGTGACCAAATAGACGGAATCTTCCCAAGAAGGGAGTGAAGTGGTTGAGAAGATAGTAAACACTGGTGTACCCCAAGACCAACCAGGAGGCCTTGGGGTGGATGATTGGTGGGAATCAAGCAGTTTCAACATAAAGGCATGTCTTTGACGTGGACCAAAATGATATCAAATTGAGTCTTCAGATTTGTCAGTAGGAGTTGGTTCAGGGTTTTTTGAAGTTAACATTTGCTTGTCCATAATTAATTAACACACACAGTCCAAATAAGGAAGATGAACTTCATGTTGTTGGGGGAGGGGGACCTTTAAAATCTACTAATCAAGTGTTTAGAATTGAGAATATAGATTTATTGGGTTGATAGGAAATAAAGAAATTGTTAGAGAAATTTGGAAGGGAATAATTTGTCAGTTTAAATACTGACTTCAAGTGAGGAAGGGAACATTGGGGTTACCAGGTGGATCTGCAAGAGTGATTTAAGAAGTATTGCCTTGCAGGACTGCAGCAGGCTGCAGCCTGCAATGCAAGAAGAGGCAGGTTGGGATATTGCATTGCAGTATTGTACCTTACTATGGTCAGGAATGGTATCTGGGGCTGGATGAGCAGTATTTCTTTGGCTTGGTTGGTTCACTGGGTTGATTGGTCTCTTGGGCCCCTTAGTATCTGTTTTGGGTGATTTCTGAGTTTACTTTTAATTTGATTGGCTGTTGTATATTTATCAGATCCAAACTTCAATGCTGAATCCATATCATAGTTGTTTTTGTCGTCCAGAGCCTTAGTTTTTGATTTTGAAATAGAATTTATGTTTTGTCCTTGGTTTTCATGTTTGCTTTTGATTTTGCTTTCAAAATTGATTCTACTACATTCATTTATCAAATTCAAATGTGTTTTTGCATTGGTTTCATTAAAAGATTCAGTTTTGTCCTTGGTTTCTAATTTTGCATTTAAAAATGCAACTTCTGGTTCCTTAATCGTTTTAAAACAATTAAGATCTGGTTTCCAATTTGTGTTAGTGATGGAATCCATTACAGGAGGCCAATGTAAAGGTTTACAAGAAGAAGAGGGATCATAAAAGTTCATGGGGATGGGTGCTCTATCTTGGATGTCTTTTGTTGTAAATTGCACAATTAATGTTATTTTGATTTGGCCTTCAAATATTGATAGCTGCAAAGATTTGGCTGGTTTTGCCTTCAAGTTTGGAAATTCCCTGCCTTCTGTAAATGGGTCTGGTCTAATATCCACCCATTCCAGATTATTGTACCTGTCTGTGGTTGATCCTGGTATGACCTCATCCCATCCTGACCCTCTCAGCCACTCTGTCTTCCTATTGAGTGATCACCGTCCTTTGTCTACTATTTAAAGTAGAATCTTCATTCCCAATAAAGTTTAATTTTATCCACATTTGTGTTGGCTTTTATAATCTTTAAGCTTTTCCTGTCCTTTCTGCCAAAAGGACTTTTACATCTTGTTTTCCAGGAAATTAAGGTACATGACCTTAATTTTACCCTGAAGGCTAACCCAAGGCTAGCTTCAAACCTCAAATCTTTTGTAATAAAGATTTCCTGCTGTGTCCTCCAGGATGTTGTCCCCTGGAGCCAAACACAACACAATGGTGCTCACTACAGGGGCTTCAAGCCCCTTGGTTACCTGTTCCCACGTGTATTCTCTGGTCCCTCTCCCTTTGTTTCTGAAGTACCAGACCAACCTAAAGTTTCTAGTCCCCCTCTAGAAGAAAACATCACCAATTCTCCTGCAAATCCTATGGTATTGGTTCTGTCTCCCGGGCCCTTGTGGTCCCCCCTTCCTGCTTTCTCTCTCAACTATGAGCAAGCCCGTGCTGCCGCCCGCTCCCTTCTCCACTCTGGCACGGTAGCCATGCACTCTATCCCTGGCCTCCGTCCCAGGTACGCCTCCAAAGACCTGTTCTCCTTCCTTTTGTACTTTGGTCTCCCCCAAGTTGATAGAATCCATGGATACTATTGGTGTGTTGGTCAACCAGTTCATCCAACCTGCCCTAGTCCACCATCAACTTGCCTTGGGATCCCAGAATCAACTGCTAGATTCAGTAGCCTCCGTCGTCTCAAATAACCACGCTCAAAATATGGCCTACCAAGAATGGTCACACAGTCTCTTTGCTTGTATTTATGACAACCAGCACAATTTGTTGGTGTCACAGAAGTACTTAACTGCCTCCCTGAACTCCCTTTGTTCTTTGCTCCCTGGATACATAAAAGATCAACTATGCAAATTGAATGAACATCAGGCAGCCTGGTGTGAGCAAATTGAGGCTTTTCTGTTAAACCATCGGCAGGACTTTGAGACTCTGGTTAGTGAACTCAATAAATTCAGAGAACATGCCAACTTGCAACTTGTTTTGATAGGAGCTCATGTTGGTACTTGGGGCCGCCACCTGCAACATCAATACGGTCTAGATAAGGCTGCACTAGGCAACACTCTATATCAGGTGCAAAATTATGTGGATGACAGGGTAGCCTCTATTGAGGTGACTCCTCCCTGTTGAGACCCCATCTGATTTTGAAACCAAGGTATGAGAGGCCATTGCCAAGCTCAAGGCTACCACTCAACGCCAAGCTTCTGTGCAGAACCCCCCTCCAGTTGAACCTATGACTGACCCTTGTATTGCCTCCCTCACTGATCAGGTGGCTACCTTACAAGGTGAAATCAAGTACTTAAGACAGCGCCTCTCTAATTCTGAAGGTTTGTTGTCTGAATCTGAATCTGAAGAGGAAGGTGAAGTCGTTGATACTCCCGCTCATGAAAATCATGGTTGTTGCCTGGGTCTAGAAGGTCAACCCCAGGTCCACTGTGCGCGTGCTCTAGATCAACTTGCCAAAGTGACAAATGATGTAGCTGATAGGCAAGACACATTGGAAAGAGAGGTCCAAACCCTCTCCTGCCTTACAGAGACCCTAAATGGACAAGTTGCCCCTTTGGTTGCTCAGACCACCTCCCTGGCTACTTGTGTCAATGGGATTGCTGGCACCCTGGCAGTACAAAAAATCAAGATTGATGAATTTGGGACTGCTGCCGCCACTGCCCAAGATATTAGTGAGCAAAACAGCTCTACCTTAGACACTTTAGAGGAAAGCCTTTGACTACTCTGGGCTAGACAACCTGCTGCTGAATCCAAGTTTGAGGGCAATCCCCATATCAATGTCCTCAACCCTGGTGAAAACAGCCAGTCCTTGTCCTCCTCTATTGACCTGAACTATAAGCCAACCTTCAAACAGATATTTGATCCCAAAACCTCTACCATTGCTGCTTTTCTGACCATTTACAAAACTGCAATGCGTAGGGCTACAGACGAGCTCAAGAAGGAACACATCCTTACCTGCCTCCATCCCACTTGCCAGGAAGTTGTGGTCCCCGAGCTTCCTTCTATTGTCACTTGGGAGGATATGAAGCGCCTCCTTATTGAAGAGTTTGGAGGAGACCTCAGCTTAGAAGTCAAAAAAGATGCATTTATGCACATTGCTTTCAAACCCAAGGAAACCCTGGCTGAGTTTGCAGATTGTTTTTACATTGAAGGCCAGCAGTTAATTACTAGTTGACAGTTAACTCCCTGGGAAGCCTACACGGCTTGTTCAAATGCTTTGAAGGTGAACCAGCTTCTATGTCTACACTTTAAGGCACACAAGGCTTCACTCACTTCCATGAAGAGTATTAAGACGCTCTTGTAAGACATGCATTTGACACATGGAGGTACAGTGGTGCATGAGAATAAAGCCAGTAATGCTGGGACTACCTCTTGTATGCCACACATTATGACTCTGGGTAATAGTGGGCAGGCTAAGAGACAAGGCTGCCATAACTGTGGCCAGATTGGACACCACTTGCGCACTTGCACTAATCCCTGGGTAGAAGGTTGCAATCCCAAGGAGCAGGCGGGAAAAGAGAGGTCAGCTTAGAGACAGAGACACTCTCTGCTGACCAATCTCCCCCATCTCCGCCTGATCCTCCTTCTGATGAGGAAGCTCCCTCCTCTTCTGGCCTGACTATCCTTCATCTGTTTCACAATCTCTCCAGTGATTCAGAGCCTGAAGATTCTAATAGTGAGGACTCTGATAGTTATGGCTATTCCGTCCTGGCTGTTCTGGAAACCATCCCTGTACCATACAAGCTTTGCTCTGGGAAGACTACCACCACTTCCCGAGTACCTACAAGTGAAGCTAAGTCCATAGTGGCTTGCCCTTACCTAGCACAGGCCCATTGACCTCCTGTCTTGGTTGACTCTTCTGAGGAAGCAGCCAAGCTAGCTGAAGCTCTTTTCCACAATGTAACTGTATCTCTCCCACTAAAGACTGTGTATAAGGAAATTCCTGCATTACAGTGTATGCTGGCCAAATGGGAAAAAGAGCTAGAGGCTGCGCAAGACGTGTTGGCAGTCTTGCCTCCCTTTGGGAAAGATACAACCCACGTGGAAGTATCAATCCAAAAGGTTAAGATCAAAGCCATCTTGGACACGGGTTCCCCAGTCAACATGGTATCTTCCAAGTTAATGAAGAAACTTAAGTTGGCCCCTGACCTCAATTATACACAGCCATATGGCACAGCTGGCATGGCCCAAACTTGAGCCATTGGTGCCTACTCCGCTCTACCCATGAGGTTTGGGAAACTCTTTATTGCTTCCCCTGCTGTGGTCCTAGAGAACAAAAGCTATGACCTCTTGGTTGTTACTCAATTCCTCCAAGAATATAACAGAATTGTAAACTTACAAGATGGATACCTTTTGCTCTTGGGATATGAGGTTCCTTTGATATTTGAGAAACCTCTGCGCCTTCCAGGAAAACGTCTTAAAACTTGTGTGCTTGAGTACCCTATGGTTATCTTCTCACTCAAGTATAGGACTCACTCCTCCAACATGTGTACCCCTCCTCCTTCCTGCCCTGCAGAAGAAGGGGTACCCTTGCTAGCGCCAGCCGCTTTCACCATCCCCCCGGGCTCTCAAGTGGTGATTGATTCCCAGATTTCCTATGAGCTACCTGAAAAGTCCTTCTTGGAGCTTTACTCACCTGAATCCTTGAGTTGTACCGAGCCTCGCCTGTGTCCTGGGATTCTAGACCAAACCCACAAGGAGCCTGCACAATTACTGCTTGCTAACCTGACGGCCCTGCCCATGCAAGTAACCAGAGGCCAGGTTGTAGGTCATGGTTGTATACATGGAGCAGAACAAGTATCCTCCCTCTACCCCTTCGGAACTTTCAGTGATTTCAACCTACCTGAAGATGATCCCCAAGTTCTCTCCTTGTTCACCACTGCTGATTTCCCCCAGCTGTCTCCTGTTCAACAAAAGGACGTGTTGTATCTGCTAGATCAGTTCAGTGACATTTTTGCCTCTGGGCCTACAGACTATGGCCTAGCTATAGGAGTCATCAATCAGATTGATACTGGGGATGCACCCCCTTTTTGTGCTAAACCATACCACTGTAGTAGGGTGGAAGATGCTCAAGTATCTAAGGAACTCAAGCAACTTTTGGACGCTGGATTACTGGCTCCTTCCCAAAATCCTTGGGCTTCCCCATTACTAATCCTCAAGAAGAAAGATGGTGGACACCACATTGTAATGGACTATTGCTGCCTGAACTCTCTCACTAAAAAAGATTTGTACCCCTTGCCCAGAATTGACAATGCCCTAAGACAGCTGGGTGGTTCCAAGTTTTTCTCTGCCATGGATCTAGCTTCAGGATACTGGCAGGTTGACTTATCTCCTGAAGACCAAGAAAAGGCTGCGCTTATTACTTCGGAAGGCCTCTTTGAACCCACTTGTATGCCCCAGGAACTCTGAAATGCCCCTGCCACCTTTCAACGGGCTATGGACTCCATCTTACAAGACCTAAAGCTCTCTTGTGTCCTTGTGTACCTTGATGATATCAGCTTTATTCAGCGCTACCTTTACCAATCACTTGGAACACCTCAAGGCTGTCTTCATCAAGATTCAAGAAGCTGGCTTGAAACTCAAACCCTCCAAGTGCTCCTTCTTCAAGGAATGTCTTTAGTTCCTAGGACATTAAGTCACTCAAACTGGAATCTGCCCCATGAATAATAAGGTGGAAGCCATCAACAAGATGCTACCTCCCACAAATCTTTGAGAGGTTCAAGTATTCCTTGGTATGATGGGCTACTACCAACAGTTCATCCCTGACTTTGCTGAACTGATCAAACCCCTTGTTCAACTGCTTTGCAACGTCCCCTTTGAATGGACTGACAGCCAACAACAAGCATTCAAAGCCCTGAAGGCCAAGCTCAAGGAGGCTTCTATCTTAGTCTATCCTGATTATGATAAAGAGTTCATCTTGTATACCAACGCTAGTGGAGTAGCTGTGGGTGCCATCCTTGCCCAACTTGACAATGAAGGTGTGGATTGACCTGCAGCCTACTCATCAAGAGTCCTCAATAAGCACGAGAAGAATTACAGTGTCACTGAGAAGGAATGTCTGGCGGTGCTGTATGCGGGGAAACAGTTTTGGCATTACATCTATGGAACCCACTTCACGGTAGTCACCAATCACTCCTCCCTCAAATGGCTACAACAGCTAAAGGAACCTGAAGGTCAATTAGCGCGTTGGGCTCTGCGTTTACAAGGGTATGATTTCACTGTGATACACCGTCCTGGGGCCCAACATCAGAACACTGATGGCCTGTCAAGAATGCCAATCCTAGCTATCCACCCCGCTGACGCTGATCAATTATACAAACTAATAGGGTATCCTGACTCTTGGACCACTGAGCCAGAAGACATCTGCTTGGCACTACAGACCCTATCCAAGGACACTATAATTTGTGATAGACAGCTCTTCAAAAAGGTTAACAATGCCTACCTACCCTACGTTTGCCCTAGCATGAGGATAGCCATCATCCTCCAAGCTCACATTGACACTGGCCATGGAGGCATAGCCAAGACTCATGACTGGTTGTGCAAAAACTTCTACTGGGAAAATATGCGCCTTTTGATCCCTGATGTCCTTGCTTCCTGCCATTCCTATCAGCTCCAACGTCCTTGTCCGTCTCAACACCAGTTTCAACTCATCCCTCCAAAGCATGCCTTCCATACAGCGAGTATTGATGCTGTTGGGCCCTTCCCCTGGTCTAGATTGGGAAGTCGGTTTATCATATTTGCCATAGACCATTTTAGCAAATGGGTTGAAGCCAGAGGAACCAAAGATATAACGGCTAGAACCACGGCTACTTTTTTGCTACAAGACATTTTTTATTGACATGGCTGCCCTCAAGTCCTGATCTCTGACAATGGCACCAACTTTAATGCTCACCTCATCACCTCTATTGTCAAAGCTATAGGGACTCACCAGTTGTTCTCTGTGCCATATAATACCTCCACCAATGGAACTGTTGAACGAGCTAACTCCACCCTGGTATCAATCATGAGAAAGCTCACGCTCTCTGACGCTGCCAATTGAGACATGTTCCTCCCTGCTGCCCTCTTTGCCTACCGCCTTAGTAGACATTGGGTGACTGGTCAATCCCCTTTTGCCATGCTTTATGGATGTGAGGCCACTACCCCCTCAATATTGGGACCCCCATGATTGAGTTTGATACGTCTGCAAATCCTGAGACCCACGTGAAAGACTTAACCAACCGTATCATTGACATCCAGGCAACTGCCTACTCCGCTCCTTATAAGGTTAAGGCTTTGGAGCTCTCTCCGTCCAATGCTACTAGAGCCCCCCTCCCCAAATACCAAGTAGGCAATCTAGTTCTCTACTACCAGAATTGTATGGGTGGTAGAGCCCACAAGCTGGATTCCCTATGGGTTGGGCCCTGTGAGGTCACCTTTAAGAAGGGTGTCAAGTACACCGTGAAACTACTGTCTTCTGGCCGCCCCTTTGCCCGCGTTCACATCAAATTTCTCCACAAATATCACCTCCCTGTGTCCAATCTTGAGGGGGGAGATGTCGTAAATTGCGCAATTAATGCTATTTTGATTCAGCCTTTGAATATTGATAGTTGTAAAGATTTGGCTGGTTTCGCCTTCAAGTTTGGAAATTCTGTGCCTTCTGTAAATGGGTCTGGTCCAATATCCACCCATTCCAGATTATTGTACCTGTCTGTGGTTGATCCTGGTATGACCTCATCCCAGCCTGACCCCCTCAGCCACTCTGTCTTCCTATTGAGTGATCACCGTCCTTTGTCTACTATTTAAAGTAGAATCTTCATTCCCAATAAAGTTTAAGTTTATCCACATTTGCGTTGGCTTTTATAATCTTCAAGCTTTTCCTGTCCTTTCTGCCAAAAGGACTTTTACATCTTGTTTTCCAGGAAATTAAGGTACGTGACCTTAATTTTACCCTGAAGGCTAACCCAAGGCTAGCTTCGAACCTCAAATCTTTTGTAATAAAGATTTTCTGCCGTGTCCTCCAGGATGTTGTCCCCTGGAGCTGAACACGACATCTTTGTAGGCAGTGATATACTTGTCAACAGTTGATGTCATCTTGAGTTCCTTGAGCTCCCAGGAAATCCTTGTATCTGTACCCTCAAGTGAGACCTGTCAATTAAAGCCCCACTGAAGAGGTCCCAGTCTTGTTATGGGTTTATTGGCCTCAGAATTTTTGCCTATAACCCCCGCAACTTACGCTATGCCTCTTAGCAAGACTTTGCTTTTTGATAGTCTCAGGGAAGATTGAATTGTGTGAACTTTCTTTACATGGTTTGAATCCAGAGTATGGCGTTTTATCAATGTAGCCAATAAAAGTACCAATTCCTATGGAGCAGAGGCACCAGAATACTTCAGGCAACATCTTGGGTACCACTTTTTGCATGCTTTGCTTCAAGGTTACTCTTGCGGTGAGGTAGTTGAGCTGCCTGATGAGTACAAGAACATTGTCAGGTTGGGCTCTGCTACTTGCCATAACGGAGAACCTAGTGATAAGGGTTTGATAAAAAAGACTTGAGGTTAAAGCTAAGCAAGTATCAGCTGACTGGGGTTGTAACAAGATATTTGAATTGATTTTTGTCCAGTTAAAGGATTATACAAAATAGATCTTAATAGCAATGGGAAGACAGGAGCTTAAGCTTCAATGTCATAATTAATAAACTAAGGTGAGCTTATTTTTATTGGCATAAAAGAAAGTAATTATATACTAGGAAGAACAATCATAGTAGACCTAGTGAAGATGGGCCAGGTGAAAAGAGGCTGGTAAGGATCCTAAAACCTCAGTAATCAATCTGGGTCCATATATGGCAATATGGAACACTGAAGGATGAAAGCAAAAGTACAGATCTTCACATTACTCAGTTTGAACATCATCATAAAAGTTCCAGATTGAGATAGTCTAGATGCACAAATCTATGACAAACACCATTGAAGATAGGGTATCCTGTGAGGACATCTTGGCCTCCCTTGTAGGTTCTCCAGCCTGTAGAGAGTTCCATTCCTTGGGTTCTTTTCTTTGGAGGAACTTTTATTTAGGTAAATTAGGTTTTTATAACCTAATGCTGATAGCACTATAATGAGTATACTTATGAGAAATATAAAATACATATCAAGAGAAAATGAAAGAAGAGGATGATAACTTTATTTGATATGAAAGAATAGTGTTATATAAAGTATGAGTAAGCCACATAGTGTCCATGTAGATAATGGCAGTCATGGGGCTTTGGAGATCTGGATTTCTTTGGAGCTTAAATATATGACCCTAGTGTGGTATAAATCTTAGGGCCGCCTTACTTGCTGGTTGAGCCATTTATTGGGGAAATTGTTTCCCAAGAAGGAATAATTGAAGATGTTGCAGCACATAGTTAATAGCATAACCTTCAAGGAGATAATCATCCTATTAATACAGGTACTGATCCGGACATAAATTATCGTAATGCTGTATTTGGTAACCAATTAGAAGAATTTTATATGGTAAGCTTGGCGCAATACCCTGTCCTGGCTTTTAATATGACGAGGTTTGGATTGAATCGATGAAGCCTTCTTGCAAGCCAAAGCATTTTCAAGCGTCAACTTCAAGGGTTTAGTGCCGAATTACAATGTATTTATAAATTAATCTTCTTGAAATTTTAGATAAACAGAATAATTGGTTTATCTGAAGTATCATTTCGATTGGTATTATAATGATTTGAGATCCAATATAATGGGTTTTTAATTAATCTATACTTTGCATTGTGAATCAATAATGTGATTGGATACGATTCATGGAGGCATTGTCAATAACCAATTATCTGAGCCATTAATTATCTTTTAAGGTTGAATTCTCATACCCAAATTGGTTGGTTCAATAGGTTTGGAGCAGTTAGATGATAGCTTATTCTAGACAGATCTTTAAGCAGTGATTAACAAGCTTATGATGTAATACTATGCTTGAAATTTGGGGTTCCATTGGGATTCGCCCAGATGTAAAGCTAATGCACTTGAAAAGTATTGGCTGAATAAATCCCAAGCTAATTATGCCAAGTTGAATTTGTGATTTAAGGAGCCTAGACAAAGTGCCCTTTGTGCGGTTGGGATTTTTTTTGGATTGACAAGGATCTGGCTTTTGAGTCTTTCTTGCCTGATTCTGATGACAGTAACAGTCAGTACTTGGTACAACGGCATATCAGTTTTCTAACGAGGCGATTGAGATCAACTGAAACTGGAATCTACCGCTATCAACAGCCTTTCAAGTTCATCTAGAAGATCGTGATTTTGATCGCACCCTAATAAATTCCTAATCAAAATGTCTTTGGAATCAGAAAGGTGAAAAATCAGGAGCCCCAGCATTGAGAGATGGGCTTGAAGAATCTGGGCTGGGTTTGGATGCTTAGTAATTATGGCGAAACGAATGATCAAATTACGCTCAGAACTTCATTGCGGATCAGTTTTGTAAAATTCTAAAAGGATATGATACCATGCCGATCAAGACTTTTTAGTATTTAAGGCTTTGTCTAGATGATTGAACCATCATGGGTATTATAGATTTTCTTCTTCCTTTTATAAGTACCCCTACTGCCACTGTGCCGGTAATGATATGCCCTCCCATCCAAAGGAGCCTGTGTCCCAAAAGAAAGGAGTTCGCATGTCAGCTCCAAGGAAACTATACGGAAACGGTAAGGTCAAGCAAGTCAATAAACTGATCATTGCAGGTTGTAGCTGGCCAAGTGGGGAAGATTTACGAACGAATTAACCTCAAGGATGGAACATTCAATATCACAACTAAGGATATATGTGCTAAAAACCAGCCATGTAATAACAACATTAAGACACTGGTTGGTCTGTA
The DNA here is from genome assembly GCA_014839935.2 of Entomophthora muscae. Taxonomy (NCBI): domain Eukaryota; kingdom Fungi; phylum Entomophthoromycota; class Entomophthoromycetes; order Entomophthorales; family Entomophthoraceae; genus Entomophthora; species Entomophthora muscae. Next base: position 123,558 of record QTSX02002977.1, read on the forward strand.
CTCCGTCACCGACCTCAAGTGCGCGCCAGGCGTCTCAACATTAAGATTTACAATGAGCTTTGACTATTTTGAAGGCTTCCTTAGAAAGCGCAAGCAAACTTTCACCCTCTCTGGCACCACCAAAGTCAAGTTCGCCAACTACCCCACCCTCACCTTTCTGCAGGAGGGTAGTACCTCGGAACATGTCATGAAAAAGACATAAACTGATTAAATATATAATATAGATGATTGGGCCTTTCACTTAAACCAAGCTTTAATCTAAAAAATATAAAAATTACTATATTTTAACTAATTTCAGAACCTTCAAGCTAAACTGTAGATTCAGTTTTTTGGGGCAAAATGTGGGATCGCCAAATCCAGCAACCAGATTTCAAATTGTAAATGAAGCGAATTTGAAATAAACGCAATTATTAGTCATCTCAACACGGAAGTCAAAGTAACCCGTCTGGATCCACACCAATTCTTTTATGGATCATTGGCATTCTTAAAACCCATCCAGTCCTATTCTAGGATGGCTAAAACTAGATACATAAACCCCACCAAATCAGACATGCTTGAAAATAAAGTTTACTAAAAATACACCCCTCTTAGTGAGTTTATTTGCTATTGAAATACTACAATATCTTTTACCAGCAACCAAATCAATGAGATGTTCCCTGGGATCAAAATATCATGCATGAGTACTAGGGCTGCATCAGATTTGAGACAAGTGGCTCCTTTTCTAAAAAGGAGCCACTGTCTCAAATCCGGAAACAATTTTGAGAAAATCTTATTTGAGAAGATTTTCTCAGAGTCATTCCATGCTTATGTGTGGAAGGCTATTTCTTTTTGGACTTTTATTAAAATAAATTTTATATATTTTTTCTATTTTAAAAAATTAAAATATAAAATTTTGGATTTAAATTTTGCTTTAAATATATATTTTATCATTAAATATTTGTTAAAAATCCACACCCTTCTAGAAAACAGAAAGCCTTCCAAGGCCTTCTTTTTTTGAAATTTTGGATTCCCCCAACAAAGGGAGTTTGAAAGAAGATTCTGGGGAAGAGAGGATGGGACAATTACAGCAAAGGCCAAAATTGTCCCTTTTTTGGGTTGGCAAAGCCCTAAGGAGTACCCCAGGATTACCAATGGTTAAGCCCCAGTTGATGACAACCCACAAACCTGTAACTTTACCCAGAGCGCTATCCAGGAGTATGTTTTCTCTCCTGCTAAATCTAACATGGCCTTTTTATGCACCATGCACAGGAAGCTGCTAACTGGGACCCAGCAGTAGCCAACAAAGTCAGACTATCACTCATGCAAGTGAAAATCCCAGAATCATCAACCAAAATGATCACCCAGTTCTGTAGATGAACAAGTCCCTCCCCCAGCCAATCCACCTGAAAGACACAGAAAAAGGTTTACCGCCTCAAAGTTTGTGCAGCAAACAATAAAAGCAAGGGATTCTCATGTACCTTGGGAAAATTGCTGCCATATATGAAATTTACATCATCTACTGTCACAGAAACCTTGTGGACCCAGTCCAGCTGTGGCCCCCACCCAAGAAAGCATTCACTTGCTTTCACATGTTAGCTGAAGGAGATAGGGTACACCCCTTCACGCTGGCTATAATGAAGCATGATCCTCAGATACCCCTTGTCCAGGTTCAACTTCAAATAAGACTCCAAAGCATTATTATCAATAAGAGAGCTTTTTCTTGAGCTGCACTTTACTAATCCACACACTAAATAACCTGGGTAAAGGTTTTAAATACATCAGACTTGAGGTTCTGGCTTTAAGCCCTCTTGATCCAAATCCATGAAAACAAAGATCTACCTAACAACTGGGATACAATCACTGGGTATCCAATGTAAATATCAGCAGGCTGATATCAAATTGGCTCTATTGGTAGAGTTCTTAGGGATTTATACAAGAAAGGGTTATCCCAGTAGCCTTATTGGAGGTATTCCAAGCAAAAAGAGGCTAGTCAGGATCTGGAAGCCTCAGTTGATGATACGGATCCATCTTTGGCTAAAGGGAACCCATCAGGTCAGGGGTGAAAGGGGTTTTTCTTTGCATGCATTGATTTTCAGGCAGCCAGATACTAGTCCAAGTGAAACCCCTAGTGAGTTCAGCCTTGCAACACAGTTGATTCATGGGTGCATGGGATCTGTCAGGGCCAGACTGCTAAAGACAATCAGCTAGCATGCCTGGCCACAGTACAAAAAAATACATGGAAACAATTACCTAGTGCACTTCCATATGAGACACACTCCTAATGTCCTCAAATGGTCAGGGGCTTGCAAGGCCCACATGCCGCAAAGCTCAGATATCAACACCAAATACAAAATTGGGTCCCCATTATATTGGGTAACAATAAATTGTACAAGCAATTGCTTGGCAACAGCGCCCATGTCAACTCAAAACTCTAAATCTCCTATGTTTTTTGCTAGTTGCGCTAGCTTAATTCTTTTTTAAAGCGTTCAGGGGTGCAAACCCAGAAAACACGACAAAATTGTGGCCATCTCAACACAATTTATATTAAGCTTAATAAAAAACTTGATTTAACCTGATTTTTCCTTTACGTTTACTAATAAAAATTAGTTTATTTTTTATTTGATTTCACGACATAAAAGTGTCAATGTCAACACTTTTTAAGCCAAACTTATTTTTAATAACAAAACTGAAGCATCTACAGTAAAAAAAATAAGTGCGCATTTAAAAATATTTTTTATTGAATTATTATATTGAAAAACACAGTGTGCATATATTTGATTGTTGGAATGTTCATGTTATATATATTTATGCAGCACTTATTACGGCTTTAATATATTAAGTGGATTGGATGCTAACAGTGATCCAATAATTTAAGCGTGACTTACTATGTAAGTTACTATAGAATTCATTATTAAAAATATAGTTGACACTCATAAATTTTGTTTACTTGCTTGTGATCATTCACTGGAGTAAATTTAAGAAAATTAGAGTGGTGTGATTAAGCCTAAATTAATATGTCACCTCATATAAAGAATGTCATAAGTGACATTGCCAACACTTTACCCTTTTTAATACTGAAGACTACTTTCTTAACAAATTCACATATACACAATGATAAAATATCATATTATCACTACCCAAATATTATTTTTAATAAAAGAATAAAGAACCTTGATACTTTTTTTACTTATTTTTATATGTTTTTTTTAATTTTTATATGTGAACAAAAACACACAGAAAACGGTTAATTTTTTGCTAGCCTGCATAAATTTAATTAAGTGTATATGAAAAAACTTAGTAACTTTTCAAAAAAATGTTGACAGTGAGAATGTCGTCAAAAATAATATCTACAATTTTTGTAATTGACAGTGAGAATTCAGCTTTTTTTACTAATTGTCAATCATAATGTCAACGCTTTTCACTTCTCACATATAAAACTTTATGTTTTATATAATAAAACTTCTCATTTTTTGATATGTTGTATTTTTGACTTTGCTCTTTCATATTTTTTAATTTTTAAATAAAATCTATATCTAAATATAATACTTTTGCATATTTCTATCAACTTTTATCTTGTTATTTATAACTTTAATAAAATAAAAACTATACAAATAATTTTTAACATTTAAATGCCAATAAAAACCATCTAAGATTTACTTTTATATATTATGCTTTTTAAGTTGTTTTGTTTGTTTTTTTACATACTTTGCTTTATCTTAAACCCTTTTACTTATTATTTTAGGCCAAAAACACCTCTAAGCATCCCAAAGGAACCAAGCGTCCTTCAAAGCCAACCAAACCCACCAAAAAGAAGCCTGTCTTGTCAAAGAAGGCCACCCCCAAACCATCCCCCAAGCCCTCCCCTGAGCCCTCTCCTGAGAAGAGCCCTGCTCATTCCACTGGGGGAGAGGAAACTGATGGCTCTCTTACAGAGCACAGTTTTTACAACTTGGCTTCTGACAAGGAGCCAACCAAGAAGCGGCAGCAAGGCAAAAAGACCCCACCCAAAGATAAGTCTCCTGCACATGAGGAGCACCACGACAAGCCCCCTTCTGCTTCCTCACCCCCGCCAAACTCTCCCCCTTCAAGCTCATCTGGGGATGATTTGAAGCCCCGCCCCAATTACTTCCCTGGCTTCCTCCATGCTCCTGCTGGCCCTTGGGACCCTCTTGTGGCCCACAACATCTGCAACGTTGATGGCAAGTTCAAGGTTCCTTCCACCCTACCCAAGTTTTTCCCCATCATGAGTGTTAAAGGTGGGCCAGCCATGGTGGCCAATGGATACATCTTCTCATGCAACAATGCCAACTGGGGCTTTAAGAGCCGCCATTACACCTGCGAGGACTGCTCCTGTCCAGTGCGGCTCAACACTGAGCGCTGGGACCTGGTCCAAACCATAAAGGGCAAGCATACCTGCATCATGCCCAACACTACCATCTCCTGCCTCCTGAAGTGGTATCTGGTGCAGATTATGCCCACTTCCAAAGACCTTTCTGCCACCCAGCTGGCTATGCTTGCTTGCAAGTACCTGACCCCTACCAACTTGAAGAGGGTGCCAACCCACAATCAGTTGGTCAAGTTTGTGAGTGATAGGCGTCAAGCCTCAAACCACCTGGCCAAGAGTGCCACCAACATCAAGGACCTGGTCCTCACTGATGCCCTCAAGAAGACAGAGGATGGTGAGATGTTCCTGCTCCATGACAATGGGCAGGAAGTGGAGGATAGGATTGTAGCCTACGCCACAACCCAAAACCTGGAGCAGCTGAACACTGCTACCACCTGGCTGTATGACGGCACATTTGCTACTTGCCCCCCTCTCTTTAAGCAGCTTTGGGTCCTGCATGGGCAATTCAATGACTAGGTCATACCTCTTGTGTTCTTTCTCCTTCCTGGTGCTAAGACAGAGGTCTATGCCAGAGCTTTCAAGATGTCTGGGATGCTTTGATCTCCCTTCCCACCAACCAGCTCCCCCCTCCCACTCACACCACAAGGGCCAATCCCTCCTCCGCTGAGAAGGATGAGGCAACCTTAGCCGCTGAGCAGCTAGCTCATGCACGCTCACTTGGGCCAAAGGTTATAATAATGGACTTTGAGCAGGCTCAGTTCAGAGCCTTCCAGGCCACCTTTGATGGAGAAGTCCAGGGCTGCTTCTTCCATTTTTGGCAGGCCCTTGTCAAGAATCTAAAGAGTGAGAAGGACCTTTTTGACAAGTATCTTAACAATGGTAAGAGGAAGTGCCGCTTTGCCTTGACTCAGTTTGCTGCCTTGGCTTTTGTGCGCCCAGAGCATACTGGGCTTGGCTTTGAGGTCCTCCAGGAGGATGCTTATATCAAGAAGCACTCCACTATCTTTGAAGGCTACCTGGAGTACTTTGAGCGGCAATGGGTGGGCAAGAAGGTGACTGCCTGGAGAGGTAAGAGCAGGGCCACTGCCCCTTGGAACTGTCAAGGCGCCTGCCTCAAGGGGGAGATGAAGACCACCTCTAGCCTTGAGGTTTGGTACAAGTACTTGAAGACCAAGTTTGCGACTAACCCCAAGTTCAACAAGTTCTTCTCCAAGCTGCAGGAGGAGCAGGCCCGGACTGTCTCCAAGTTCCGTGACCTGGCCAACCGGGTGGCCCTCAAGAAGAGGAAGTTCAAGGAGCAAGACTACCAGGAGGACGTGCAGAAGGTAGTGAAGAAAAAGTACAAGGTGGCGGAGATCAAGAAGTACCTAGAAGATGTTGCAACTGCTCTTGCTGGTGGCTTTAATTAGCCAAATAAACTTTGCTTTGCTTTGCCTATATATTTTTTACTTTTAAACTTTTAATTTTTTAATTTTTTTTGGATAGTACTAATCTTTTTAGGTATAAATGGTAAGTTTCAGATACATTTTAAATGTGGTTTTGTAAGAAATATCTTATATTTTGTTAATTTATCTTTAAGCTATGAGATAATTTCAGTTATGCTTATATAAAGTATAATAAATTAAAATTAGAATTTTCTTATATTTTGTGGTTATTATGATATATAAAATATCTTTATTTTTGGTTCATTGGAACTTTAATTTTTATGGGAATAAAAATTAATTTTATAATAAAAGTTGAAATTACATAGTAAATTGAAATACATTTGCTTATATCTCCTTATTCTTATTACTTATGGTATTTTTTATTGCATTTTTGAACTTTCTGGGGTCATTTTAGTATAATAAAGTATTTTAAAATAATTTTTTATATTAAAAATGTTCAGGGTAAAGTGTGCCGTTAATTAAAAAAGTGTTGACATCCAGGAAATGACATTAAGTAAAACCAGGTCGTCACTTTACTATAGTGTCAACATTAAAAGTGTTGACATGGGTGCTGTTGCCAATTGCTTGACCAATTGATTGTACACCTGATTCCTTGCAGGTTCTATTAATAGTTGTGGCACTTTGGCAGGCAGCAGCCAAACATACCACTATAAAGAAGCAGCTAATGCACAGCTCTCCCTATGCCTAAACACGCAGGTTTCCAAAAAATTGCCAATGTCACTAAAGACAATTTAATCAGACCTCTGGTGGCACTAAAGAATAATTTATTCCCAGTAAGTGCAAGTAAGGAGGTAGGGAGGAAGGGAAGCCTTCCTCATTGATGACATCATCTTAATAAACGTTTTTATGCCAAGGGCTCATTCTTTGATTGCAGCAACTGTCTATTTTTGCACCAACATAATTGTTCTGCTAGCATCTTTACCCAGATCAACACAACAATACTCCCAAGCCTCCCTTAACCACCTGGTTCTGCTCCTACTCCTTTGGTTACACCTACTTGCATCCTTGACTTGGAGCTTTACCATCCCCATCACCTGGATCTCCCTTCTAACTATTCTAGAGGCTAGATCCCACCAACTATGAAGGAGATTCCAGCCACTCCTCCCTTGCCAGATGCCCTTCCTGTACCTGACTTCAGTAAGCTGGGTTTCATCTATATTACAGTTTTGGGTCTAGTCAATTAGGTTGTACCCTACACTAGAAGTTGGCGTCCCTGGGCCACTGTAGTCAATTATCTTGTCAGGATTGCCCCCATTGTGTACATGGCCTTCCAGGCCCGGCCTGCCTCTCCTGTGGGAGTCCAGCCCAACACCAGTATGGGCCATGGAAGGATTGTGGTTAATACAAGAGCTTTGAGGGATCAAGTCATCAACAAGCCCAGCTTGATAGAGATATATCCCAACAATTACATTGCTATCAGTCTCAATAAAGGGAGGCCATGGGAACCTGGGATGACTTAATTTTCCCTCCCTATGCAGAGGGTTCTGCCAGTATTCCAGGCTTTGAGAAAAGCGTGCACAATCTGCCATGTACAAGAGCGGCCCAGTTTTGTAAAGGTTTAGCAGAGCTTTTTTGGATGTTTATCAAGTGGGGTGAATTTTTACTCTGCATCAAAATAAACTGCCAACAGAGATATATGCCAGGAGTAGCTCAAAGCTATGCTATTGGAGTGGGATACCTAGCAAACAGTACACACTCCCGTGTTGAATGCCAAGATAGAGAAGTGTGAGTGGGCTACCAGAGAGAATGTGGCTGTGGTCATGCTTATTGAAAATGACCCCCAATACTGCCAATATGTGTTTTTCTGATGTGTTTCTATACAACATTAAATCAGCACTTAGATTCCAGAAATCAGGTATGTACAGTAAACTGGGCACTAAGCTTTATTTAGGGATGATCCTTTTCTTCTGTTTTTTTATAGGGCTTACCATACATTATCATATCCTATACTGACAAAGGTGAAAAAATAAAAAAGAGGCAATATCCCCCTTGATTCTCAGCTCCTTACAATCAATATGCCCATGTGACCCAAGAGTAACTTAGTCAGATGAAGCAGTATCATAAGATTGTGTCAACCTAATCAATCAACCAAATTGACCTCCCCAACCCCCCCTGTGCAACACTGCCAAGGAAACTCCAACTTGGACCCCCAACATCCTGCCAAAATATCCTCCACTACCACCAAACCTGTCACAAATGATAGTTTCCTACTATTAATTAGCAAGGTAGAATCCCATTCCCAGGATTCAAACCTTGGACCCCTATGGGCCAGCAGCCTGCCAGCCCGCGTTTTTTGGGCTTGAACCAGAAGTGGATTTGACTTTGGAGAAACCTCTGAGACCCACCAGTGGAGTACCTTGCAAACTCAAACCCTGCCTCTTGGAGAATTCCCTAGGTTGGGCCAATGAGATCAATAACCCAAATGATGTACCTGCAATCTCCTGGGCCACCGCCAACGAGACACCACCCACATTACCCCAAGACCAAGGTCTTTGAAGAGATGAAAAATCCATTGCCTCAAAAGAGGAATTTCAGATTCTCTGCCCCAACCCAGCCAATGAGGACTCAAAAATATTGGGCACCCCAGGAATGTGCAACCCTGGTAAGTGCCACCCCTCAGGTCACAAGAAATTGCAAAAGTTTTCCCAAGTTTGATGAGCATACTTATACCCTGGAGATGCCGGGAAGATGCTCATCACCATCCTTCCAATAAAGTGTGTTGTGAATGCTGCCATTCACCATACTTTGTTTTTGCCTTTGATGGGTTATTTTATAGGACAAATATCTCACTTTTGCTTTTGCTCCTTGAAAGGAGGTTGTATCTAAACTGGGAAATATAATTGTTTGGTTTCCTGATTCTTGGCAGCCTGCTTGCCCCACTAATACTGGTGAAAAGTGATCCTACTGTCTATGTACTATTTTGTGGTAAATCTACACAGTATATATTCCATTTCACTTTCACCAATAAAAATTAAGTTCTATTCACATTTTTATCTTTGTGTCTCCAAGTACTTTGGCACCTCTCTCTAGCCACAACTAGTAGAGATTATTCATTCAGGGCTACAAGGTAATTGCATAGCCTTCCCTGCCATCTAACTGAGACTTAGTAAGAATGCAATACTAAGATTAGGTTCCCTGTTGTGTGTCTGTGCCACACCTCAGAACACAACAAAAGTATTATGAATCTTTGGTTTGCATAGGTTATACCTGACCTCCTTTTAGCACCTTATCATATACAGCTTGATCTCTCAGGCCCCGCCTTTGCAGTCAATCATTCCCAAGAAGCTGCTGACTAACTGCCCAAGCTATACTGTCCCCTTGGAGTCTCATACAGCCCTGTTAATTTCACTGAGTATCCTCTGAACCCAGCTATGGTGAGTTTACCCTTGAAGAGACTCTCCTCTACAGCCTCAAAGCCCAAACTAGAGAAACTGGACTTATTGGTTGTGAAGGATCTTGGATCACCAAACAGCTCTTGCTATTTTTTGGCAAGTACAACCACCAACCTACATATCTAGTACCCATGACTCCCCCATTGACCATGTGGCCCAAACACCCACAAGAACCAGCAGCAACCAGTAAATCCACCTCAAATCAGATATTTGGCGTCTTGAATATCATCTTTTCAGGAATAATTGATTCTATGGTGCCTTCTAGCAGGCCTTGAGACATTTTAAGAAGATCTATCTTATACATTGTAAAGTTGGCCTCTGTCCTGTGGTGGGCCCTTCCCCTGGACCTGCGGGCTGTCCACCCAAAATTTCTTTAGAACCCACCACTGGATGGATTCCTGACAAACTCCATCCCTTGTTCTGGTGCAAAGAATTGTGATGCTTTTTACACCTGCCCCTCCACAAAAATTCTCCTTGGCAAGCAGAAGTTTCACCCTTCACCTTAAAAATCCAACAAATTGGTCATTGTATCCCACATGTAGCAGTTTTGAAATCCATTTGATGAGTGATATCATTTCAAAGCACTGGATGAAAAATCTGTATTGCCCAGACAAGATCCTGGAAAATATTTTTGCCATGTAGCCTGTCCAGCTGGCAGAGCTATCAGTAGTTCCGCTGAGCTTTTCCAAAGCTCCCCAAAAATAACTGCTCTGGTCTCACTTTGGATGCTTTCAAGCTCTGTTTGATTGGCCAAAAAGTTAAATTTCAAACAAAAAAACCAATCATCAACTAGAATTAAAAGAACATTCAATTGAATTCTTACCTTTGAAGATTCTGTAAAATTTGATAAGTAAGGTAAGCCTTACCTAGATATGATACCAAATTTTGCTTCTAAATACTATAGATTCACTTAAAACTAAATGTAAGCTTTAAAATATACATAATACTAACTTTTTGAAGCATAGTAGATCAAGGATACTTAAGGTAAGCTAACTTTTAAGCTAATTTAAATAAAGGAGGTAATTAGAGATTGAAAATCTCATCTCACTTCAACTTCAAAATCAAAGTTGCAACCAGGTAATCATTTTATTTAAACTACTAACCTTATTTTTTTAAAGGAGCCTTCCCCCAAAGCAGATCAAGGTTAGTTAATCATTTTTAAAAAATATACCAACCTTTATAATAAAGCTTTTGCCCTGAAGTCAATCTTGGTTGGGTAAGTATTGCTTTATCATTTATCCTTTTTTTAAAAGCTGAATTTAAGTGATCATTTCTATATACATTTTTAAACCTATTTTCCTTTATATTTACTTAATCTACAGCAGATCTTGGGGTTGGGATTTATTTTTCACCAAATTTACTAACCTAAAATTAAACCCCCCAGATTTTTTGCCCTGAAGCAGATCTTAGGTTGGGTAAGTTTTGTTGTGCCCTGCCCCAAAGGGCATGCTTTTTTATTAATTATTAAGTTAAAGTTCAAACATTGGTTGGAATTAGAATTTATTAGTTATTCTCAATCAGTATTTACCTTTTTTTGCTTGCTTATGGCTTTGCTTCTTGCTTTTGCGTGCTCATACATGATTTCTCTATTATATTTTTATATAATTACTATTCTAAAAATAGGTTTTATTTTTCCTTCTGCTGCTTGCACAACTGCCACCTTCTCCGCTTGCAATATGAAAATCTTTGGCTTGCTGTTACTAGCAGTGTTTTTCCAACCACCATGTGTTTTCCTTGTTTATCAAACCACCTGCCAATAAATTCCTTTCTTTTGCCCTGAAGATCTTCCCCAGGACTTGGTTTTTTGTACCTATAAATAAAGACACTAGAAGAGTAATCCTTTAAGCTAAATTCTAAGTGGTTTTCTCTAATCACTATTACAGGTTTTTTTACTTCAATCTGTTAATTTTATTTTCTGAATCTTAAAATCTTAACTTCAAAATTATATTTTAGCTCATATCTCTCTGAAATTAAGTTTTAGAGTAATTACAATTTTATTAGATCTCATTTTGCTGCCAGATTTGCTAGTGTTTAAATATCTAGGATAATTAGGATGGAGATAGCTTGACAACAAGCAATTATTTTGTTGTCACCATTTTTTTTATTTTAGGATAATCTCTCTACCTTTATGTTAAGATATTCCCATGAGGAATATACCAATGTAAATATCCCTTTAATTAATAAAAAATCTTTATTTAATACGTTATTTTATGTAGTTTGTTTAGGTTTAGTTGACTCAATGACAACTTTTGTATCAAATCATAAGTTTTTAGCAAGCCTTCTAAAGGTCCTTTTGCAAACTGCACCCACTTTCCTTTACCTTTTAAGCCTAAACTTGAATGCTTTACACATTATATTATATAACCTTGCACCTTATTGAGAAATACCTTACAAGTTTTTTCTTTCAAATTTACTTGTCTAAATTTAAGCCTTGTACTTGCTTTGAAGCAGAACTTGGGTTAGATAAATATTTTGCAAATTTACCAACTTGTATTTTTACAACCTTATATCTTTGCTTTTAAGCAGATATTTGTTTGATAAGCCTTTTTAAGATCAGTATAGTATTTATTATTTTCCAACTATTTTTGATCCAACTAGTATGGTTTAAAAAATATTTTAAATTTACAGCTTTAAAAGATATAAAAAACTGCATTGCTGAAATAAAGATAGTACTTTGTTATAGATGCTTTATTTTGATGCATTTGCCCTAGCAATAGTTTGAAGACTTCTATGTTTAAAGTGACTTTGCTGAGTTAAATTAACAAAATAACAAAACATCAAAGAATTAAAGTATAATTACTTCAAAAAAATTAACTGTGATGTGTGATGATCCACATGGTGTCAGTTTTCAGGCAAGGGTTGATTTAGCTGAAATAAAAACTCAATGCTTGAAGTTAGAGAAGGATAGTGGCCTAGGTCAGGTAAATGTTTGTTGAGGAGAGGTATGACCCAGAGGGGACCCTGGAGGGTGCGCCAAACTAGTAGAGAAATTGATGCTGATAGAAAGAATGTGCTGAGAAAACTCTGAGATACTAAGGCCATCTTCATGAGGTCTGCAGGTGGTAAACCCTACCTAGTTTGGGGATAAGATACACTGTCTATGTCTTCTGGGTAGCTTTGAGGAGGTCTTGAAGTCACCAGAGAAGCATGGATATGCCCAGGAACGTTATAAAGGTAGTTGCCCAAGGAAGCAGATGTAGAACTTGATAATTGATAGGTTTTTGGAAAGTAAATTTGGTTAATTTGCAACTGAAAGCTCAAGCTCACCACTTAAGTGAGTAAAAAAAACTTCAAAGACATGGGGATTGCCTGTGATTGATGGCCTAAAGTGGTGGTCACTGATGGGGGCCTATTCAAACGCTAACTCACTTGGGGAGACTTATTGCCCAAGTCTGAGGTGCTAGTAACCAGGACTGAAGTTAAGGACAGAACCTATGTGGTTCACATATAGAAGAAAATAACCTTGGTGGTTCATACAGAGAAGAAACAGAGAAGAAAACCAGGTGATTCACATGGAGAAGGAACAGAGAAAGACAGGTGTGGGTGACCCAGAGAAGGACTTGCAGAAGGAATGGAAGATGATATAGAAGGACTAGAAGAAGAGGAATGAAAAGGTTTTCAAAGGAGAAGATGACAAAGAAGGACTATAAGAATGAGTAGAAGAAATGAGAGAAGTTCATTAGAAGAAGACTAGGAGCTGAGAAGAAAAAGACTTGGAAAGCTAAGGATAGAAAAGAAAAGAAGTAAAAGGAAAGAGATAATTAAGAAAAAATTAAGAAAAGAATTAAAAAGAAGGAAATAATAAAAGAATAAAGAAAAAATTAAAAGATGATAAGAAAAGAAAGGAACATTTAAAGAAAAAATAATTTGAATTTATTAGGAGTTAATTGATTAAAAGTAAGCATGAGCAGACAGAAACGGTACGGTGAACCTATGAGGACAAAGGCTGGAGTTTTTCCAAAACCACAGAAGGGAGTGTGAAGCAAGAAATAGGCGGTTTCAAATTTCTCTGAGGGGGAAAACAAAGGGAAACATGGAGAAAGATTGAAAAAATTAAGGTGCAAAAATCCCTTAAGTAAAACATAACCGTGAGCAATTGAGTTGACCCAGAGAAACATGACAAAAATTACGGTGAAACTGTTCAAAATTCAGAGCCAAGGTTTACCCAGAGAAAGACGATGCTGGGTTTGAACCAGGGTCAAGAGTAAGCCATCTGGTGAAAATTTTGGAAAAACTGCTCAATCTGAACGTTCAATTGGCTGCATGACAAAGTCTATTTGATCAGTGTTTTCATTAGTTAAACAGAAGGGAAAGAGCCTAAAAATGAGGGAATAAACAAGTGAAAGCCTGGTTTTTATTGGCTGAAGTAAGTAAAGAAGTTTAATGTAATATAGAGAAAGGGAAACTGGATAGTTTAACCCTGGAAAAACCAAGGATCTGAAAGAAAACAGACTGAGACAAGGAGCTATAAAAAGGGGAACAGTTTGAAGCAAGACAAGTATTGAAAACAGTGGATTACAAAAGCCACAAGGACAGAACAAGGAGCTGAAGACAAGGATAAAGGAGCAGGAGCCCAAAATAAAGGAGCATGAAGTCCAGGAATAAGGATCAGGAGCCAAAGACCAAGCACAAGGAGTCCAAGAGATTGTTTGAGGACTCCAAGTATTGGCAAACCTCTATTGTTTCATATACCACCATGGCCATATAATAGAAGGTTTCTAAGGGGATCTTCCTTCTAAAAGTGAATAAAAGCCCATTTTAGCCCCTGCTTAAATTTCCAAGTAGTACAAATAAGCCCTATGAGTGAATTAACTAATATACTCTACCCTTTTTAAGAGAAAGAGGATACCTGTCACCAAAGTTGTCAAAGTTTTGCTACTAGTAAAACTTCAAGGGAGGAGTGAGAAAGGTTGACTAGACATCTTGAGATAAAAGACAGGGGCAGATAATTCATTGAGTTTAAGTTCACTAGACTCTTGAAAGAATGGTATAAGCCCACAGAACGGTTGGCCCCAGCTGAGGTTCAGGTATATGGAGGGGATGCTTGCCTAGTAATAAGAAAAATTCTGGAAGAATTTGCCGTGATGCAAGCCAATTACAAACTCCAACTTAGCCAGATGCCCCAACTAGGGAATGACAACCTCATCCAGTTGGTCCCTGGCTTTGACCCAGGACATCCCATGGTGACCAAAGAGCTAGAACACCACAAGATGGCTTTAAATTCTTCCTTTTTTTCTAATTTAAGGGATAAATGTGCTATAGAACTTGAACCCAAGAAGATAGAAAGCAATCAAATCAAACCAGAGATTATGTCCATAACTAAATCAAATACTACCAAAAAACATAAACTTAAATATCAATTCTAAATGCCATAATAAATAATAGATGCTAAATAAAAAATACTAGCATACCAGAGAATAAAAATCATAGAACAAACATAATCAAATATACATATTTCTGTTATAAAAGACAAGAGATAAATATTATGTATTTTTCTTGTAGGCTATGTAAACTAAACCAGATAAATAATAAATTTCATACCATGCTGTCAGTAATATTCCTGACAAAAAATCATAGGGAACTAATGTTTGAAGCACATTTACACCAAACTACCAAGTATATTATTTGCAGCAGTTCCCCCTGATTGGAGGAAATGCCGCAAAAAAACACACAGCAAAAGCAAATTTTTAAAAATTTAAATTTGTTGATTTGGCCTTTTATAGGCCAACTGAGGACTGCACGGCCAACTGCCAGGCCCCTTCTAGCTACACATCTAGCCTGGTGGCTTGTCTGCGTGTGTGCGCCTGCCAGCTGGCCCATTTCTGCCTCTCAATGGGGAAACTTCCAAACAGGAAGCCAAAAAAAGGAAATTTCCTCAACTTCCAATTTTGGGGAACTGCTGCCCAAATTGGGAACCTTCTAAATGTGAGAGGAGCTGACAAGCCCAGCTGCAAAAATATTCATATACCAAGTGCAATTAATGAATTTGGGTGCATAAAGAAACACCAATCTTCCTCATGTGACATGGCCCATACCAGAGTCTGGCTGGACTCCCACAGGAGAGGCAGGCCGGGCCTGGAAGGCCAAGTACACAATAGGTGCAATTCTGACCAGATAGTTGACTGCAGTAGCTAGGGAACACCAACTCCAAGTAGGGGGAAAAACCTGGTTAGCCAGCCCCAATAATGTGATATAGACAAACCCCAACTTAATGAAGTCCTGGGCAGGAGGCACAGTTGGCAGGGGGGATTAGGAGGAATCTCCAGCATGGAGGAAAAAATGATCACTCTTGGTGACCAGGAGGGAGCAGATATGTGAGGATGTAAAGTGTAGTGGAGTTACAAATAAATGCCAACATAATAGTTATATTGGTTCAAAGTAGATAGTTCTTGCAAGAAAATAAAGAATCCTGAGCATAAAGCTGTTTTTTTTAATATTTCAACAGTGAGGAGGGCTTCTCCTCCTCACTACTTATACTTACTGGTAGTTTTGTGGCCTTTTGTGCCACCAGAAAACTAATGGCATCAATTTCAGTTAAACTTATAATTTTGACTGGGATTTGCGTACTTGGGCCTAGGGTTGATGCTCATTGGTTGGTATAACAGGAACCTTGCTTGGGCTGCAGCAAGCCAAGGCGCCACTGCTATTAATAGAGCCTGCAAGCAATCAAGCGCCTAATTGTGCAATTGAACAATTGTACTCCCAATGTCCTATTTCCCAATAATTAAGATGGCCAAAAGTGTTAATGGAATAAAAGCTAGGGATTTGAGGCTTGTGTGCCTCTCAAATCCCGGGCCATTTGTTAATTGAAAGAGGGGTTTCTTGCTCTGAGAGACAATTTGTGAGAGTTTCCAGGCCGCAGGTAGTTTTGCCTCTAAGAAGGCTAACTGGTTGTCCAGGGCTTTCTGGGCCCTGAAATCATGCCACACCAGGGCACTAGTGTATAATAAAGATCAATCATTTGATGATAGTGGTACTATAATTGAGTGGGAATATGCTCAATCATATCACATAAATCACTAAAAGACTTTACCCTGGGCAAGTTTCTTAGGTCAAAGTTCCTAAGGTTGAAAGTGCAAAAATCAATAATGGGACCCCCCAAAAGTGAAAAAATCAATACACTATGTAGGGTGCAAAAATTGAAAATATCAAAGATCAAAGTTCAAAAATTAATTTTCCAGAGTTTCCTTTGAAGCAGAATAAAATAAAGCTTATAATATAAAACTATATATTTTAGAAATCTATCCTAGACTAAAGAGCACCAAGAAATTCATTTCTTAAATAAAAAATAAATTCTAGATAATAAAAAAGATGATTAAATTAGCTGTTTTTAAAAGAAAGTTTATTTTAGTTTAAAAGGCAAAATTAGACTAGAATTTATATGTGACTATATTCAATTGAATATAAAATATATAAAGTACACAAAAACTGCTTTATAAGCTATATTTTTAATAAAAAAGGTTAATTTAATTTCCAACTTATGTAAAGTTATAATAATACTTCAGTATAAGAAAAATAAAGGATTTTTCCTGCAAGATACAAAATATGATTTTAGGTATTTTGGTTTATTAGTGATCTTATTTCAATGATAAAAGTTATAGAAGTTTATCATTAAAATAATATAGAGTACATTACTTTATTATTAAAGATATACTATACAATTTTATACTTGATAAAAGATATAGTCTTATATCTTATTTATAATAAGTCACAATATTCAAAGATATCAAGAATCTACCACTTACATATAATAAAATGAAGACTTGAATATTTTTATGTTAAAAACACTGTACTTCCACTAAAAATGATATAGATAGTTCAAAGTTGTATATCAAAAAGAAACATTTTATAAATCTTATTTTACTTAAATCATATAGTAAAAAGATATAGTAGAAGATAATTGAGGGTAATAATGATGAGAGGATAATAGAAGATAATCAAGGGTAAGAATGGAAAGAGGATAGTAGATGATAATTGAGGGTAATAAAAGGAGAAGAGAAGAAGACAATTGAGGATAAGAAAAGAAAGAAAGGGAGAAGAGAAAAGAGAAGAGAAGAAAAAAGAAAGTTTTTTCTACTTGGTATTAGATTTTATATAATCCACCCTCTTGATAAACCAGAATTTTTTTAAAAGTTTTTTGGCTCCTGGCACAGCCAAGGGGCCAAAAAAACTTTTCTTTCAAGAAGGAATGAGAGGTGGAAAGGAGAAACCTTCAAAAGAAAAACCAAGAGCTTATTGCACTTTGACTTAGGCACTTTGTTTTGTGCACTTCAATTTTGTCCCCTGAAATAACATAGGGAAACAGAGTTGTTGTGATCTGAGGCGCAACACAGAGTCACAACGGGAAATCCTAACCTTAGGATTGGATTCATAATATGTCTCAGTTAGAATGACAGGGAAGGCTATGTGATTACCTTGCGGCCCTGATTGAATAATATTTTCCAGAAGTGGCTAGAGAGGCACCAAAGTATGTGGAGACACAAAGACAAAAATGTGAATTGAACTTAAGTTTATTGGAAAATAGGAAATGAAATATATTGTGGTAGACAATACCACAAAAAACTACCAGGATAGTAGGATCACTTGCCACAAGCATGAGTGAGGCAAGTGGGTTGCGCAGAATCAGGAAAATGAACAATTGTATTTCCCAATTTGGATCCAGCCTCATTTCAATGGGAAAAAGCAAAAGAGAGAGATTTGTCCTCAAAATAACCCAACAAAGGCAAAAACAAAACATGGTGAATAGCAGCATTCATAACATTGCCCCCCTCTAGATTGGCTTAGGGGGGTGATACTT
This sequence comes from Entomophthora muscae, assembly GCA_014839935.2. Taxonomy (NCBI): domain Eukaryota; kingdom Fungi; phylum Entomophthoromycota; class Entomophthoromycetes; order Entomophthorales; family Entomophthoraceae; genus Entomophthora; species Entomophthora muscae. Next base: position 141,516 of record QTSX02002977.1, read on the forward strand.
GCGGAGGAACTTGGCATGCATGCAAGCAAAAGGTCAACCACTAGAGAGGAGTTTTACATTATACATCAACCCTCGCTTGAAGGTCACTTCTAAGGGCCCAATCAACAACAAGTCTAGCTTATGAGCTTGTCCTCCTACTCTAGGTTGATAGTAGAGAACATAGACCCCAATGTTGAACTCAGGCAGGGGGGATCTCCTGGCATTGTCAGAGGAGAGCTCTAGCAGCTTGGTCTTATAAGCAGATGTGTAGGCAGAAGCCTGGATATCAATGATTTGGTTAACTAGATCCTTGATATGCTCATCAGGGTTCATGGTCTTATCAGAGGAGAGTAGGTGGGCCCCAAGAGCAACAGGGTAGTGGTTTGACAACCATACATCATATCAAAAGCGGAATACCCAGTGACACAATGTTTGCTAAGGCAATAGGCAAAGAGAGCAGTGGGTAAGTATATATACCAGTTGGCAGTGTCAGAGTAAGTAAGGTTCCTCATGATAGAAACCAGAGTTGAGTTTGCGCGCTCAACTTCCCCATTGGCGGAAGGATTATAGGGGGCAGAGAAAGACTGATGAGACCCCAAGGCTTCAACCACAGATGTTACTAACTTGGCGTTGAAGTTAGTCCCATTGTCAGACAACAACACTTGAGGGCAATCATGGCAGAAAAATGCATCTTGCAGCAGAAAGGTGGCGGTTTTCTTGGCAGTGATGTCTTTAGTAGGGCAAGCTTCTACCCACTTGCTAAAATGATCAACAGCAATTAGGATAAAGCAGCAACCAGAGCGGGAGCAAGGGAGAGGCCCTACAGCGTCAATACTGACAGTGTGAAATGCGTGTTGAGGGGGGACTAGCATGAACTCATGAGAGGTGGCTTTAGGTCCTTGGAGTTGGAAATCATGGCAATTAGCAATAACATCTGGGATCAGCAGGTGAAGATTTTCCCAGAAGTAGTTTTTTTTGGAGCCAGGCATGGGTCTTGACAACGCCTCTGTATCCCTTCTCTTTATGAACTTGAAGCACCACCAAAAGGCAAAGACTAGGCCTTACATAGGACAAGTAGTGTTCTTGTACTTTCTTGAAAAGCTGATTGTCATTAATGAGGGTGTCTTCAGATAACTTAGAAAGGGCAACTCAAACTTCTTCTGTCTTGTTCTCCCATGACAAAGGATATCCAATTAGTTCATACAACTTGTCAGCTCCAGCAGGGTGTAGAGCAAGGATGGGCATTATGGACAGTCCGTCAGCATTCTGATGTTGAATCCTGGGGCGGTGCAGCACAGTTAAGTCATACCCTTGCAATTGGAGAGCCCATCTAGCTAGTTTTTCTTTGGGTTCCTTGAGTTGCTATAGCCATTTGAGCAAAGCATGGTCAGTAATCACAGTGAAATGGGTGCCATACACGTAATGGCAGAACTGCTTGACGGCATGCAGCACAGCAAGGCACTCCTTCTCAGTCACACTGTAGTTCTTCTCCTGCTTATTCAGGACACATGAGGTATAGACTAAAGGGTAGTCCACACCTTCATTGCCCAGTTTAGCCAAGATAGCCCCAATAGCCAGATAACTAGCATCAGTATATAGGACAAATTCCTTATTGTAGTCAGGATATACTAGGATGGGAGCCTATTTGAATTTTTGTTTGAGGGTTTCAAAGGCTTGCTGTTGGCTGGCGGTCCATTAAAAGGGATGTTATGCAGCAGCTAGACCAAGGATTCCCTAATGTCAGCAAAATTGGGAATGAACAGTCTATAGTATCACATCATGCCCAGAAAGACTTGGACTTCTCACAGGTTGGTGGGCAGAAGCATTTTTTTAATGGCCTCAACTTTCTTAGTTATGGGGAAAATTCTTGTCTGAGTCACCTCATGCCCCAAGATTTCAAGGCATTCCTTGAAGAAGGCACACTTAGATGGCTTTAACTTAAGTCCAGCTTCACAAATATTTATGAACACCCCCTTAAGATGGACCAGGTGATCAGTGAAGGTAGCACTGAAGATAGTTATATCATCTAAGTACACTAAAACACATGTGAGCTTCAAATCATGGAGGATGGAGTCCATGGCTTGTTGGAAAGTAGCTGGAGTATTGCAGAGCCCTTGCGGCATTTGTGTAGGCTCAAACAATCCTTCAGAAGTGATGAGCGCAGCCTTCTGTCTATCTTTGGGAGAGAGATCAACCTGCCAGTAACCAGATGCTAGATCCATGGCAGAGAAGAACTTGGAACCCCCAAGGCGGCAAAGAGTATCATCAATATGTGGTAAGGGGTAGGAATACTTTTTGGCTAAGGAATTCAGGCGTCAGTAGTCCATCACAATACAATGGCCTCTATCCTTCCTTTTCAGTATGAGTAAGGGGGAGACCCATGGACTTTGGGAAGGAGCAAGAAGTCCAGCATCTAGAAGTTACTTGAGCTCTTTAACACCTGAGCATCATCTACTCAACTGCAGCAGTAGGGTTTAGCTCAAAAGGGGGAGCATCATCAGTATCAATCTGGTGAATGACACCTTTGGATAATCCATAATCTTTTCTATCCTTATCAAAGATATACAAAAACTGATCCAGTAGGTCAAGCACTTCTTTCTGTTGAACCAGAGATAGCTATAGGAAATCTTGAGCAGTGAACAATGATAGGACTTGTGGCTCATCCTCAGGTAAATTAAAGTCCTGGAATGTACCAAAGGGATATAGTGATAGAACATCAGGAGCATTCCATAACCTTCCATTTCCAACAGCCTGCCCTCTAGACACATGTATGGGGAGAGCAGTCAAGTTGGCAACCAGCAATTGAACAGGGTCTTTATGAGAGACATCTAAGATTCCTGGGCAGAGATAGGGTTTGTTGCGTCCTAGCAAGGGAGATGAGTACAACTCTAAGAAAATACACTTGGGTAGCTCATATGATACTTGGGAGTTTAGGATAGCCTGAGACCCAGGAGGAATAGTCACAGCAGAATCAGCCAAGAGAGGAATTCCTTCAGATGCAGGACAAGCCATGGGAAGACACTTCATGTTAGAAGAATGGGTATGGTATTTTAAAGTGAAAACACCAGTGGGATATTCCAAGGCACATGTTTTGAGGCGCTTCCCAGTAACTTTAACTGGCTCTTCAAAGATCAAAGGGACCTAGTATCCTAAGATAGAGAGGTAGGTGTCCTTTAAGTTGATGATCCCATTATATTACCTAAGGAATTAAGTACCAGCTAGAAGGTTATAGCTCTCATTCTCCAAGACAACGGCAGGCGTGGCCAAGAGTAGCTTGCCAAACCACATGAACAGAGAAGAATAAGCCCCTATAGCGCAAGTCATGGACAGCCCAGCTGTGCCATACATTTGATGATAGTTAAGGTCAGGGGAAAGTTTGAGCTTCTTGACAAGCTTCAAAGAGACAACATTAACAGGAGACCCTGTATCTAAGACAGCCTTAATTTTCACCTTTTAGTGGACATTTCCACACAAGTAATAGTAAAACCAAAGGGAGGGAGGACAGCCAGAATGTCTTGGACTTCTGCTAGTTCTTTGTCCCGATTTTTGATCATACATCTTAGGCCCAGGAACTCCTTATAGACCAGATGGAGAGAAAGCAAGATGGATACGTTTTGAACACAGTATCAGCAACCTAAGCAGCTTCTTTGGAAGATTTGAAAAGCACAGAAGATCTCTTGACTTGGGTGAGGTAAGGAAAGAGACAACTTCCTTGGCTTCAGGCAGAGGCTTGGTGGTTGTTGTAGTTTTCCCAGAACATAGCCTGTAAGGGACTGCAATAGTTTCAGGGACAGCCAGGACAGGATACCCATAGGCGTCAGGATCTTTTATATCAGAATCATCCATGTAAGAGTTGTCAGATATATCGTGGAATAGCAGCAGAATGGGAGGAGCCTCAGTTTTTAGAAGGCTAAGAGCCAGCAATGAAGGGAGGAATTGAAGGAGACTGGGAAAAATTGTCAACCAAGAGCGTCCCTGCCTCTAGGTTGACTGTTCTTTTCCCGCCTGTTCCTTGGGATCAGCCCCTTTGACGTGAGGGTTGGTGCAGACTTGGGATTGATGACCAATCTGTCCACATTTATGGCAACCCTGGCGTTGAGGAGGATTCTTTGAGTTCATGGTAAGGATACGCGGGCCACGCAAGGACAAATAAGAGGTAGAGGCGGCACAATTATCCCGCATAACTGCCCCAGAATGGGTAAGGTGCATATCCTGCAACAGTGTCTTTATGCTCTTGATGGAAGAAAGCATGGCTTTATGGGCCTTGAGGTGAAGAGACAGGAGCTGGTTAACCTTGAGGGCTTGAGCGCAAGTCATGTATGCTTCATGTGCAATCAACTGGCGGCTTGTGATCAGTTGTTGTCTTTCCATGTAGAATCTATCTGCAAATTCAGCTAGGGTCTCCTTTGGCTTGAAAGTAATGTGCATGAAGGCGTCCTTTTTTACTTCCAATCTAAGGTCACCACCAAATTTGTCAATCAGAAGTTGCTTCATATCTTCCCAGGTTTCAATGATGGGCAGCTCTGGCACTACTAACTCTTGTAAGGTTGGGTGTAGACAGGTCAGAATGTGTTCCTTCTTAACCTCATCTGAGGCTCTTTACATGGCAGTTTTGTAGATAGTTAGGAAAGCTGCAATGGTCAAGGTTTTGGGGTCAAAGACTTGTTTAAAAGTAGGCTTGAAGTGTGTTTCTGGAGTTGGGCTGCAATTGTTGCTATCAAGTACATTTATGGGCAACAGCTCCCATGTTGACAAAGTGTCAACATGGTCACTGTAAACTCAAAACTCTAAATCTCCTATGGTTTTTGCTAGTTGGGCTAGCTTAATTCTTTTTTAAAGCGTTCAGGGGTGCATCCCAGAAAACATGACAAAATTGTGGCCATCTTGACACAATTTAATGTTAAGCTTAATAAAAAACTTGATTTAACCAGATTTTTTCTTTACTTTTACTAATATTTTATTTTATTTTTTATTTGTTTTCACAGCGTAAAAGTGTCAATGTCAACACTTTTTAAGCATAACTTATTTTTAATAACAAAACTGAAGCTCCTATAATAAAAAATTAAGTGTGAATTTAAAAATATTTTTTATTGAATTATTATATTGTAAAAGACAGTGTACATACATTTGATTGTTGAAATGTTCATCTTATAAATATATATGTGGCACTTATTCTGGCTTTAATATATTAAGTGGATTGGTGGCTAACAGCATTCCAATAATTTTAGTGTGAGTTACTATGTAAGTTACTATAGAATTCATTATTAAAAATATAGTTGACAATCATAAATGCTGTTTACTTGCTTGTGATCATCCACTGGAGTAAATTTAAGAAAATTAGAGTGGTGTGATTAAGCCTAAATTAATATGTCACCTCATATAAAGAATGTCATAAGTGACATTTCCAACACTTTACCCTTTTCAATACTGAAGACTACTTTCTTAACAACTTCACATATACACAATGATAAAATATCATATTATCACTACCCAAATATTATTTTTAATAAAAGAATAAAGAACCTTGTTACTTTTTTTACTTATTTTTATATGTTTTTTTTAATTTTTATATGTGAACAAAAACACACAGAAAACGGTTGATTTTTTGCTAGCCTGCATAAATTTAATTAAGTGTATATGAAAAAACTTAGTAACTTTTCAAAAAAAATGTCAACAGTGTCAATGTTGTCAAAAATAATGTCTACAATTTTTAATCAACAGTGAGAATTCAGCTTTTTTTACTAATTGTCACTCATAATGTTGACGCTTTTCAGTTCTCACATATAAAACTTTATGTTTTACAAAATAAAAACTTCTCATTTTTGATATGTTGTATTTTTGACTTTGCTCTTTCATATTTTTTAATTTTTAAAATAAAATCTATATCTAAATATAAATATAATACTTTTTCATTTTTCTCATAACTTTTAATTTTTTTATTTAAAACTATAATAAATTAAAAACTATACAAGTATTTTTTAACTTTTAAATGCCAATAAAAGCCATCTAAGATTTAATTTTTGTCTATTATGCTTTTTAAGTTGTTTTTTACATGCATTGCTTTATTTTAAACCCTTTTACTTATTATTTTAGGCCAAAAACACCTCTAAGCATCCCAAAGGAACCAAGCGTCCTTCAAAGCCAACCAAACCCACCAAAAAAAGTCTGTCTCATCAAAGAAGGCCACTCCAAAACCATCCCCAAAGCCCTCCCCTGAGCCCTCTCCTGAGAAGAGCCCTGCTCACTCCACTGGGGGAGAGGAATCTGATGGCTCCCTTACGGACCACATTTCTACAACTTGGTTTCAGATGAGGAGCCAACCAAGAAGCGGCAGCAAGGCAAAAAGACCCCACCCAAAGATAAGTCTCCTGAACATGAGGAGCATCACAATAAGCCCCCTTCTGCCCCCACCACCAAAATCCCCCTTCTCAAGCTCATCTGAGGATGATTCAAAGCCCCACCCTGATTACTTCCCTGGCTTCTTCCATACTCCTGCTGGCCCCTGGGACCCTCTGTTGGCCCACAACATCTGCAATGTTGATGGCAAATTTAAGGTTCCCTCTTCCTTGCCTAAGTATTTTCCTATCATGAGTGTAAAGAGTGGGCCATCCATGGTGACCAATAGTTATATTTTCTCTTGTAACAACGCCAAACAGGGCTTCAAGAGCCGTCATTACACCTGCAAGGACCGCTCCTGTCCAGTGCGGCTCAATACTGAGTGCTGGGACTTGGTTAAACCATCAAGGGTGAACACACATGTGTGATTCCAAATACCACCATAGCTTGCCTCCTCAAGTGATATATTGTACAGTTCATGCTACCTTCAAAGACCTTTCCCCAACCCAGCTGACTGTGCTTGCTTGCAAGTACCTCTCCCCAACCAACTTGAGAGGGTGCCAATCCATACCCAGTTGTTCAAGTTTGTAAGTGATATGTGTCAAGCCTTCAATCCCCTGGTCAAGAGCGCCACTAAAATCAAGGCCTGGTTCTCACAGATTCCCTCAAAAAAACTGAGGATGGTGAGATGTTCCTGCTCCATGACAATGGGCAGGAAGTGGAGGATAGGATTATAGCCTACATCACAACCCAAAACCTGGAGCAGCTCAATACTGCTACCACATGGCTGTGCAAGGGCACATTTACTACTTTCCCCTCTCTCTTTAAGCAGCTTTGGGTCCTGAATGGGCAGTTTAATGACCAGGTTATCCCTCTTGTGTTCTTTTTCCTTCCTGGTGCTAATAATGAAGTCTACACCAGAGCCTTCAAGATTGTCCTGGATGCTTTGAGCTCCCTTCCCACCAACCAGCTCCCCCTTCCACTCACGCCACAAGGGCAGATCCCTCCTCCGCTGAGAAGGATGAGTTGACCTTAGCTGCTGAGCAGCTAGCTCATGCACACTCACTTGGGCCAAAGGTTATCATAATGGACTTTGAGCAAGCTCAGTTCAGAGCCTTTGAGGCCACCTTCAATGGAGAAGTACAGGGCTGCTTCTTCAATTTTAGGCAGGCCCTCATCAAGAATCTCAAGAGCAAGAAAGAGCTTTTCTAGAATTATCTTAATAATGGTAAGGGGAAGTGCCGCTTTGCCTTGACTCAGTTTGCTGCCTTGGCTTTTGTGCGGCCAGAGCATACTGGTCTTGGCTTTGAGGCCCTCCTGGAGGACGTTTACATCAAGAAGCACTCCATCATCTTAAAAGGTTACTTGGATTACTTTGAGCGCCAATGGGTGGGCAAGAAGGCAACTGCTGGGAAAGGAAATAGCAGGGCCACTGCCCCTTGGAATTGCCAGGGCACCTGCCTCAAGAGAGAGATGAAGACCACCTCTGGCCTAAAAGTGTGGCACAAGCACCTGAAGGTGAAGTTTGGGGCCAACCCCAAATACAACAAGTTCTTATCTAAGCTGCAAGAGGAGCAAGCACAAACTGTCTCCAAGTTTTGCAACCTGGCCAACTGGGTGGCCCCCAAGAAGAAGAAGAGTAAAGATCTGGAGGACCAAGAGGCAGTGCAAAAGGTGGTGAAGAAGAAGTATAGGTTGCAGAAATAAAAAATACCTTGAAGATGTCACAACTGCTCTTGCTGGTGGGTTTAATTAACCTAATAAACTTTGCTTTGCCTTGCCTGTATATTTTTCACTTTTAAACTTTTAATTTTTTAATTTATTTATACTGTACTAATATTTTTAGGTATAAATGATAAGTTTCAGATACAGTTTCAATGTGGTTTAGTATGAAATATCTTATATTTTGTTAATTTATCTTTAAGCTATGAGATATTTTCAGTTATGCTTATATAAATTATAATAAATTTCATTAGAATTTTCCTATATTTTATAGTTATTATGATATATAAAATATTTTTATTTTTGATTCACTGGAGTTTTATTTTTTATGAGAATAAAAAAACTTTATAATAAAGAGTGTAATTTATATAGTAAACTGAAAAACAGTTGCTTATATCTCCTTATTCTTATTACTCATGGTAATTATTTTTGCATTTTTGAACACTATGGGGTCATTTTAGTATAATAATATGTTTTAAAAATAATTTTATATATTAAAAATCTTCAGGGTAAAGTGTGCTGTTAATTAATAAAGTGTTGACATCCAGAAAACAACATTATGTAAAACCAGGTTGTCACTTTATAATAGTATTGACATTATTATTGTTGACATAGGCGCGGTTGCCCATTTATGCGTGGGGAGAATTCTGCTTCTGACTTGGCGGGGGGGGCTGCCTGGCCCACAGCTTGTAAACGCTTTCTTCAAGGGTAGTCAAGGTTTCAGCATTATGGGTGCCCATATTATTAGCTAGTGTGGTCTGTCGCTCAGTAACATCTGGGCGCTGGCCCTGTGTAGTTGCTACCAAGGACAGTTCAGCCAGTTGGGAAGTAAGAGACGGGCCTACCAAAAGGCAAGGGGTGAACCTGTCATTTACTGAATCAATCACTTCACTTTGTTCTTGTACGTCTTTATCAAGCTCAGAGTGATCTTGCTTCAGGAGGTCTACTTCATTGGCTAGAGCTATCAACTCTCTAGCACAATGAATGCAGGGGGCTTCTGAAAAGCTAGGGCAACAACCATCTTTGCCCACAACTTCAGGTGGACTAACAACAGACACCATTGCCTCACACAAAGTAGCAACCTCTTGTTGTAAATCAGCAACCTGAGCCGTCAAAGAAAGCACTTGAGGATCAGGCTGAAGGGCTTTGGGGGAAATCCTGACTGCAAGTAGATGCTCTTAAATTTCAAATGGCATCCCAGAGCCTCTGTTTTCTATCCACTAACTCATAAGATGAAGGAAAAGGAGGGGCATTTGATTTGGAGCTAGACAGTTCATTTACTTGAGTCTGGAGTTTGGCAATGGTAGCAGCGGTAGCAGCCCTTTCTTGATCAAATTCCTTGCCAAGTTAGCAGAGGTCCTTTGCAGCATTGACCTCTACTTGCTGTAATTGATCAAAGGAGTAAGCACTAGACTTGTTGTGTTGCTGCACAAGTTGTTCAAAGTTGGTGAGATAGGCGTTTATAGTGGAATCTACTTGGGCACACCAGGGCTGTTTCAGCTGATGAAACTCATGAAGACGCTCTCTGACATACTTGGGGATAGACTGGTGTGTTTTTTCAATGGATTTGACCAAGCAAGATTGGGCAGTGACAGAGTCGCTCTGATTTTTAGATACTAAGGAAAACAGGGAGTGAATCCACTGCAGGTAGGCAGCAAACTGGTCCCAGTGATGAGTAACTGCTGCTTGTAGAGACAAGATTTCTTGGATGTGGATCCCCAACACCATTTGATAGTGGGCCAAGGCAGGCTGCACAAAGGACAATAGTAAGTGCTCAGAGGAGCCAGCCACTGAGATGAGATGCTGTGGAAATTGTGAAGATACAATCAATTTGTAGTATTCTGCTTGTTTGAACTGAAGCTGGAGACAAGGGATGGCTTCATCACGGGCTATCCCAAGGGCTACTGCCATGACTTGTTCAAAGTCAGAGGTACCCAAAGGGTAGACTACTAGGCAGGGACCACTCCCAAGGTTCAGTACAGTAGGGACAATAGGCAGGTTGACAATGTTTTCCTCAATAGGAGGACTGGTAATTTCAGGCAAATTTGGCTCTTGTATGGGCAGAGGCAAAGGTCCTGAAAATGTTGTTGCAAAAGGGGTAACCAAGGGGCTTACAGCCCATGTAGTGAGCATCATGTTTGTTGTGATCTGAGGCGCAGCACAGAGTCACAACGGGAAATCCTAACCTTAGGATTGGATTTGTACTAATTCTTGATTAGAATGGGAGGAAGGCTATGTGATTACCTTGTGGCCCTGATTGAATAATATATGCTAGACATGGCTAGAGAGACGCCAAAGTATGTGGAGACACAAAGACAAAAATGTGAATAGAACTTAATTTTATTGGAAAATAGGAAATGTATTATATAGTGGTAGACAATACCACAAAACACTATCAGGATGGTAGGAACACTTGCCACAAGAATGAGTGGGGCAAGTGAGATGCGCAGAGTCAAGAAACTGAACAATTGTATTTCCTGATTCAGTCATCAACTCATTTTGAGAGGCAAATGTGAAAGCAAGATATTTGTCTTCAAAATGGCCCACCAAAGGCTCATAAAACATGATGAATGGCAGCATTCACAACAATAGTACAATATTATATTAATTTGATATTTTTTGAAATTGCCTCCAAAATGCACCAATTTATTAATATTGCAATGAATTAAAAGCCTACCAAAACAACTTCATTTCTTTTTTATATATGAAAATATCAGGTCTTAAAGAATCTGCATGAGGAATTTCAAAAGTTTTTAATAATTATTTAAAATTTTATAAGCTTATAAAAAGTGTGACTAAATCTAAAAAGTCAATTTTTGATTTCCTCACTTTTGGTTTGAGGAACTTAATAAAACATAATGACTAAAATATTAATGTTTTGCAAAAATTTGATATTTAGTGGTCCTAGTTTTTTGGTACCTTTTTGGATTTCAATTTGACTACTTTTTGATTTCTGCACCCATTAAGAAACTATATGTAAATTTTTAAATAAAATTTTTATGAGACAAATTTTTATTTTTTTAAAAAAAAGAGCTTATAATAGTATTTTATATTAAAATTTGAACAAAAAAATTAAAAAACTTGTCTAAAGTTAAAAAAGCGTTTTTTAGCTCTTGATTTCTTTTTTTACATATAATTTTTTGTAAAAATTTTTTCTTTTTAATTTTGATGTATCAAATATTAAATTGAAGATTTTTTGCAATTTGATTTTTGCACTTTTGATCTTGTCCCCTCTATTCAAAGGGGTAAATAAATTCTATCTTAAAAGCCAAAATAAATTAAGGTGTGTTTTAAATTGCATCAATTTGGGCATTTTGAACTTGGTTTTCAATTTTAGCTACTAGCAAAAACATTTTAAAAAAAGTCAAATTTTAAGAAAAATATTAAATTTTTGGGGGAATATTTTATTGAAAAAAGTGCAAAGATAAAAAATCCATCAATTTGGAGATTTTGATCTACACACTTTGACTTTAAGCACTTGCCCTTTACCCCTACATAAATTCACGACACTTATCCTTGTCTATCCTTTCCCAGGAGATAGAAGATGAACCACCTTATCTTCTCTGCTGTTATTAAAGCCTACCTAAGGATTGGGGGCCACCAAACCACATTCAAACCATATGGGCCATTCCAAGAGCCAAACTGTCAGGAATCTTCCTGAGGAAATTACTGTCAACAATTCATTAGAATTTCTAATCACAGAAAGGTCTTTCAAACCAGGGCCATTGGAAAATACTGGGAAAGTTTAATTCTTTAGTACTATTTTTTCTATATTACCTTTGTTAAACATTCCAGTTAAAGTTGATTATTCTGATAATTTCAGAACAGAGATCAAACCCATGTTTTCTCTGGACTTAGTTGGTCAACTAGATAAAGATAATAGTGTTAAAATTAACTTTGACCAATCATTACCTTCAGTGATAAGCTGCAGCCAATCAATCAACAAAAAAATCAACTTCAAACTTGTTTCAAACCACTTCTGGTGACGTCCCTAAGCTTTTCAGCGTGTTTTCTGTGACTCCTTTCACTAGAGCTTCTGGTTACATTGTCTGTGATTCTCCTGCTGTCCATTCTACATGTGGGGAAAATCAGGGCACTTTCAGTGCTTGTCCTGCCTTGGTAGGCAAACTATGTTAAACTAATATTGTTTAATATTGCTGATGTCTTTTTTATGATCCAAAAATAAAAACTCTAGTTTAAGTTCCAACTGCCCCAAGATCCCCAGTTTCCCTCCAAATCTCCAATTTAATTCCCAAGATTCTTGATCCCCTTTATTTTATCTTCAGATTATTTTCTAGCTACCAGTCTATATAAAGCTGGTAAGTTATTTTTAATTACTTGTTCAGTCAATAAAGTCTAAATTCACCCCAAGTGAATTTTTGTTTATTTTAGCTTGACTTAAACCCTTTTTAATCCTAACCATGAGATTACTCAAGACTTCTATTATGGAGTCCCTTGGGTACAAATGGATTTTATGGATGATTTTGTTGCAGGCTGTCAAGGCCAGCATTTTGCTGGGTTCACAAGATGACTCTGGTACCTCTCCCAAAGCCTGATTCCTGGATATCTCCTGGACTCAGGTGTTCCAACTGAACCAATGAGGATTCAGTATTTGAATTGGGGAAGACAATAGTCAAATAGAAAGGAAAGGAATAATAAGAATAAGGTAATATTTATTAAAGAATATTGTGATTAATATGCTATATGTGGAAAGCCACCAGGCCAATAGGGGGTGGCATGGTGGCATGTTCCATGTAAGGATTGAAGCCAAGGAATAACTCATTTGGGATCAGCAGGTCAAATGGGTAGCACTTCTAATTAGGAGAAAGTACCTGTAGCTTGACATTGTCATCAGATTGTTCCATGTTGTTAGATACATCAAGGGGTGACTCATTGAGCGCCCCCTGTGTAATGTAAGATACATTGAAAGGCAAGTCTGGAAACTTGGTTGCAACACCCCCTTGCCCCCTGCTCATTGTCAGACACCAGAATCAGAGCTTGTAGGAGATCTGGGAAGGTCCACACAAACAACTTTTTTGTGGGGATGGCACAGTAGAGGCGCAAGCAATTGTGGTGAAGCTTCTTGGTGTTTCCCTGGGCATCCTCAAGTTGGTAGGTGTGGTTGTCATAGACTGCAGCTACCTTGAAGGGCCCTAGGTGGTTGGGTTCTAATTTGGCAGAATTGGGATTGAGGGTGTAGACATTGTGGTAAAAGTCATCACCAGTTGGTTGCTTTAATTCCTATTGTCATTGGGTACTTCCTGATTGTACTAGGATCCTGATCTCCCTTTCAATATAGTAGTTGTTCTTGATGATTATGATTTAGACTAGCTTTTGGATCATCATAAAAGTCTGACTAGCTTCCGGATTGCTCATCCACCCTGGCCCTTGGATTGTGACTCCACCAACTAGCTTCTGGATTGCTCATCCACCTGCTTTGGTTCCAAATTAGGACTTGATCAACTGGACGTTAAATCTGACAATTAATACAGTTCACCAACTGCAGTTAAACTGACCAACTTCTCCATCCTTGAGCCCTCTGCAACCCCCTTGTGCCACTGGGGCTGTTTCCATCCTCCCACAATTGTTGTGTTGATACCTAGTGGTTTGACATTCATTTCCCCCTCTCTTAACCCCCAAGCAATGATCAACTTACCTTGAGTTATCAAGTAAGTTGTAGTATATAAACCCCTCTCTCTTTTCTCAATAAAATATATGTTATACCCCCTTATATTAGCTACACCATCAAATAATTTGTTGAGTGCATAATCTAAGAACTGCAAAGGCTAGTCTCCTCTCATCAACTATACTGTCAACTGAGCTTGACTAGAAGTCACTTGTTGAGGATTTGCTTTTTAGTAGTTGCTGTTGCCACTACTCTAAACCCTTTGTTGTTCTCCAGTTTTGAACGCTTTTGTACTACCAACTACTTGTCTGGTTTCCAACTAGTAAAGTACCAAGGCTACCAATTGACCCTTAGACTATCCCCCATCACCGTAGTAAGAGTACCACATCTTGGTGCTCACTACAGGGGCTTTTAGCCAATGTCTTTTTAACCTCTTATGAACACCTATAAAGCCTCTGAAAAATGAAGAACCTACCTAACATGGTAAATACTAGATCTTCTGGAGTACCGCTTCTACCTTTAAATGACACATCTAACAAGTTGGTTGTCCTAACAGAACGGTCTCTCTAGCCACTACCACATCAGCACCATCTCAAGCAAGCGCTGGTACCCTGGAATTAGTTGGCAGCATTCAACCCTAACAGGTGAGTCAGTTTTTGACTAGCAGAACTACATCCTGATCCTTGATCACCACCCCCAACAATCTGTCAGGCCAGCCCAGTCCCCCCTGGGGAATTGCACCACAGGAAATTGGACCAACCAACAAGCCACAACTCCAAACAGGGTACTAAGTAACCCTAACAATTTCCTAGTCCCTTAGAGCAACTCCAATCCATGGGATCCTCACAGTACAACCAGCCCCCTCCCCTCCCCTGGGAACCTCCTAGCTAACCAGTGAGACAGTTGGTCCCAACCTTTGAGGCCTTCAACTACTCTGCTTTTGGAGTTGGTCAAACTCTCAATTGTTGGCCTTTTGTACCAATATACCCTGTCTCCACTAGCCCCAGCCTTCAATTGTTTCTGATTGCCCCTTCTATCAGACAAGCTAATAGCAATCCCTATCTCCCTTTGAATACCTCCACGTAGATCACCAATACCAAGCAAGATCTGCAAAAAATTGAGCAAATGATTGAACACAATAATGGAGCCCTTCCTAGATCAACAGTTGACAGTTTAGAAAGACTAACCACATAAACCACTAGGGTTGGTCATCCTAAACTCATGGACCTGTGAATAGGCTCAACCAGGTCAACACCAGTCTTTGAGAGCTAAATAATCAACATGAAGACCTCCAACAGTTGGCTGCTATTAGCTTTGAGCGGCAAGGTCTGTCAGGAATGACAATTTGGATGCTCCTAAATCAAAAAACACGGAACCAGAGTCAAACCCTGGACAAAACATTTTTTGGACCGCCAGACTCATAGGCTGGGATCACAAAAACCCGCTACTAATTAAAGAAGTTGCTACCAGCCTGCCAGGACCCAAACCCTTAGCTGTCCTGCAGGATTCTGCAAGCAAACCGCCAGTGCAAGATGCTGAGAATTTCCCTGAGGTGCCAATGCCTGACACTGGTGGTTTGCCTGGTGAAATAGACAAATCTCCCCCTGGGAATTATTCCAAACTCTCCCAAAGTCCCAGGGAAGGCACTGAACTCAAAGAGGCACCCAACACTCAAATCAATAAACAGAAGGATTTGAAGACTTCTCACTCCAAAGCAGCCAGCAGCAAACCTCCAGTGCTGAGTGCCACACTGCCATCTGAGACACCTAATGCCAATCCGCCTGAGTCCAGAAAACCCAACCAAGAAGTGAAGCTTCACAGTGTGAGATAAATACCTGTCAGGCCAAGACCAAAACCCCATCATCATTTTTAAATAAAGGTTATGAGATATTGATTTTCCCAATTATTGCTGTATTTTATCCTTGTAATCTGTCAGTTTGCTCAAAGATCCTCTAACCCCCTGCCAACTTGCCAGACACGTACTGCCTGCCAGGTGCTCCCTTTGGTCCTGTCCACTTCACAGAGTACCCCCTAAAGCCTGAGTACAGAGACTACACCACCAACAACATCTTAGCCTGGGATCCCTGGGCTAGAATCACTTAGAGAACCAGATACAACCAAGAAGGCCCTTGGTACATTACCAAACCCGGCCTATTCAGAGATAAATACAAATTCCTCCCTGCCTACCAAATAGACATGGAGCCACCTGTCACCCCCAAGCCAATGCTTGCTTTTGCCGCCAAACTCCTGCTGGACCATACCAACAAGCTTTTTGGAATTGTATATATAACCCTCACGGGAGTAATAGATACTATTGTCCCCACTGCCTGTCTGTGGTTGTGGTTGGACAAGTCAATGTCTTACCTCATTAAGTTAGCGCCAATCCTTTGGTGGGCCCTGCCCACCCAGTCTGCAACCTGCCAGTTCCCAGACGCTAGCAAGCCGGCTAGTCAGGGTTGGTTCCCTGACAAGGTCTATGGAACAATATCACCAACCAGCGGCTTGAGGAGTCTGACACTTGTGCCAGAGCAACTGCTGTCCACTTGGAAGGAATAACCCAGGAGTCAAAAATACCTTTGTGGATACCCAGTTTACTCCTCTCCACAACTTCACTGTCACTTTAGCTGCCAACTTGGAGCCATCTGCAGTTTACCTTGAAGCCCAAGGAGCAGCCCTCACTGACCACCATTGACATATCCAAGAATTGATGGAAAAAATGAGCCAACTGTCACGTGCAACCTCTGCTCAGAGTGCTGTCCAGAGACAGCAGAACTCCGCTATTACCCACGTGGACGCCCAGGTCACCAGACAATTCAATGAAAATCACACTCATATCAAAGAGGTACAACACCAATGTACCAACGTTTGGGCTGCCACTACTGCTGCAGTAGTGGAACAGCTTATCACCTGAAACCAAGGAGTACAACAGGCACATACTACCAATCAAGATCTAACAGAGCAAGTGGGTAGTTTTATGGCTCAATTGGCTAACACCACTACCCTACTCAACAACCAAGGATATGTATTCAAAGAACTAAGAGTATCTACAACTACCCTAGAAGAACACTTTGATTGACTTTCCATTGGAGATCCAACAATTCATAATCCCATCATCATTGGCAATATCCTCAATCACAGCCGAGCCAACCCTGAACGCCCTCCTCAGTACACACCTCCTGACATAGCAACTGGAGCAAACTCTATGCCAATTGGGAGGGCAGGTCCAAGAAGCCGTCATTGCCAGAGAAGTCCTGAGAGTCATTGACGCTAGTCCCGCTGCAGACACCACCAGCGCGACTACACCAATAGTAGTAGTTCTAGTTCCAAAACTGGTTCTGAGGATGAGTCAACAATCTCATCTTCTACGTATCAGCAAGGAGTACACCATGGTTCTAGTTCAGGCAGAACTAAGCCAAATAGTCTCTTCAAAACTAAATTCTCCATGAGCAGTCACATTGACATCCACATGTGGCTGGACACCTTTGAGAAGGCTAATGAAGGACTAGGGTCAAGAGAGATGGGTCTATCCTGTATTTGCATGCTAGACAAAGCAGTATTAGCAGACATCTCTCAACACCTCCCTAGGAACTATAAATATAAGGATGTGAGAAAAGCTCTCCTTAAAGTCTTTGACTCAGAAGCAAGAGACAAAATTGACAGGGATAACTTTCTAGTTCTAAAAATTAAGAACTTCAAAGATTTTCCTCGTGAATTCTGATCCATGGTAAGTTGGCTGCAGATGAAGAACCTAATCAGCCCCAACAACTGTTGCTGTGCCCTCTGGCATGCCTTGTGGCCATACAAGAATCTCTGGATAGAGTTCTCTGGTCAGATAAATGGCCTTCATGACATCACTTTGATTGTAGAGAAAGTCTTTACTCTAGGACAGCTTAAAACCCAGCTGGACCGCAAGAAGCATACCAATTGATGAGTCTACACCACTCCAG
The DNA here is from genome assembly GCA_014839935.2 of Entomophthora muscae. Classification (NCBI taxonomy): domain Eukaryota; kingdom Fungi; phylum Entomophthoromycota; class Entomophthoromycetes; order Entomophthorales; family Entomophthoraceae; genus Entomophthora; species Entomophthora muscae. Next base: position 159,126 of record QTSX02002977.1, read on the forward strand.
AACCAACTCCAAATCCTGTCTATCAACCATTGTCTTCCTACCAGAGTAATTCTAATGCCCAGCCAACTCCATATCATATGCAACCCAACTACACAGGTTGCAGAATTTGCAAGGAGAAGACACGCATGCAAAAGGATTACCCCAACTTTGATGTGTATAAAAATGTACAGGAGATGTTTAGAAGTAGAACTCAGGGTCAACCTGGAGTTCACGTAGTTTCTACTGGCAACCGCCAGAATTAACTCATTACACAAGTTGAATTACTATATGACAATAATCAGAATTAAAAATACTTTAATGTCAACAGCATTGAAAAGTCAGAATTAAGTTTTAACTCATGCAGACTACTAAATGTTGACACTTTTTTAATAAGCAGAAACCTGTTTCCTGAACATTTTACTTAATAAAAATTAAGCTTCAAGAAACTTTTTAGGGTAATGTGACAACATAGATTTTAAAAAGTCCATAAAAAATTATACATGAATATCAAAAAATTTCATAAAAATACACTTTTATTTTATTTTATTATGAAATTAGCTATCTTTACAATAATAAATTTTTTCCCACTTATAAAAACAAAAAAATCCAATACACAAAAAGATACTACATAAAAATTCACTTATTATAGCAAAATATAGCAATCAGAAACAGTAATATAAAGTTTTATATATATTAAAAACTACAATAAACATATAATTTACTAGTAAAATACCAATATAGGCCATGTAATACAGTCTAAAGCATCAAACTATCAATAAAAAATCAATGATTTTATAAAAATGGTAGCATAAATTATTAATGAGTTATTTAGAATAACTATTTATTTAAAAATCTTATACTTATTATATAAGAACTATATAAAAATTAGGCAATACTCAATAAATTTAATGAAAAGCTAGACTGCAATAACCTGGTTGCCATTAAGAACTGTGGCAATCTTTTTGATGTATTCTCCTATCTTTGAAAGCTTATATTTGGCCTTGAAAACATCCTTGATCTTCTCTTGATACTGTTTCTCTTTAGTGATTCTCTTCTTCTTGGATGGGTGGTTCTCAATATCTCTGATGGATGCAGCAGTCTTCCCCTGTTGGACTTTGAGGTGCTCATAGAAGGTGTTGTATCTGGGCTTGATTCTAAAGTAGGACTTGATATTCTTATGCCAGCCCTCCAAAGATGAAGTTGTTTTCATCTCATCCTTAAGAACTGCCTGGTAGCAGTTCCAGTTAGCTTTGGCTCTGGGCTTACTCCGGCGCTTAGTGACTTTACGTCCAATCCACTGGGGTTCATAATATTTAATGAAAGGGTAGAAGGCACCATAATGTTTCTTGGCATATGGATCCTGGTATAGGAGCTCAAAGGCTTGTCCAGAATGCTATGGCTTTACAAAGGCTAGTGCTACAAACTGCTGAATTAAGAACTTGCACTTTCCTGATGTATCTAGACGGTGGAGCTTGCTGAGCTCAGGTAGACCCTTTAGTTGCCTGTTGACAGCCTGTTGATAATGAAAAAAACACCCCTGGACCTCTCCATCAAAGGTATTTACAAAAGCTTTATACTGGGCAGTTTCATAGCCAATGATTATAGTTGAGGGGCCAAGTGCTTTATCTTGAGCTTCTTTTTCTTCAGCAAGAGTGGCTTCATCCTTTTTATCATCATCTGGATTGTATCTAGTGTTATGGTCAGGGGGACTCTTTCTATTACTGGGTAGGGCTTTGATGCCCTCCTGAAGGATTTTAAAGTCCCTTGTGTAGATCTCTTCTGTTGCACCAGGAAGCAGAAAGTAGGCAAATTGGAGCACCTTGCCTTTATTAAGGGAATGTACATCCCATAGTTGGTAAAAAAAGGCGGGACATACTGCAAAGGTACTATCACATAACCAGGTCTCTGAATCCCTCAACTGCTCCAGGTTCTGTTGTGTAGCATAGCATATAGTTCTTGTCTCTGCTGTAGGACCATCATCATGTAAAAGTAATACCTCATCACCATTGAACATCTTTAACTCCTCTGTCAAGACTAAGTCTCCTTGAACCATGGCTGATTTCTTATGGGGGACTAGGTCACAGCGTTTGTCACATATGTACTTCACTAACTGGTTGCAGTCAGGTATGAGCTTCAGGTTCTCATTCTTAGGTGTGTGGTGGCCTTAACTGCCAGATCAGAAGCCTTGACATCTTTGGAGACTGGGACCATTTGGTAGATGTACCACTTTAGAAGCTTTTCAATAAGATTTATTGGAGCATTGCATGTGTGCTCTCCTTTTTCACTAGTGACTTTATCCCATCCTTCTGTATTGATCCTGGCAGCACAGCTTCTATCTTCACATACATAATGCTTTCTTCTTCCTGCTATCTTCTGATTGTTGCAATTGAAAACATAGCCATCACAGACTAAACTTGCACCTCCTTTGACAGACATTAGAGGGAAAAACCAAGGGAACTTCTTTGGGAGCTTAAACTTTCCTCTGATGTTACATATATTGTGAGCCTTTAGGGGACCCCATGGGCCAATTGGTGTTTGATGATAGTCAGAGAGGTAACCATCAGGATATTCTTTATTGATACTTGATGAGGAAGATGAAGGTGCAGATTCATTGGGCAGTGGAGGGGAATTATCTGGAGTTGGATTATTGCGCTTTCTGGACTGGGGTGAGCTTGATTCCTTGGGGCTTGATTCCTTTGAGCTTGATTCATCTGGGCTTGGCTGGGGTTCTGGACTCTTGGGTATCTTCTTTCTTCCTTGCTTGTTTAGTGGAACCTCATCTCCTTCTGATTGATACCAGCTTGGATAAGAAGAGGGGTCAGGGGAGGACTCTTTGCTTTCAGGGTCTGGGGTCTTCTCCTTTGTCTTCTGTTTTGTTGAGGGCTCTTTGGCTGGTTTTTTGTTAGGGTAGAGACTTTGGGCCTTTCCAGAGGCTTTGGGTACTTTCTTGGTTGATTTGGGGTTATTTTGTGGCTTCTTGGAAGATTTTTCCTACAATAATTAGAGTAGAGTTCATAAAGTAAGAATAATCAGTTGGAATATAAATAAAATTAAATAATAATCACTTTTTTTATTTATTATTATTAAGTAAACAGTTTATAGAAGTATGGAAAGTAATTTTAGAGCTAGTTTATTAGTAAAGAATAGAAAAGAATCCATGTTTAAATAAAAAGTCTACATTCTGGTAGTCACAGTAGTCAAAAATATTTAATTTGGTTTTTCAGCATAAAAAACACTTTAATTTTGATGTTGACATACTGACAGTCAGCATTGAAGTGGAAAAACACTATGTAAATCACTTATAAAGCTAGGTTAATATTTTCTGGAGTTGGTTTTTTAAGGCCAAAATTGATTATTTTTAAATTTAAAAAAATAAAGAGTTGCATGTGTAACTTATGAAAACTAAATAATAGGGATTGTAGAGGGAAGTCTGAAGTACAGCCCTGGGTACTTTAGCCTGAATTACCATACTATTGTATGTGTGCTTTTTGTTAAGCGGCAGTGTTTTACTAATAAATAAGTGAAGTTGTCAACATTCAGGCAGTCAGTGTTCTTTTATAGCAACTCTCCTATTAAATCTTGCTTAAATTATGTCACTTTGTTTGCTTAGCCAAACCCCTTTATTGCAATTTAGGCAACACATTTATTTGACACAAAGTTGACATTATAATTACATATATAAATTCTAGTTTTAACATATGCGTTTTGGCTTAAGTGGACTTCCAGAAATAAGCTATAGTTTATCCAGTGAGTTTAAAATAACAGTAATTATCTAAATAATACAAAGAATGCTATGAAAGTTGGCATATGTCTTTGTTCAATGCTTATCATAATATATATTTAATAAAAACAGTAGTATAAAATATAAAAAATAGTTATTTTTAGAATATTGTGTATTTTATTAAGAAATTTATGGATTCTTATTCGGGATCAACATCCAGATATTACTTACTGTAGTCAACCTTAATGTAAAAGTACAAAGAAACTTACCTTTTCATAGTAAATTATATTAGTTTTTTAGCTTAAAATTAAGCCTTTGTTTAAATGGTGTCAACATTATGTTTGTTCCCTTTTAATTTTGCAATTCTGACTTAATAATTTCACCATGAAAAATTAGCTTAGTTTTGGAAATGCCCAATTCCGGCGGATAAATACCAAATTAAGGTCAACTTACTGAATGAGTTAATTCTGGCGGTTGCCTTTCTACTGAGAACACAGTCCACATAGAATACTACTTCTCTTCTGAAAAAGAGTCAAAAAACAAATAGGTGATGGACTCAGGGAGTCCCCATCACCTCTACCTAAACCTCCCCCCAACAATCTAGCTGGTATTTTTGCTATGCTATCCAACCCAACCAGCAAGAAATCAGTGCGGGCCCAGCAACTAGAGAAGAGACATGCCTTAATGGAATATCTTAACTCTAGTATCACCAACCCAACCTTCCATCCCTACTTGTCCCAGCCTGTACCTGAACCGCTCTCTACTGACTCCAATAGCAACTGCAAGGACATCACCTCATACAATGACGGTTCCTTTGTCAACATATTGTTCCCCATCCCAATGAAGACTTTATTGAAAGCCCTGCCAATGTTTAAAGATTATTTGAATTCTCTATGAGAGCACCTAAGAACTGATCCCATATATAATATCACTAATAATATTATCAATCCAACAAAAACATGTACATGGTTCTAACTTAAAGTCTTTGATACTCCTATTTGCGCCATCATTGACACAGGAGCACCAACAACAATTGTATCCTCCCAATTAGTATCAAAGCTTCAATTCAAACCAGACTTGGCTTATGATGAAAGCTTTTCTACAGAGAGGGATCAACAAACCATTTCTGCAGGTGCCTACAGCAGTATCCTTCTGATATTTGGTGAGCTAGTCCTAACAACAAGTGCTTTTGTGCTACAATCAACCAGTTATGACATGCTAATAGGAACCAACCTGCTACAACAATACAACGCCATAATAGCCATGGGTACTAGAACAATAACCCTTATGGGCTATTCTATTATGTTATTATTTATCAATAATCAAAAATTGTACATGGTATCACAAGGGAAAGCCAACCAACACCATACCTTAATCAAGTACCCACATGGTGTCATGGGGATTCCTTAGCGTCTTGCCAGCTCACATACCAAGACTCTTCAGTCCCATGCTAACTCAGCAACAGGCATCAAGTTAAAAGCTAATCATTCTATGGTGATAGAGCCTTTTATGCAAGTGGTTGTTAGAACAGGAATTCTGTTTGATGTTCCTCCTGGAATGTCTCTAAATGTGTTTAGCCTTCCTCACCCTTTTCTGGTCAAACCAATTGCAGCCCCTAGAGTTTGTGACAAAGCCAACCATTCAGAGCTTAAGGTGCTATTAACCAACCTCTCACCAAAGAAAATTGTCGTCCAAAGACATCAACCAATTGCACACGTTAGGATCAAACCAATCATATAAATTAACTCTGTCTACTATATTGGAAACTTATTGGAATTAGGGATTTCAAAAACATCTCCAACCCATACACACTCAGTATTGGCCGTCATTCTGCGCAAAGTGATGTCTGGTCTTTCTGAGGGGGAGATGTCCAAGTTTGAAAAACTTTTAGATAAGTTCAAAGACATCTTTGCAACATCCAATTTTGACCTAGGTTGTGCAAAAGGAGTTGAGCACAAAATCAATGTTGGTGATTCAGCCCCTATCTATCAAAGGTCATATTTTCAACCACCTAAAGACAATGCAATAATCTGTGAAAATGTTCAACAACTGCTAAGCATTGGTCTTCTGAAACTATCAAGTAGTTCCTGGGCTTCCCCTCTCCTGCTAGTTAAAAAGAAAGATGGCACAAATTGAGTTGTCATCAACTACCAACAGTTGAATCAGATAACCAAGAAAGACAAATATCCTCTGCCATGTATCAACAAAACACTGGACCGACTAGGCAGAGCACGTTTCTTCTCAGCAATGGACTTGGTCTCTGGTTACTGGCAAGTACTGATGGCGAAAGAGGATCAAGAGAAATGTGCCCTAATCACAGCAGCAGGATTGTACCACCCAACTAGAATGCCCCAAGGATTAGCAAATGTGCCAGCTACCTTTCAACAACTCATGGATAGTACATTTGCTAACCTTAAACTAAGTTGTGTTCTCATCTACTTGGACGACATAATTATTTTCTCTAAGACATTTGATGAACATCTTAGCCACTTGAAGGAAGTCTTCATAAGGCTTCAGAAGAAAGGATTGAAACCCAAACCTTCCAAGTGCTCTTTTTTAAGAAACATTTGGAATTTTTAGGTCATGTCATCTCCAGCAAAGGAATCAGATCAATCCCAGCCAAGACGTTGGCCATAGCCCAGATGCCTTCCCCCACAGACATGAAAGGAGTTCAAGTAATCCTAGGCATGGCAGGTTACTATTGGCAATTCATTCCCAACTTTTCCAAAATAGCCCAACCACTCTTTCATCTGTTGAAAACTTCCACCAATTTCAATTGGACTAAAGAATGTAAAGAAGCATTTAAAATCCTTGAAAGCCGTGTTGACAACTAATACCTTGTTAGTGTACCCAGATTATTCCAAGCCTTTTGCTTTGCACACTGACGCTTCCAATGTTGCAATTGGTGCTGTTCTGTTTCAGACCAACAACAAGGGTGAGGAACATCCAGTTGTTTACTTCTCAAGAACTCTTAATAAGCATGAACAAAACCATAGCACTACTGAACATGAATGCCAAGCTGTTCTGTATGCTATCAAAGAGTGTCAACCTTATGTACATGGAACACACTTTATGGTAGTCACCAACCATTTGAGTCTAGTATGGCTAAGAAAAATGAAAGATCCAGAAGGCAGACTAGCAAGATGGGCTGCCAAGCTACAAAACTTTGACTTCAACATTGTCTGTCAACCAGGAATCAAACATTGAAACGCTGACGCCCTATCCTGACTACTAATTGTCACCGCATTAGGAGAGGACCTTGATAGTCTTTATGAGTTGATCAGTCAACCAGACCAATGGAGTTACCTAGAAGAGAAAGTGAAAAGAATGCTCCAACAACTAAGTCAACACACATTCATAAAGAATGGTAATATTTTCAAGATTTATAAGGGTACCACTCTCCCCTACATTTGTCCCTCCAACCAACTCACTTGTCTTGATGACTTCCACCAACAGTAAGGCCACGCTGGGATACAACAAATGATAAAACAATGTCAGAATACGTTTATTGGGAAAATATGGTCACTGACATTGCAGAATATACCAACAAATGTCTCCAGTGCACTAGGTTTAGAGAAAAACCCAGCCAACACTCTTATTGATTCATTCTACCTGGATATGCTTTCCAGACTGTGTCAATTGACGTTGTTGGACCACTCCCCAGCGCTGGTCCAGGAAAACTGAAGTACATCATAGTTGCAATAGACCACTTAACCAAGTGGGTCAAAGTCCAACCAGTTGGGTCATTATTTTAGGGATTGTACCATTTTCTAATGCACATGCTGCTCAAGTCGCAGCATAACACAGTTTGATTTTGAAAAAGTAACTAATTACACATTTTATATTTAAAAATTAATAACTCAATGAAAAATTAATATTTTTTCACATTGCAAACTATCAAAAATGAAGCTAAGGATCCTATCTTTATATTGGTGTAAAACTTTTAATGTGTATACTATACTCAATATTAAAGCAAAAGTAATTTAAAAGATTATAATCTAGATTTTATTATACGATTCTATCTAATGATATAAAGTAGATCACTTTAAAGCTAATAAAAACTCTTTTTTTAATATAAAAAAACATCTTTTTTATTTAACTAAATCAAAGATAAGATTGAGAGCTTTATTTTTGCATTTTATTTTATTTAAAAAGCTCAATTATTTAGGATTTCATGGCAGTTTGAAGTTAGGATGTTTTTATCACTGTTTAGATTAATTTTAAAGTTCAAGTGAGCTTCAAACCTCAAATTAAGCATTCTTTAAATTGATTTCTTTAATATTTTATCATTTAAAAATATGCGGAAGAGTTACAGTTAACTGAATACATCATTTTAATTGATTTGCATTGATTACAATGAGGATATGATGTAATAATGATGCTTAGCTGCTTCACATATATCACTTTTGCATGAAAACTAGGTATTTAATTAATTCTGCAAACATAAATTCAAGTTCAAACTATAGTAAAAGCTATCACACCATTTCTTTCAGAATGGTGTCATTTAGCTTGGTATATAAGAGCTAAAGCACCACAAAGCTTCTAATCCAAAAGACCCCATTCAAAGGCCACATTCTGATCAGAACTACTCCATCATTAAGGCACATTTCAGAGATCTGACCTAATTACAGATTCAAAATACCACCATGTCCTTGGTTAAATTTACTTCTGCCATGCTACCCTTTTTTCCTTGGGAGCTTCAACCAAAAGAGAAAGAATTGCAATGTTAAAAAGGGCATTCCTCTTTATTGCTGGTGATGATCTTGATAATTTCATCCAGCACTTCCTTACTCAAACTGAATTTGGGAAAGCTCAGTTCCTGACAACTATTCAAAATCAAAAAAGCAATGAGTTCATTGAAAACTTAAAGGATCTCATGAAATCTTCTCCCCAAAAGCATCTTCCAGCCTTGCAATCTCTGGTTACTTCCAGTTACTCTTTAAAAGAGCTTAATGATATGGGGTTTAACATAACCAAAAGTGAGTTTGAATACTCAAGAAAAATAAATATAAATAAAAATTTAAGCTTAACAAAAAAAGCCAAAAAAATAATAACTATTCATTAAAAAAAGAAATAACTAAAAAATAATTAAAAAATTGCTGGAAAATCCTTTTGAAACAAGCCAGTTTACAAAAAAAGTGCCTGAAAAAATTTACAAAGATATAGAAAAAGAGATGAGTAATTACTCAACTGAAATTAAATACTCTCTACTTAAAACAAAAAAGAAATATATGAAAGTATGAAAATAAAAAATAAAGTTTCAGTTTCAATTTCTACTTACTATAAATTAATTCCTAAAAATATAATAAAAAGTAAAAAACAAACCAATATATGCAATATTTGTAATTTAAAAATTCACTAGAAAAAAATAAGGAAGAATGTGAAAGTAAAAACTTACCATTACCAGAATCTATAGACAATGACTTAAAGACTATTAATCTGCACCAAGTTTTTTATGTTCATCAAAATAGGGAATATAAAAAAGAAATTTATGAAATAGATGATGAGTCTTGTGTTGTAGTTATAGATTATATAGAAAGCTTAAAGGTTGGAAGTGGTCCGATTGAGACCAATAATTGTTTTTATTTGAAAAAACCTATCTCATTATTAGGGTTTGCATTAGTTTTTAAAGAAAAAAATAAAATCAAATATGAGTATCATGATTTTTTGTCTCAAATATTATCACATGATTCTTTATTTTCAGGTGAATGTCTAATTAGTCTTCTTAAATCAGATAGATTTAAAAAAATAAAAATATAAAAGTGTGGACTGATAATGGAAATCATTTTAGATCATATGAATTTTTATATTACTTATTCAAAGAGGCACCTAAATATATTAGGGTTCTTTAAAATATAATTTTTTTGTTGAATGTCATGGAAAAAGCATTGTTGATGATCACTTTGGTGTAATATCAAAAATGACAAAGGAAAAAGAAGATGAGCTTTATATTAAAAATATTAATGATCTTAAAAATATTTTTGAGAAAGAAGAAAAAAGAAAAGAAATATATAAATTAGCACTATCAGGCTCAAACATTTCTCAAAAGTCATTCTTTTATATTTATGAAAGAAAAGTTAGGCCTATAAAAAGAGAGCTTGAAGTTAAAAATCTGCACATTAATCTTTCATATTTGATGAAAGATAGGAAGTTATATACTTCACCTCTAACATTTGAAAGTTTATCAGAATATTCTGAGATAAATTATCATTTGAAATTGTGTGATGATACCAGAGAAACAAAAATATCAGAAGATGCTAGTGATGTATTGGGGCAAGTTCATGAAGTAGGGCAACTTACTAGAGGGTGTATTTTAAATAGAGTTCAGTCTTTCAAAAGCAACAACTTTTTTTTCTGAAACAAACTAAGAATATTTATGATGAGCCAAAGATAGGGTAATAGCATTTATAGCTTTGGGGCTGCTATTACTCTCCCATGTAACTCATCATAAATATTTTTGGTTTTTAGTTTGTAGTAGTGCTTAAGATATTTTCAGTAATATTATAAGTTGCAATTTTCAATTCTAAAAATGATGAATTATTTTCAAAAAAAATTCATCTAAGCCCAAGATCAATTAAAGTTTTGGGATTGATTGTATTTTAAGCTTTCTGAATAATCAGAATATGAATAATGTGATTAAGTTATAAAATAATCAATCTGGCACCTAGGCATAATAAGAAAAATAATGAACCAGTTGCTTCTGCCAACTCTCTACAGACTGCTAAGTTTGTACTTCAAGAGATCATTGAATGACATGGTTGTCCTGCTACAATCTTAACTGACAATGGAACCAACTTTGTCAAGGCTATATTACCTCGTTTACATGATCTAATGGGAATCCAGAGTACCTCTTCAGCGCCCTACTGACCCAAGACAAATGGAGCTGTTGAGAGAGTTAATGAAACTCTAGTTAGGATACTGAAGAAACTAGCACATGATCAGCCTTCTTCATAGGATATACATCTAGGTGCAGCCGGCATGGCATACCAATTTACTGTACACTCTAGAACTGGTGTAAGCCCATTTAAAATGCTATATGGCCAACAACCTGGACTTCCTATGCACTTGGTACTATTTAACACCAACTGTAGTGAATCTAAATACTCTCAACGACTGAATCTCTTGACAAAACAAATAATGAAGACCCAGTCTCAAGCGTTCAACAGTCTAAAGGAATATTGAGTTAAAAGCTCTCACAAGACCAAGTGAATCTACCAGCCCTCCCAAAGTTTCAAGTTGGTGATTGAGTTCTTATGTACTGACAACAACTCCACAAGCCACAGAACAAGCTAGATAGCTTATGGACCAACCCATGTGAAGTCATTACCAAAGTAGTCTATGATGTCTATAATCTTAAGGATTTAACTTCTGGACAACCTATCAACTGTGTCCATGCTAAATTCTGGAAAGGATGTCCAGCCAACTCTTCTAGACTGACTGGACCTCTAGCTAAGGTTTAGGGTTTGCCCTTCCCGTATCTAGTTTTTATTACCTCTATTTTCCATTTTATACCATATCCCTAAATCTATTATAAGGACAAAACCCAAAAAAAACATAAAACAAATTGAAAAGAGAGAAGAGCTTTATTGCACATTGCTTATTTAAGAGAAACAACAAAACCAAGGGAATAAAGCAAATCTCAAATACGATGCATGACCAACACTGCTTTGCCAATGACATTGGCTTCCAAAGGACAACTAGAGCCAACCTTACAGAATTCAAAAATTGGGGAACTCAACTTGATCCAAACGTGCCACGCCAAAATTGAAACCAAAGAGTCCAAATATCAAGATCCCAAGACTGGCCAGGAATTCTGATTGAGGCCCATTGGCCAACCAGCTGTTTAAGAACTCTATAAGTCATAACTTTGTTACATCAGGAATTTCCTTGGCCGGCAAGTCTTTTTCATGAGTCACTTCAAATAGCATTTCCAAGGTAAGGAGATACAAGAAGCTCATTGACTGGCCATACAATAAGTTAGCCCCCTAGGACAAGGTAATGAAGAACAACTCTTGGTATTCCACAGGATGACACTTTCTTACTCTGTTCTGGAGAGAGATTGCCTGAGGAGCTATATGATACTTGCCAGGAAAAGCCCAGCTAAGAGCCACGGGGCAACAGATTGCCAAGTTTTCTCATGTTCCTCCTGACTTATGTCCAAGTTAGTTGCTTCCTGAAGGAATTGATCTATTTCCACCTTGTATGACTGTTGCTCAGCCAATAATGCAGTATTTTCCATATGACACAAAAGAGGAATTGGCATCTTGCCATCAGGAAATTCAACCTTGAACTCCTCAAAAAGTTCTTTCCAGGATGATCCTAGCCAAGCTATGTTGCTTTCAAAGTCCATGGGTACCGCATACCCCATGTTGGTGTCCTAAAGAAGATTAGAAAACAATTAGTTGCTGTTGTTACCTCAGGTATTGGTTTCACTGTGCTAGGGTTCAGTGCCTCAGTACGTTTCTTGGATGTTCTTCCATCAACCAGCTTCTTGAAGGATGACATCTCTTTCCAAATATTCAGGAGTGTCTCTTTGGTGGAGTCTTGCTGATTGGAAGGCTTCTCCTTCTCTTTTTTGGTAACAGGTGCCACTGGTTTATGCAACAAGATTTGAGGCTTCTTTTTGGTTTGCTCTGCTGTTTTTTGCTGCTTGTCAATGTCAATGTCAGTTGCCTTCTGATAGTTACTGGAAGTACTCATTGAACGCGCTTGCTGGCTACCACTAGCAATGGAGGTTATTTGCTGTCAGAAACGTTCCAATTCCTCCATCTCCTTGACATAGTCATCCAGCATGTTAGATACTTCCATCATGCCCTTGGTGATTGTCTCATTTTCCTCTGCCACAGCCAATTGCTTGGTTACCAGGTCTGCACCAAGTTTCTTAATGTCCTCCATTTTTTTCAGGCTCTATAAATTTCCACATTTATAGTCTATTAATGTGGTGGGATGTGTGGTGAAACTCATCACCAGTCTGTTGTTTTAATTCTGATTGTCATTGGTTACTTCCTTATTGTACTAGGATCCTGATCTCCCTTCCAATATAGCAGTTGTTATTGATGATTATGATTTAGACTAGCTGTTGGATCATCATACAAGTCTGACTAGCTTCCAGATTGCTCATCCACCCTGGCCCTTGGATTGGGACTTCACCAACTAGCTTCTGGATTGCTCATCAACCTGCTTTGGTTCCAAATTAAGACTTCACTGACTGGAAGTTAAATCTAACAATTAATACAGTTCACCAACTGCAGTTAAACTGACTGACTTCTCCATCTTTGAGCCCTCTGCAACCCCCTTGTGCCGCTGGGGCTGTTTCCATCCTCCCCCAATTGTTGTGTTGATCCCTAGCGGTTTGACATTCATTTCCCCCTCTCTCAACCCCAAGCAATGACCAACTTACTTTGAGTTATCAAGTAAGTTATAGTATATAAACCCCTCTCCCTTTTCTCAATAAAATATATGTTACCCCCCTTATATTAGCTACACCATTGAATACTTTGTTGAGTGTATAATCTAAGAACTGTAAAAACTAGCCTCCTCCCATCAACTATACTGCCAACTGAGCTTGACTAGAAGTCACTTGTTGAGGATTTGCTTTTGAGTAGTTGCTGTTGCCACTACTCTAAACCCTTTGTTGTTCTCCAGGTTTGAACGCTTTTATACTAACAACTACTTGTCTGGTTTCTTACTAGTAAAGTACCAAGGCTACCAACCAACCCTTAGACTATCCCCCATCACTTTAGTAAGAGTACCACCAATGGGGTCACCTACGGCGTATATGGCCTCCAGGTGTCTTGTTCTACCCTCAATTTGCTTGTGCTCAATGTCTCAGGCTTTGGCGCACCACTGGCTCAGGGAAGGGGTAGGCAACAAGGGGGGTTTTGCGGGAACCATGGATTGTAGCTTACCTTGCTCTACTCCTGCCAAACCATTGTGCGTCCCAAAGACCAAGGTGCTGGGGATGAACCCCGTGACCCTGTTGACTATTGGCTGTAAAATGAGCAGTGTGGTGGGAAGATGTTCATTACATGCAGTATTGGGATGTTCCTGTGAGATTTTGGCAATCAACTGGACCAGGGAGCCATTCAATTGCTCTACAATCCCATTGGCTTGCAGATGATATGAAGTTGTTACTACTTGTTGTAGAGTATTTTTGGCGCAGTACCCTTTCATGACATGTCCAACAAGCTTGGGGCCCCTGTCTGTAATGAGGTGTTTGGGTTGTCCAAAATGGGCCACAATTTCCTTGCCCATGAAGCAAGTGATGGTGGTGGTTTGTTAGTGGTTGCCCACACTACTGGCCAGCGGTTAAAGTAGTCAATGGTGTGATGATGTATTTTGTCCCAAGTCTGTCTTTGGGGAGAGGCCCAACAATGTTAAGTGCCCACTGCTCAAAGGGTTCCATGGCCTTAATGGGTAGGACAGACTTGGGGGTGCAGGCTTTGACGTGTTCTTTTCACACAGCCAACATGTCTCAAGGAGATCCAAGATGTCTTGGCACATATGTGGCCACCAAACCTTATATTTCATGATTTCAAAGAGGTTATGTTCTCTTACATGGCCCAAGGTGCAGTGATAGTGCAGTATGGTGTCTCTTTTCTATGTGGTGGGAATGTAGGATGTCTTTTTTCCTGTTTCTGCGCGGCGGCAGACATTGCCTGCATCTGTGATAAACTTGCTCTCATTGTCTTTCAGTTTGGAGATGGTTACTGACTTAAGACCTTCATAGCGGGTTGCTTCAAGTTAGAGGTAGAGCATTGGCCAATTGGGGTCCAAGCTGTTGTCCCCAGTGATGGACGCCACATAGAGCCTTGAGAGGGCATCTGCCGTGACAAGTTCTTTCCCAGGCTTGTACTTGATACATAACTTGTAAGAAGATAGACTCTTGACCTAGCCTGCCTGGCGGTGTGTCAAGTGGGACTGTGTGTTGAAGTATTGGAGCAACTTGTGGTCTGTCAAGACACAGGGTGGAAAAGTGGTCCCTTCCAATTAACAGTGCCACTTCTTGACGCAGTACACAATGGTTGCTAGCTCCTTGTCATGAATTGGGTAACAATATTCTGAGTCAATGAGCTTCCTGGACTCATATGCCACGGGGAGAAAGACACCCTCATCCGTTTCTACTTGTAGCACGCCCCCTATGGCCCTGTCAGAGGCGTCAGTCTCGAGTTTGTACTGGCAGTTCCGGTTGGGGAGCTGCAGTATGGGTGCTGTTATAAGTCTCTGCTTCAACGTCTCTAAGGCTTGATCTCTGGCAGGGGTCCAGTGGAAGTGCTGCTTAGTGTTTAGGAGTTTGATGAGAGGTGCAATAAGCTCTCCACAATTAGGAATGAACTTGCGCACATAGGCAACCATGCCTAAGAATGTACACACCTGACCCACATTGGTGGGGGGTGGCATGCCTGTGATTGCCTTGATTTTGGCAGGGTCAGGCTTTATCCCTTGGGCAGAGATGGTGTGCCCAAGGAATAAGAGCTCCAACTTGAGGAATTCACATTTGGAGGGTTTAGCCTTCAACTGGTTTTTCCAAAGGGTGTCAAGGACAGCACGGAGGTGTTGGAGGTGTGTGGTTTGATCTTGACTGAAGACAATAATGTTGTCAGGTACACAAAAACACACTTCCCAATAAATTCCTCAAATGCTTTTTTCATTAACATGGCAAAGGTGGAAGGAGCGTTGGTCATCCCAAAGTTCATGACCTGGCAATCAACCAACCCGTAGCGTGTTTGAAAGGCAGTTTTTGCTTTGTCCCCTGGCGCAATGGATGACCTGGTTGTATCCTGCGGTGAGATCAATTATGCTAAAGACCTTTGCACCCGCAAGTGTGTCAAACAGGTTGTCAATCAACAGCAGGGGGTATATATGTTTAATGGTCACCTCATTGAGGGCGCAGTAATCTGTGACTAGACAAAGGGACCTGTCCTTTTTGACTACAAAGAAGACAGCAGCCCTTTATGGCAAAAGCAAGGGGCGTATTAAGCCCTTGTTGAGTGCATCTATGAGGTGCTGGCAGAGGGTTTTATCTTCTTTTGATATCAATCAATAGAGGGGACGCGCCCTGGGAAGCAATCCTTGAAGCTGTACAGCATGCTGGATCTCCCAGAGAGGAGGTAGTTGGTCCAGTGTTTCACTGAAGACGTCCTTATATTCCTTGAGGAGAGCAGCAAGCGCTGGTGGAGGTGGAGCAGTCAAGGGGAGAGGCCACAGGTGATTCTGCGCAGATAACCATAACTGAACATTGATTCAAGTCTAGTTTCCCCCTTGAACTTGTACAAACCTGTTTCTTTTATTCTGACAAGCACGGTATTATGAAGCAACTTGCTCATTTTGACGGGGTATATCTGAAAGCCCACCCCATTCCTATTGAGGGTGATCATAGATGTATCCCAGTCAATTTAGGGTTGGTTGTGGCAAAGCCAGTCAAGGCCAGCAATGATATTGTGGCTGAGCCCTGTCATGATGAGACCAGAGAGCTTAACCTGGACGTTCCCCATTCTCATGGAGAAGGGTACTGTCTTGTGGGTAATTGTTATTCTACGGGAGTCAGCCACTTGTACTGCCTTGAATCTGCTTGGCACTTGGTCTAGCTGTTGTGCATATGCAAACGCTTGGTCAACCATAGTGTGGTTTGCCCCAGTGTCTACCAGTAGTTTTTGGATGTTCCCACTGAAACAAAAGGGATAGGCCAAGCAAGTTACTTTATTTGGAGAGTGACTGGCTTGAAGTATGGGGTCATTTTTATGCACTTGGAAGACGTCAAGGGTTTCAACTTTGTGAACATTGTAGTTGCAGGGATTCTTTGCAAGGAGAGATTGAGTGTGAGTGTCAAGCGGGGTTGTAGAACCTCTTGTAACTACAGCCCCCAGGTTTGTCCCAGGTCCTCAATTTGTGCTAGCTGGAGTTTCCCTTTGTGGGGGAACTTAACCCCATTTTCCTGTTGGTGTGGCTAGCGGCAACCTACTTGGTTGTGAGCACTGCCAGGTGTGGGACAAGGTTGGGGTGGTGCGTCATTGGAGTGGCAGGTATATATTGAAGCCTAATTATTAGCCTCCACAATGGCCTTATAGCAGTCAAGGATGGAGGTACAGCAACCTACAGGAACCCACTTTCAGATATGGGGCTTTAACCCATTAATTATCAAGGTAAGGAGCATGGTGTTCCCGTTTTTCATGGCTTCTGGGGCAGCAGCAAGAGCTTGCTGCCAGGCGGCAAGATACTCAGGAACAGACCCTGTCTGTTTGATAGCCAAGAGAGGAGACCCCACTACAATGGGTGAGAAGGTCTTGCTGTAGCGGGATTTTGCAGCATCTCTGAATGATGCCAAGGTGATTTCTATTTCTTGACTGGCCCAGGTGGTGAACCAAACTGCAGCAGATCCTGTAAGGCAGCCTGAAATAGTAGCAGCCCACATAGGCTCAGGTACCTGACATACAAGGAGGCGGGTTTCAGGGGAGTGGAGCCAACTGACAATGTTGGCCCCTTCCATGCCACCCGCAAAGTATTCAAGCTGGAGGTTGAGCATGTGTTGCAACAGATCTGACTGGGGCAGGGTGACACTAGCGTTGCGCTGCCCAAGGCAGAGTTGGTTGTACACACTAGTAAGTATCAGTTGGTCTTGATAGATGATGTACCTGTCAGGGATGTTGCCCTTGGGGATTAACAGGAAGGTTTTGTTGTAACTGTGCTGTTTTAGCAGAGTTACAGGGGGAAAAATATTTAGAAGATAGATAATAATCTTTATTGTGAGATAGTGATTATATAGTCATGGTGAATCAATGGGTAACAGTAACATGATTGTTGATCACACGGCTGGATGGTGAAGGGGGTAGCTTGATCCTGGTAATCAGTCAAGCGCCAAAACAAGGTATCCACCATAAAGGATCATCATCTGTTCATGTTGTTGGATTTGGTAATTTGAGTTGACTTCCTAGTCTGGCTTTGAGTGACCGGGTAATTGGATTGCAGGTCACAACCTGCTTAGTTGGAACCTTGCTGGCAGGTTGAGCCTGCAGTTTTGACACCCCCAACTGAAGGTTGGCCTCCTCTGGGGGCAGGTCATCAGGGAGGTTGTCAGGAGCCCAGGCGCTGTATTGGACTAATTGTTGTTCTGTGGTGGGCAGGGGTGTTCCTTGTTGTTTTTGTCTTTCTTTGCAGGGTCTCAGGCAATCATGGTGTAGGGTCTTGTCTTGCTTGCACTTCCCAAGTCCTTGCACAAGGTAAGTGTTATTGTTGTTTACCTTTAGAATTATTGCTGGCCACACTTTCTTGGGTTTTAGTTTGCTTTTGTCAATGTTCATGACCCAAACTTTGTCCCCCAACTTCATGTCTATTGCAGATGGGGACAAAGGTTTTTTTCAGACGTTCATTCTCCTTCACTTTCTGTTTGCTGTTAGCCACTACAACAGGAGGGTCTGAGCTTAGGGGGATTTCACTTTGAATTTCCAGTTTAGGTCCTTTCAATGCTTGAATAATATTTGGTTGTGTGCCGTATACCAGTTCAAACAAGCTTTTCCAAGTGGATCTGTTTACTTGGGGTTGTCACACGAGTAATGCAGTTGGTAGCTGCATATACCAGTCTTCAGGTCTCCTGGTGGTGAGTTTGGCTAAGGCTTTCACGAGGCTACCATTAAGCCGCTCTATACTTCCATTGGCCTGTGGGTGGTATGGTGTTGTTACAGTGTGTTTGACCCCACTTTTTGCGAGGTATACATTGGTGGTTTTGGAGGTTAATTCTTTCCCTCCATTGATTATCAGGCGTTCTGGCTTTCCAAACTTGCTGATTATCTCCTTGCCAATAAATTGTTGTAAGTTGTTGCCAGTGTGTGCCTTTACTGCTTGGGCTACTGGCCATCTTTTAGCAAAGTCAATGGCAGTGATGTATTTTTTTGATATTGTGTTTACCTGGCATGGGGCCAACAATTTCAAGAGACCATACTTTGAAAAGTAGTTGTGTGCGGATGGGAAGTACTGACTTTGGTGGGGTTTTGCTTTTGGCAAACTTTCTGCATACCTCACATTGGTCTAGAACTTCTTGAACATTGCAATATAAGGTTGGCCACCAGGCCTTATGCTTAAGGAACTTATATAGGTTTGGGCTCTTGGTATGTCCAAGGTCTTTATGATAGCTTAGGATGGTGTCTACTTGCTGATATTTGGGGATTTAGGGAATGGTTGTGCCATCTGTCATCTTTCTGTGTAGGGGCCCATGTATGTCAGCAAATAGGTGTTTATTTTTAATGACTGTTTCTTTTGTTATGTCAGTTGTGCCGGGGGGAAGCCTTTGTCTTTTGTCCATAGTACCAAGAGGGGCCAGTCTGGGCCAAGCCCATTTTATCCTATTGTGGCACGGACATACAGGAGCAAGAGGGCGTCTGCCATGGCAAGCTCTGGACCATGCTTGTATTGTATGAGCATATTGAATCTCTCCATGAGTTCCATCCAGCGGGCTTGGTGGTGCAACAGATTTTCTTGAGTTTTTAAGTAGATGAGTGACTTGTGATTGGTTAGTGCTGTGAATTCTTCCTGTTGTTCTAGGTAACAGAGCCATTTGACTAGGCAGTGCACAATAGCCAACAGTTCCTTGTTGTGGATAGGGTATTGACACCTGCTATCTGTCAATTTTTGCAACTTATAAGCTACAGGCAGGAGATCATCATCAATATTTTTGATTCATAGTACTTCCCCAATGAATGCATCTGAGGCGTTTGTTTCCATTTGGTATTTCTAGTCACATTTGGGGTATTGAAGGATAGGTGCTGTTGTGATTTTCTCCTTGAGGCTTCTAAAACAGAGGTCACATTGGGGGGTCCACACAAACTTGGATTTGGTGCCTGTTATGGCGGATAAGGGACAGTCAAAACGCCACAGTCAGGTATGAAGCGGCGTACATAGGCCAACATTCCCAAGAAGGTGCAGAGTTCCAACTTATCCTTGGGTGGCGGCATCTTACAGATGGCCTATATCTTTTGACTGTCGGGTTTGATGCCGTCCTTTGAGACTATGTGTCCCAAGAAGGGTAGTTGTTTGCAGAAGAACTGGAACTTGGAGGGCTTGGCCAACAGTTTGTGTTGTGCTAAGGTAGTAAATACTGCCTCAAGGTCTTTGTGGTGTTGTTCCACCAAGGGACTGTATACAATAATGTTTTCCAGGTACACTAGGGCGTGCTTGCCTATGTGTGGCACAAATACTTTGTTCATGAAGGTTACAAAGGTAGACGGGGCATTTGTCATGCCAAAGTTGAGCACCACACATTTGTATGAGCCATATTTAGTGCAGAAGATAGTTTTGGGATGTCTTCATTTTAATAAAAATCTGGTTGTAGCCTGCAGTCAGATCAATCTTGCTGAAGACTGTGGCTCTTCCTAAGGCATTGAAGAGGCCGTCAATAAGTGGTAGTGGATAGCAATTCTTGATAGTGACTTTGTTTAGGGCTCAGTAGTCTGTGACCAGATGTAAGTTACCTTCCTTCTTGGCCACAAAGAATACAGCAGCCCCAAAGGGAGACTGTGAGGGGCGGAGAAGTCCTTTTTTCAATGCCTCCTTGAGGTAGGCTCATAAGGCGTCATCTTCATTTGGGGTCAGCCTGTAAATAGGGCGCTCCTTGGGTACAGCCCCCTTGAGTTGGATGGAGATCTGAATGTGCTTCTCAGGGGGCAGCCCAGGCAGTGCTTTATTGAAGATTTCTGGATGATGGGCCACAATTTTGAGGTCCTGAGGTGTGGAGGTATCCTGGTGGTCTTTGAAGTGTATGATCTTGTACTGGCAGGAGTCCCAGTCTATTGAATTCAAGTCTTTCTTTTTGTCCTGGATCTCTGTGATACGCACAAAGACGTGGTTGTGTAGCAGTTGGTCCACAGAGTCAGGGTAGATCTGGTGGTTGACCCCTTTACACTTGATAGTCAACACTGAGGTTGTACAGTCTACGTGAGGATTTTTCTTCCGTAAAATTTTAGCCCCAGCACAATATCATCTTTGGGAAGTCAATGATGGGACCTTAGATAGTGGAGTGGAGGTTCTCAAGCATGACAGAGAAGGGGGTGGTTTCCTTTGTTATGGCGATATGGTGTTTGTCAGCCAGGACCACGTTTTTAATCTGCAAAGGATTAGTGGCCAGCTTGAACTTATCCACAAAGCTACTGTTGACTAGGGTTCAATCTGCGCCTGAGTCCAGGAGTGCTTAGCCTGTGTAACTGCAAAAGCAGAAATGACATGACATCAATTTATTGGGATGTATGGCAATAGTGTATAGTACCAGATCCTCCAAGGGCACTTGGATCATTGGGCATTGGTTCACATCCTCAGGTTGGTACTCATTATTGGGCAAGTCAGGAGTTGTGTGGGGAGAGCTTGGCTTGCTTAGTGCTCTCCCCAGGCTTTTCCCTTGTCTTGGTTGCCTGGCGTGGCAGTGACACGGAAATAGATATGGTTTGACTGGCCATTGTTTCCATTTCCATGCCCATTCAAACCTGTGGGTTTGTGGTTGACGTGATTCTTGTTGCCTCCAGGGGGTGGTTGAGTAGAGCGCCTGCCTGGATTGGAGTCCTTGGGTCTTTCTTGTTTCCCAGTTTGTACCTTATGAAGTGCGTTGGAGGTTTTCTCTGCTTTCTCTGCTTCACGGTACAAGCTTTGCAGGTTGGTCACCTGGTCCAGGTTCACATGCCTCATCACATGCAACTTGAGGCTAGTAGTACATGAGATGTGTGGCTGGGGTGTCAAAGGCCATGTCGGATGATGCGCAAAGTCAGAGTTCCTTGTAGGTGTGGGTGAGTTCCTTCACAGTGCCTGTCTGGGTTAGGTTCTTTACTTGGTGTATTATCATGAGCGCTGTATCCTTGAGCACAAATCTTGCCAGGAAGTCTTGCTTAAAGGTATCCAAGTTCTTGTTGGTGTGCTCCTTGTGCCATTTGTCACACCAGGTGCCACTGTTGTGGGTCAGGCAGATGAAGATTTCTGCAATCCAAAATTGCTGCGGGCATTCCATCTGGGCCAGCTTGCTCTGGACGGACTGGATTCATGTGGCAGCGTTGTTGTTATTGGCCCCAGCAAAAGGTTCCAGGGTGGTGCTTTGCAGTCTTTGAGCTACGTAGGCTGGCATGGTGCTTTTGTTGGTTGGTTGCAGAATCAAGGAGGGAGCCTGGAAAAGCCCTTGTGCAGACATGGCGTTGAAGGTGGGTAGTGGAATCACCGTGTTCTGATATAAGACAAAGCCATTGGTTATCTTGCTACCAGGGGTGTACAGGGTCCAGTTTGGAGGGAGGCCAGACATAATTCTGTCAAGGATTTGTTGGCCGCAGCGCGTGCAGGCAACAGGCAGAATTTTTCAAGATAATGTAGGATGGATAACCTACCTGTGCTACCAATGTTGTAACTGTGCAGTTTTAGAAGAGTTACAAGGGGAAAATATTTAGAGGCTAGATAATAATCTTTATTGAGAGATAGTGATTATATAGTCAATGTGAATCAAGGATAACAGAAACATGATTGTGTTGATAACACGGCTGAATGGTGAAGGGGGTGGCTTGATCCTGGTAATCAGTCAAGCGCCAAAACAAGGTATCCACCATAAGAGATCATAATCTGTTCATGTTGTTGGATTTGAAAATTCAAGTTGACTTCTTAGTCTGGCTTTGAGTGGCCAGGTAATTGGATTGCAGGTCACAAACCTGCTTGTTTGGAACCTTGCTGGTGGGTTGAGCCTGCTGTTTTGACAGCATGGTGGTATGTTCCATGTAAGGATTGATTCCAAGAAATAACTCATGCAGGATCAGCAGGTCAAATGGGTAGTGCTCCTAATTAGGGTAAATTACCTATAGCTCAACCTTGCCATCAGATTGATCCATGTTGTTAGATACATCAAGGGGTGGCTCATCAAGCAAACCCTGTGTATTGTAAGATATGTTGGCAGGTGAGTCTGGAAACTTGGTTGCAGCACAGGTAATACCAGGAGTCTGGTATACTGCAACCCCCTTGTCCCACAATCCACCCCAAAAGGAAAACCATCAGAGCTATCAGTCTGCCAAGAAGCCCGCCAAACCTAAGGTCTTCTGCCCCTTGGCTTCAGTCTTTCACTTAAGCTATTTAGGAGCATACTTTTTCCTAGGTTGTTTCAACCTGCTTTTGGGCCAATATTGCCTATTTGAAGAGCTATTCCACCTTGGGATGGTACCATTACCTGTGGGATCCCTTGTGACTGGTCTAAATCCTTCTGCAAGATTTCATCATCTTGGAAGACTACTTCCAAGTGGGTGGGTGCCTGACACAAACAAAGAGTACTACTACAAAGCTGGCACAACTGAACTCCTCTCAGCTCTACTCCTGGCCTATACTGGTCTTTCCCCACTTGATCTGGTCCATAACCATATGTGGTGGCTGCTCTAACATGATTTTGGGATTAAGCAGTACTTAGATATGTGAGTACCAGGCAAGGTGGAGTACAACAGAATATGCCTTGCCAGCATAAAACTGCAGAATTGCTGACTATTGTCAATATATGAAGATCTTAGTATTAATAACATAAGATGTGGTTCAGGTGTTGGTTGGCAACAGAACAGGATACATAGTTGGTCTATAGTAGTCAGTTTGATACCATATAGACAATATATACTTTGTGAAGGATTCAATTGTTGGTTGCCGACAAGACAACAGAGTTATAACAGGGTTGGCAGAGGAATGGGTGTATGTTAATCAATCAGAATCCTGTCAGACAATGGAAACTAAAGAAGGGGGAGAGAATTCATAATCAATACGTGGCATACAGATTACTTATGGTTCCTAGGTGTCTCTATATTAAAAGTGCTGAAAACACAAGCTCAACATCTGTTTATAGCTTATAGAAGCTATCATAGGTGGTACAGACCCAAGTTCTGCACCTCTGCAAAGGCAGTTGAAAAGTAACTTATCCAAGTTAAAAGAAAAAATAGTATTTACTTTTAAAGAAAATTTCCCTAATTCATTTTATAAGTCAAGTGAATATTATATAGGCATTTGTGAGATGATACCCAAATGAAATGATGATCAACAATATGGAATATTAATAATCAATCAAATTAGTTGCTACAGCTTCATGTGGAGATTAAAAATGACAAGAGTGTTTTTAATTTAGATCAGTAGCATCAGTTGCTAACTGATTGTTCCAAATGCAATTGTAATAAATTGGTCATAATCTGGACAGATTATGGAAAAGACAGTTTAACAGATCACTTATACTTCATCTGAGCAACAGATATGACATGTTAAATAGTCAGAACAACATCTTTTTTAGGGTCTTGATGTACAAGCATTCTGGCTACTGCCAACCTACTTAACATCCAGCCATTGCCCAATTTGATCCCCTTCTAATATACCGTTTGACATACTGAGAATGGCAACCAAGCAATATCAACTGACTGTCCAAGTATCCAGTGGCTCAAACACATCTAGAATATGATCAACCCCTAGGTTTAATCCAACTAAATCCCTGCCACAGCCAAGTCTATATAAATCTAAAGTATTATCCAATAAAAGATACTTCTCTTCTTTCTTAATTCCATATTTGAAGCTTCCCCAAAAAAGCTCCTTATCACTGGTAGCAGCTACGGGTTTTTGACCACACCCATGAGAGAGAAAATGACTGACCAAAACCCACCCATCTTTGCTCACATACTCAACCAGGCCACATCCCAGGAGACCTGGAAAACATACTTCTGCGCCCACAACATTGACAAAGATATACTAATTGGATGCACCATAAATCAAAGTCTGGTCATGCCCAAAGCATGTGACAAGATTATTCAATTTATTTGCTCTCTTCAACCACAAACAAACACACAACCACCTATCACAGGTGAAGTTACCAACACCAAATACATTGGTATCAAAAAGTTTCTTAGTAAAACAAAGAAAACGTCATCAAATGGCTAGACCACTCAGCTGCTAAACTCTGCGCCAGCCGCATCCCCCATGAAAAATGGGTCCAGGAAGCCAGCAAGCGCCTGTACAAGGCCACAGCTAACTGGTTTGTCACCTGGGTTGGCTCATGAACTGACAACCAGCTTGAAAACTGGGAAGAGTTCAAAGCGGACAACACCCACAATTCCCGCATCACTGAATCCCTCCAAGACATTGCAATACAGCTCAGTGATCTTCCTCAAAAGACCACTATTGCAGCTTATGCCAACAAATTCAAGGAAATATGCTCAAGATCCAAAACTCAGCACAAGCTTACAACGTACATACCAGAGAATCATTCATCAACAGAATGAAATCCTCTGTTGCTGCCCTCATCCACCCAGAGGCCAACACCTCCATGCCCGCGCTCATTGCAGAAGCCAAGTGTGACAGATCCAGGCCTAACCAGTCCATCCTGCCATTATTCTGCCCTTGACTCTTATTGCTGTTACCTTCCTGGGACAAAGCTTTGAGGAGCTTTGCCTCCAGGGAGGCAATTTTCTTGGATAACACTTTATTGCCATCCCGCCAACAAGCCATGATTTCAACACTTTTTTCCTCTCATGCTCTCAACGCCTCAATTTCACAATTTGTCATCACTTTTATTTGTTGCAAGATTTCATCCCATCCTACCAATAAGTTCCAAGCATCCCAAGCATAAATTTGGTTCCCTTGGACGGGAGTTCCTTCCTTTGCAAAGTAATTGGAATACAGCTGTTCAAACGCAGCCTTTACTTCTACTAAAAATTCAGCAGGAAAAGTCTTAGTGACCTCCAGGCTGGTCCAAGCTTCTTCCAATGTACTTGTAGGAACCTCTGCTCTTACAGAAGCGGTTTCCACGCAAAGGACCCCAAACTTGGCTCATTCAAATTTTAACAAAGAAGGCATGGTAATTGAAAAATAGGTGAGGGGAAAGCGTTGAAACTGACAATGTGAATATATCTTTTATTAATGTTTAACTGTTTTTGCTTATATACCATTTGGGGCATACACAGCTGAAAACCCCTCTGGTTCCTGAATCAACCAATGATTTGTGTCATGTGGTCTATGAAATTTGAGTCATCCAACATAGATCTTTACCTAAAAGATCACCAACAATTCTCAACCTATGAGAATTGACCTACAATGGACAGAAGTCACCTGACTCCATTCAACCCAATGTACCAATTTGGCATGGAGCTTCCCCAGCTCCCAGCGCCAAAACCCTGTGGATTGCACGTCCTAAACTCAGCTATCAGTGTTCCAACTGGGAACCAGCTGATCAAACCTGAATTCCTAGGCATCCTTGCCTTTATTTAGTTGTTTTTGCATTTAATGGTTTTTTGCCTTAAAACCCATTAAAATGCTTCAAAACTCAAACCAGGTGCCACTGCGGCGCCCAGCAATTTCCCCAGGCGGCGCCTGAGAAAATTTGATAGTGGCGCCTCTTAAATTCATTAGGCGGCGCTTCTAACCCAATAAATTTGCCAACGCGGCGCTTTTAACCCAAATTCCAGGGGGTTTCCCATGGTTATCCTTAACCAAACTTCTTGAAAAAGTCAAGGCAATTTTAATATAGTTAAATCCTCATTAATTATATCCTGTATTTATTAATTAATCTTCCCAATTAACTAACTCATTTTGAGACGCCTAGTCTCCAAGATTGATTTGGCCAATCTTGCCTCCATTCTTTTAGTTAGCCTAACCTAACTAAACATCCATATTATGTTCTTTTATTAAACATAGATATCCAGTTTCTAGGAACCTTTCCCTCAAGAATTCCAAACAAACCTATCTATATGTAATAAACAGCAAAACAGAACATCTTTATATTTTGGAGCATTTATGTGGCTAAACGCTCAGCAGTGACTGTAGTACAGTCACACCAAGCGCGCAGAAAAACGCACAAACATGGAATATGCTGCACACAATGGCAACTGTTCCTCAAACAGCAATGGTAGAGAAAACTTCAATGATAATAAACGCCAAAATATCAACCATAGCAACAGCAACTCCAATTGCAACAATGGCAATTGCAGCCAAAGCACAAACCGCTCCCATCCCAAGAAAGAGGACACCACCAAAGTCAACAATGCTGAAGTAGCAACCCGCTATGAATCTGACCCGTATTATCTGACCTCAAAGGTCTTGAAACAGAGTAACAGGGAAAAGAGGAGGGGGAACAGGCTTAAGTTCCCCTGTCTCCCCCCAACTTGACAAGAAATTGTACCAAGGCACAAACTTTGCTGCTCACATCCCCTGTTTCCTGCAATTCTCCATTTTTATGAACTTAAAAAGTAAAGATTTCTCACAACTTTTTGTCTATCCATGCACTTACAAATCTCATACACATAAAATTTTATTGGATTCTGGTGCATAACACACTATGGTTAGCAAACTTTATATAACCAAGTCAAAATACCAGTTATCAAATCCAACTTCAAATACGCCAGAATGGCAGACAAATCAAAGGTTCTACTCAAAGTCAAAACAACTCCCTTCAGAATTGACCTCCAAGGCATACAAACGTCTATCAAACTACTTTTCATGAACAACATAAACTACAACATTATAGCAGGCATGGACTGGTTCACCAGAGTGAACCCCAGCGTATGTTGGAAAACAAAAACCATGACCATCAAACACAACAGAGTCAACTTCAGTATCCTCAAAGAACCCAATGACCTCATTCTAAGAGACACAGTATTTGTCCAGGTCATAAACCAAGATGACTCAGAACATCTAACCAAAGATAGTACCCTCTACATAATGAGGTACGCTGAGTTCAATAACATACAAACAACCAAAATCCAATGCCCAGAACTTGCGGCACTCATAAATGAATACACTCATATATTCAAGGAAGAACTCACCAAGCTACCCCCCAAACAGGAGGTAAAACATGGCATTGGCTTATGCAAGACCATGCCTAAACCTGAACCCCTCACAGACTCTCCCCCATGGAGACCCAAACCCTCAAAACACACATTGAGGACAGCCTAGTTAGGGCTTCATCCGCCCATCTGAATCCCCATAGGGGGCAGCAGTATTCTTTGTAAAGAAAAAGGAAGGCACTCTACGTCTAGTAACTGACTATAGAGCTCTCAATGCAAGCACAGTAAAGAATAAATACCCTCTTTCACTCATAGAGGATATGTTTGCAAGACTCTCAGGAGCCAAAATTTTCTCCAAAATTAACCTCACCTCAGGTTACAACCAAGTTGAAGTAAAGGAAAAGGACATACCAAAGACCGCGTTCTGTACACAATTTGGATCCTTTGAGTGTAGGGTAATGAACTTTGGGATGACTAACGCTCCCGCAACGTTTGTCATCAATGATGAACCAAGCACTAAACGGTCTATCAAATACATTATGCTACCTAGACAATATCATCATATTCTCAAAAACAAAAGAGGTACACCTCACACATTTCTGAAAGACACTCAATTGACTTTCAAAGCACAAACTTTATGAAGAACCAAGTAAGTGCCAATTTATGGAAAAGGAACTCCTTTTCTTGGGCCACATTGTCTCTGACAGTGGCATCAAAGCAGATCTAGAAAAAATAAAAGCAGTAGATAACATGCAACACCCCACCTCTGGTAAACAAGTTAGATGCTTTCTTGGAAAGGTAGCTTACCTAAAAAAATACATCAAAGACTGCAGAAAACTAACCACACCAATCAATGACTTAACCAAGGTTAAAGCCAAAAAGAAATTCATCTGGACTTAAGAATGTGACAATAATTTCCATTTATTAAAACAAGCTCTGATTGAAGCACCAATCTTGCAATACCCTAACAATAATGGGTGCTACAAGCTTGAGTCAGATGCCAGAAACACCGCCATTGTTGCAGTCCTACACATCTGCCGTCCAGGGCAGCAAGATTTCCTGCAAGTATGTTACAAAAGCAGAAAATTAACTAATACTGAGCAGATATACTCAATACACAATAAGGAATTGCTAGCAATATATCACACATGCAAGAAATGGATATTCTATCTGGAAGGACATTTAAACGTCCAAGTACTAACTGACCATAAATCCTTAATCTATTTCAAAACTCAGAACGCACTTGCAAGGCAACAAGCCAAATGGATGTCCTTGCTAGAACAGCTTAACCTGGACACCCAGTACAAAAAGGGGCAGAGCTGGTCACGGCTGATGCTCTCTCTAAACTATCTCAGCCTAGAGAGGATCACCTAGACCACCTGGACCCTGACTGGCCAAACCTGTACAACACTGAGTATAAAACCAAAGAGAAAGACCCCTCAACACATCAACTGACCCACAATACATTATTCTAAGAAAAAAGTATTTTCATGTATCAAATGGCACAGTATATCAAATTATCAATGACAAACATATCCCGTACATTCCACTTGCACAAAGAGTTGGCACTATACTAAAACATCACCACCTGCTAAGCCACACAAAGGCTAGCAACCTATACCTCACACTAAAAGAGATATTATGGTGGCCCAACCTCAAACAGGATATAGTTGATGTTCTGAAAAAGTGCACAGTATGAGAGAAATACACCAGTACAAAGGCTCCTCAGCCAACAGTCAACCCAGTACCAGACCCTGAACCATTTAAGGTTTGGGGGCTAGACGTAGTGGACCCCTTCCCAGAAACAAAGACAAGCCAATGTTTCTTAATTGTAGCTATCATCTTTGATATATACTGGCCCATCTGCTGGACAACAAAGGACCACAAAGCAGAAACCATCAACTGCTTCATTAACAAAGCAATCATAGCTGACTACAGCACTCCAGACTACATCATAACTGATAGAGCAATCAAGCTATAAGGTCACGTAGTAAATGACAACTTAAAATCCAAAAAAATTAAACACTCCACAACCTCTTCATACAGACTACAGGCCAACAGCAGAGTTGAACACCTTAACGGCAGCCTTATCAGAACCCTGGAGAAAATAATGGATGGCAAAGCCAAAGACACATGGCCACTATATGTCAGGAAGCCAGTCATAGGTGGAGGCATTGGGCTGCTCGGGGTGAGGGGCGGTCAAGCCGGCAGGTAGGGACCACCATAGAATATTGCTAACTTGATAATATAAGATAAAGATCAGCCAAGCAAGGACCAGGGTCTGGAGTTGGGAGCCACAGAATCCACCAATCCTGTCAAAGTAATATAGAGTACTCCAAACAGTTGGGTAGAGGTGGTCTCAGCGGTGGTGGTGAGTTTCAAGGGGCAGTCTGGTCTTGGGGTTAATGATGGAGTCATGGGAACAAAGTACACTGGTAGGTAGTTGTACTTGTCCTTGAATAATAAGGGCAGTATCTCAACTCTCTTTTCTTCACACCCTATGTATTTGGTACTTCTAGGCCTTGCCAAAGGGTTGGCAATGAGAATGGTTTCCAAGCCGTACTCCAAATAGGCTGGGTTGGGGGGGTACTTGGTAAAGTGCACAGGTCCAAAGTGAGCTCCCAGGGGCAGTATAATGCCTGGGGCAATTTGGCAGATTGGGCTTGGGAGGGGGGCGGCCTGGTAGTCTACTTGACCAAAATTAACATGGAAGATCACTAAGACTAGATAGGGTAAGATTTGTTTGAACCAAAAATTCATAAAACCTTATTATCAAAAATGACAATGGGGTCTTCACTGTACCGCCAGGGTTTTTATACCATGGGACTTTGCTTCTTTGATTTTCGCAGGGTTCAGGTTCACAGACAAGGCACTGGCGGGGCATGGGTCTTGGCTTGGAGTCTCAAGGGCGGCAGATCCAGGTTGTGCCTATTCTGGAAAATAGAAATGGCAATTCTTTGTTCCGCTGCCACTGTTCACTATGTCACCTGAGTATTTCAATTGTACTACCCCTTCTGTGCGGAAGACTGGCAGTTACTGGTGGTCATTGACAGAGTTAAAAATAGATTTTGTTTTAACTTCCTTAAGGCAAGCTGCAACCTCTGCATTGGTTCAGGTCTTTGGTGGCTCAAGGTTGGCATCAATCTGATGTCTATTTGAGGAATTGTCTTTGGGATACTGACGGGTCTCAGAGTAACTTGTTAACTCGGGTTTGCAATTTAACAAGTGGGCAGTCTCCCGTCCACTTTGTGTGACTTGAGTAGTCTTTGCAGGGTCAGGGTTTGATTCCAGGGTCTCTGATGTTGGTTTTGAAACTCCAGTATTGGCATTGGGCAGGTTGGCAGCAGGTCCTTCACCAATCTCTGTTTGCCAGGTTACATCTCCTTTGTAGATATGGGTCTTCATTGGCACCAGTTTGACGGCAGACTGGCAACTATTCAGGGAATTCTCTGTAGTAGGCCAGCGGGTCGCGGAGTAATTCATCAATTCAAGCCTGTGACTTAACAAGTTGGCGGGTCCTGGACTGTCCTGGAGGGTTTGATCCGTCTTTTGGGAACTGGGGCTCAACTCTTGAGTTTTCAATACAAGTATTGAAAATATCATTCATGACACTATACATGAAATATGCATTACTAGTATCCCAAGTCCGCACCAACCAAGGGACAGGCTATTCACCATTTGAGCTTTTATGGGTATAAACCAGAAGTAATCACCTGCAACAAACAGCCCTACATAAATATCCCCCCCAGGGAAACCTCCCACAGTAGAGCAAGCACTAAACCTATAACATATCCGCCTCAAAGCTAAAATAGCAGAATTGAAGAGGCTCAAGACACAAAAGGTAACCTCCACAGAGGAACCACTTCCCATCAACTCCCCTGTCTGGATTCTAGCTGGCAACCAAAAGAAACTAGAGAAGTACACCAGGGACCAGGAAGAGACATCAAATACAGACCAGAGCACAACACTTACCTAGTAAAATTCCAAAGTGCCAAAAACCCAATTATCAAGAAATACCACAGAACCTGTCTCCGCCTCAGTAAAGGAGAGCACTTGACCAGACTGGTTCCAAATAGTAAACAGCTCCAGGAGCATCAGGCAGCAGCTGTGAAAACAAAGCCCCCTCCTAATGCACTAGAGTAACCCCTTAAGGGGGTGTCAAGGGTCTGGATGTACAAGCATTCTGGCAACTGCCAACCTACTTAACATCCAGCCATTGCCCAATATGGTCCCCTTCCAATATACCGTTTGACATACTGAGAATGGTAACCAAGCAATGTTGCCTGACTGACCAAGTATCCAGTGGCTCAAATCCATCTAGCACATGACCAACTCATAGGTTTGATCCAACTAAATCCCCGCCACAGCCAAGTCTATATAAGTCTAAAGTATTATCCAATAAAAGATACTTCTCTTCCTTCTTATTTCCATATTTAAAGCTTCCCCAAAAGACGCTCCTTATCAATCTTTGACCTATAGACTTGTATGCATGACAGATAAAGCCTAAAGCTTTATATGGACGGCAGGTAATTCCTATAGAATAGTATGGCCAACAGAAGCAGGTAAATAGTGGTATAGCTCATAGCTATTTCACCACACCATATACACCTTCACATACTATGTGCTAACATACTTTGCCAGTGATTTTGGACGGTTAACATGCAAACCAAGGTGTTCTGTTGGGTATTGACGGTATATCCAATCATCCCCTCCCTGACAGGGTTTCAAGTGTCAAACTTGGCACCCTACCTTGCTAGAATACTCCTTCACATGTTGAGTATTTACGCATGCACTTGATCTTCCTTAATAAATGTGTTTATGTGTTGGATTTCAAAAACTAATACTGGAAATATATAGCTGTTTAATAAAGTGTTGTAGTTTGTTGTGATCTGAGGCTCAACACAGAGTCACAACAGGAAATCCTAACCTTAGGATTGTATTTGTACTAAGTCTCAGTTAGAATGGCAGGGAAGGCTATGCAACTACCTTGTGGCCCTGATTGAATAATATGCGCTTTGTGGCTAGAGAGGCGCCAAATTATGTGGAGACACAAAGACAAGAATGTGAATAGAACTTAAATTTATTGGTAGAAGTGAAATGGAATATATACTGTGTATTTTTACCACAAAACAGTACATGGACAGTAGGATCACTTTCCACAAGCATGAGTGGGGCAAGTAAGTTGCGCAGAATCAGGAAACTGAACAATTGAATTTCCTAATTGGAGACAGACTCATTTCAAAGGGCAAAAGCAAAAGAGAGAGATTTGTCCTCAAAATAACCCATCAAAAGCAAAATTGAAACATGATGAATCGCAACATTCACAACATAGTTTTAAGATAAGTATGAAATAAAAATCATTTAATCTCTCACCTCTTAAGTGATAAAAATATGAATCCATGATATAAAGGGAAAATCTAATATAAGACCTTAATAGTAGTTCAATAGAGGTTTTTTTAGAGCATACACCCATACTTCTTTAATGAAAGTTTTAAAAATACCAAAGATCTCATTTATTTTACCAAAAAAACTACAGCTGTGTGTGCTGTTGAACCATCCTTTAACAGCTAGAACAAAGAAGAGATAAAAAGAGCTTGCTGGACCAATAAAAAATAATCCTGCTCAGGCAAGAGAAAATTATACTGGCAGGCAGCTAACAGGAGTATGAAAGGGTTAGCACAGCTTTGCCCTTTGGCGCCCTACATCCCCCATGAAACTTTACTTAACAATTTTTGCTAAACTTACTACCCACATCTGAATAGCTTAAATTGTAAGAAAACCACCCATCAGCTTTAAACATGGCTTTTTATCATTCCTATACTAGAATCATACACTAGCAGGCTGCTGTAAAAGAGTGAGGCTGTGCTACGTTCAGCTTTGCTCTTTTGGCATCCCACCCACGCTTGTTCTATATCCTTGGATTGAAGCTTTATATGCCTGTATCCAAACAGTTTTGCTTTGTGCACCATAGTTAATGGTGCTTCTGGGTACCAGCCATACAGTTTTCAGAGGTGTATGATATAATATACTGGAGAAGGCTCTCAAGCCAGGTACAGCATGCCCCAATGGGGCAGAGGCACTGCAGGTGTTCTTCAGCAAGGCTGGCTCTTAGGGACCATCTCCCAAGAGGGGATGACCCAATCCGCCCCACTACGCTATACAGTCCCATCCCTCTGTATCTAATCAAGGGCCAGCACCTTCTTGACCCCCTTCATATCTAGCTGTATACCTCCCATAAGTATACTCCTCTTGCTCTCCCTAACCCCCTCCTTGTACTATATACCTCTAAGGAGGTGTGGCTGTACATCAGCCACCTTGGCAATCTTCTTAATAGGGCATGGGGGTTTAAACCCCCCATGGGTTGGATTTTTGGGCTTGCATGGGTAGGTTGTAAGAGCTCCCTGGATAAGATCTCTATAGGCCCCAATATCTATATGGATGGTGCTGGTAAATCCCAGGGGGTGATTGGGGTAAACCAGCCGATGGGATCCAGGCAGCATCAATAAAATCTGTCCAGGAGGTTCAGTGCTTGGTAGCCTAGCAAATCAAAGCCCAGGGATGATATTGAGGGAAAGGTGATTCTGGGGATCAAAGCTCATTGCCAGCCTTAAGTTGGGGCAGGAGGGTGAGATGATGGGTTCCCTAGTATGGTGAAAGGGGTTGGGGCAGGGGGATTTTCTGGTGATTGTTTCTCTGCCGTATGGTTCTTGGCCAAACTTGGTCCAGCCATGGTCCTCCTTATGTGTAAAACATTTAACTTTGCAGTGATAAACGGATTGGAAATCAAAGGCAAAGAAAGCTTATTTGATAAAAGTTATTCCCTGGAAGCTTTAATGGTTCTGTTTTGTTTTCTGGCAGTGAAATTTAATTTAATCCACTTTATAGAAGGTAAACATTTTAAATCAAGCCTCCTAAAATACAAACAGTAAAGCTAAAAACAATATGTGTGTGAAGCATATCTTTTGTCATTAAACAGATCATATTTAAACTTTTGATTTATTGCAGAGAGAAATTTTATGCACAGAGAAAATCATAGGTGGATCAGATTTGACTGAAGATTGGTGGATGGGAAAATAACTGGAAGAATATCTTCATGCCCCTAAGGTTTGCTGTGGACCTGATTTGCTAGGGGTTCCAGTTGGGCTAGCAACAGATGCTCTGCAACCTAGTGGTGCTATGATTGTACTACAGTCGCTGCTGAGCGTTTAGCTGAATAAATGCTCCAAAATATAAAGATGTTCTGTTATTGCTGTTTATTACATATAGATAGGTTTGTTTGGAATTCTTGAGGGAAAGGTTCCTAGAAACTGGATATCTATGTTTAATAAAAGAACAGAATATGTATGTTTAGTTAGGTTAGGCTAACTAAAAGAATTGAGGCAAGATTGGCCAAATCAATCTTGGAGACTAGGCATCTCAAAATGGGTTAGTTAATCAGGAAGATTAATTAATCAATACAGGATATAATTAATGAGGATTTAATTATATTAAAATGGCCTTGACTTTGTCAAGAAGTTTGGTTAAGGTTAACCATGGGAAAACCCCCGGAATTTGGATTAAAAGCGCCGCGCCAGCAAATTTATTGGGTTAGAGGCGCCGCCGCACCGCCTAATGAATTTGAGATGCGCTGAGACGCGCCTGGGAAAATTGCTGGGCGCCGCGGTTCAAGTTTTGAAGTAGTTTAATGGGTTTTAAAGGCAAAAAACCATTAAATGCAAAAATAACTAAATAAAGGCAAGGATGCCTAGGAATTCAGGTTTGATCAGCTGGTTCCCAGTTGGAACACTGATATCTGAGTTTAGGATGTGCAATCCACAGGGTTTTGGCACTGGGAGCTGGGGAAGCTCCATGCCAAATTGGGACATTGGGTTGAATGGAGTCAGGTGACTTCTGCCCATTGTAGGTCAATTCTCATGGGTTGAGGATTGCTGGTGATCTTTCAGGTAAAGATCTATGTTGGATGACTTGAATGTCATAGACCACGTGACGCAAATCATTGGTTGATTCAGGATTCAGAGGGGTTTTTAGCTGTGTATGCCCCAAATGGTATATAAGTGAAAACAGTTAAACATTAATAAATATATTCATTATCAGTTTTGACTCTTTCCCTCACCTATTTTTCAATTGTCATGCCTTCTTTGTTAAAATTTGAGAGAGCCAAGTTTGGTGTCCTTTGTGTGGAAACTGCTGCAGCAAGAAAGGAGGTTCCTACAAGTACATTGGAAGAAGCTTGGACCAGCCTGGAGGTCACTAAGACTGTTCCTGCTGAATCTTTAGTAGAAGTAAAGGCTGCGTTTGAAGAGCTGTATTCCAATTACTTTGCAAAGGAAGGGACTCCCATCCAAGGGAACCAAATTTATGCTTGGAACTTGTTGGTAGGATGGGATGAAATCTTGCAACAAGTAAAAGAGATGGCAAATTGGGAAATTGAGGTGTTGAGAGCACGAGAGGAAAAAAGCGTTGAAATCATGGCTCATTGGCGGGATGACAATAAAGTGTTATCTGAGAAAATTGCCTCCCTGGAGGAAAAGCTCCTCAAAGCTTTGTCCCAGGAAGGTAACAGCAATAAGAGTCAAGGGCAGGATAATGGTAGGATGGACTGGTTAGGCCTGGATCTGTCACAGGTTCACAGGCCAGCTGGTTCACCTTTGATCCATGGTGCCCTCCATGACCTGATGTGGGGCAGGGTTGGTACCCAAGACTCTCACACCCTTACCCACTCCCGCCATCTAGAGCATCTCTACCAAGGCATCTAGGATCCAACTCCAAGGTGTAGATCCTGGATCCCTTTTCCAAAAAGATTGGACTCATTTCAGCCCATTGATTTAAGCTTTGGATCTTCAGCGCTCATCTTCCCATCTCTAGTGGGATATTTATATCCATCACCAGATCAAGAAGGCTTAAATCCAGGACCTCAAGCCTTGGATAATTAAATAATTCTTTCAAGCTCTTTGTTATGCCCAGTAAAAGAGAGCAGCTCAACAAGGTTGTCCATCACAGGGGTTGATAAGTTGGGCTTGGTAAGATCAAGGTAGTGTTATTCCTAAGTCTGACCAGTTGGCTCCTGGTTGCATGGGGGGAGGCTTGGATCATAGATCACCAATAGGTTATTATTTTGCAGGAAGTTGGGGAAACTTCAAGCTATAACAGGGATGTCCAGGCAACGCATCAGGGTGGTTCACGGTAAAGGTGAACCTTGATCCTGCAGGATCTGGAATAGATTGGCTTGGAAGAGTGGGATCTGTTGATAAGGTTATCAACTGTGGCTTTTGGGAGATCCAGTTATGGGTTCAAAGTGAGAGGGTTTTAGCCAGGTATACTCAGTACAGTTTATATATGGAAGCTGGTATCAGAATAAGATATGTCTGGGATGATTGTTACTTTCCCCTTGATCCTTTTCAAGTTTCTCTTATGGTATCTTCCTTAACTTTTCAGAGAGCTAAGTTTGATATCTCTTGTGGCAACACTGTTGTGGTATGGAAAAAATCCCTGAGGGGTTTATGGGGAAGAAGTAGAAAAAGCATTCCCAGGTGGCTCTTTGGTGGAAAGGAAGCTGTTTTTGAGGGGCTATATGCTGACTACTTTGCTAAAGAAAGGACTGCTGCACTTGGAAAGAAAGTTCTTTCAACCTCATACAACAGACTGAATGAGTCCCATGCAAAACCCTTGGGAAAAATGAAGCATGCTGCTGACCGAGAAATGGAAGCATTTATCCAAGAGAGCCAAAAGTGTTGAGGTGTTGGCAAAATGGAGAGAAGAGACTAAAGAGTTCAGCCAAAAAGTAGCTGACTTGGAGTCAAAGCTTTGCAGCAGGGATCGATAAATGGGAAGAGACTCCCGGGCAACAAGGATGGTAAGTGGGATTGGAACATTCTGGGTCTGACACAGAAGGATGTACTTGATAGCATTTGGGGTAGCTTTGATTTGGTTGGTGATTATTGATCAAACTTTTAAAGCTATTCTAGTGATCACCCTGAGGGTAGTTTTTTTGGAGAGCCCGATTGGGAATGTATTTTGTTGGGTTTTTTTTGCTCTTTATTATCGACCTTGATTTGCTTAGCGACCCTTCTGCAGGATACCTCGTTTCCTTAACTCGACCGTGGTTCTACTCGGGGATTTATGTTAGATATTTTTTAAGGGGATTAAATGGGTTTGGTAAAAGGGATGGTATTCATTTCATGAGGGTAGATACGCTTAAGGGCTTATTGTTGAATGTTTTTAAATAGATTTGGTTTTTCGGGTGTAAGTTATTTGGGGCATCTGTTCATACAACCTTTAGCTGGTTCCATTTGGAATTTAATTTTTTAAGTGCTGGTTTATGGAGAGATCTTTGGGCATGGTATGGTAGTTGATGGATTGTTTTGGGTTTAAGGAGCAATCTGATTGGAAGCAAGTTGGGCAAAGCAGTGAATCTATTTACATTAAGTAATATTTATATTGGGTGGACTACGCAGCCAGCTGCTTGTTAAGCTCGCATGGGGCAGGGTTGGGGAGGTTTAACGCCAAAGAGCTGTCAACATCGCTGAGGTCTTCGGAGATGTCACTCTCGCCGCCGCTTAACTGAGGGCGTGGGTCGTGAATTCGGTCCAAGAGCAGTCTCACAACTGTCCAGTGGCGGTTGGAAGTGGCTGCCTGGACAGCTGAGCCTATCTGAGACTCAATGTTCAGGTGGGGCGGCTTCTGCTCGGGATGGGTGGGCAGGTCGAGGAGGTAAGCTACGAGCTCCATGTGCCCCTTGGAGGCGGCCACCACCAGAATGCGGTGGAAGATCCCACATTCGGCTGGGTTGTCAGCGCCGTTTGTGATTAAAAGATGTATAAGCTCGTAGTCTCCGCTGTCGGCTGCCATCTCGAGCGGATCCTGTAGTGCCTGGCTGGCAAGGTCAGGAAAGCTTGCCCCCTTCTCCAACAGGAACCGCACGCTTTCCGTCTGGCATCCAGCAATCGCAGCACGCATAGCGAGGCCGTTGTTGAGGTCGATTGACGCCCCCAATGAATGGGCCAGGGACGCCATGGCCATGTCGCCTACAAAGCACGCCCGCGCCAATAATGACATGGGCCCCAGTTTAACCTTTGTAGCTACATCCCACTCCGGCATGATCATGTTGGCGTCCTTTCCTAGCAACCGTGCTTGATTCAGCAGGAAGTGAACGGCCTCAAGCTTGCGTTCAGCCGCTGCTTTAAAGACAAGCGAATCAATCCGGATGGTAGGCTGGACAACCCGCGAACTGTCATCCGGGGTCATGCTTCGGAGCCGAGTGGGGCTCACGATACATTCTCGCGTTGTCCGCAGGGGCTGAGGTGTCCCTGAACGACGCATCTTGCTGATATTTTCACCAACCATCATGTCTGCACTAGCATCACTTGCTTAGCCTTATAACCCCTCACCCATCCAAACCTGGCATATGTTTCAAAGCTTGTATAACGTTACATTTCCATCCAAGAGTCACAAGATGTTTGAAGCTAGCATAAATTCTTTCTTCAAACGATCGGCAACCAGATATCGGCCTCTTGCCTGAAGTCGAATCTCATGAATATCACTTGCCTTTAATAAAATCTATACTAAGATCACACTTTTGATTCAAGATCCTTTTCCCATCCATCCACTTTGATGTTTCAACAGCACATGTTACTTCAGTCTTCCTCCCTGATGGATCTAAAATGTTTTATGGAACTGATCGTATATTTACTAAATACCCCTGCAAGAAATAAAGCTAAAGAGGTTCCAGCCACAGTTCAATTCCAACTATTTCCCTCCCCCCACCCACTATATATTCCACGTACCATGGATAAAAATCAAAAGATTATCTGGCTTTTCCGCGCTACTGAGTTAAGCCCACACTATCCCAGGTCCCTCTTTCAGAGAACATCCTCTTAAAGGCTCAGCTTCCCAGCTATAGATTCTCCTTCCATTTCAGTTTCTTGATCAACCTGCATGTTAACCATGTACATGATACCACCCATCTACCTGGGTGCTGTAACCATGCTACAAGCAACAGTTTCCAGAAAATTAGAACTGAGTCACTCTTAACAAGAAAAGAAAGGAGACTTTATATAACCAAGGTAAGTGAGCATACTTTGGTCCTTGCAGCAAAGGTAACCCATGGCAACTCACATGGAAGTCTCTGAACCTCCTATGCTGCATGGGTGGGAGTACTTGGTATGGTATTGGGTACCATTGATTGTGGGGTTGATATTGATTGATATCCATCTTGGGTAACAGGCTAAGCCAGTCCCTAACCTGTAGTCAGGGTAACCTTTCCCAGCATGAGTATACACCAATGCAAATCTAGTTGGGGTGGATAGGCCAAAAGCATATCTTTAATTGGATGCAGCTATTTAAAATTTCTTACCTTTAGATCAGCAGTACCTTAGCATTCTGATCCCTTTTGCCTCTAATGGAAGACGCTTAACTGCATGCTGGCCTCTAAATATATGGCAAGCTATGCCCCTCAAGATTAAACAGTCTGCCATAGATGTGCTATTTAACCAGGGCTGTGTTGGGAAACAAATAAGGGTATACCTTGTCAACCCACTGGTAGAACCTGTATACCGTTGTGCATGGGTTTCCAAGAGAGAAGCCTCTTGGGAATAACTAAGCTCACCCCGACATTGGCTTGGTTTATACCCCATGTAATGGTTAGGGTATACAGGTTCATTTTCAAAGACTTGACTCAACCCTTTCACTTGAACTCTAGGCTTGGGCAGTAAATATCTTGGGGATCACCTTCTTCCAAGCCCAGAACCATTTGAGGTTACCAATCCTGTATCTTCCACCACCATCCCTGCTGAAGTATACCATTATCTTCTGGTATTGAATCACAGTTAAGGCCAGATGGACATGGTACCAGCCTATAAAATTTGATGCTTGTTTATACACTTGGTACCCTCATGCTGCCACTCCTAATAAGGCAGGGTCAGATCCAATAACAATAAGCTGCTTTTCTTGGTATACTTTTGCTCCCCTTCATCAATTAGGTGTTATCCAGTATAAACTTTCCTAAAGTATATAATACAGAATAGGGAGATTTGAGAAGATGACATCATCTTTAATCAATAGAAAAAGAGCGCTATCTAGCTATACAATAAGCTGCATGGGCTTTTGAAGAGCCAGCTTACTTGGGCAACTGTGGTGAAACTGACTACCAGATATGTAAATCCATTAGTGTT
The DNA here is from genome assembly GCA_014839935.2 of Entomophthora muscae. Classification (NCBI taxonomy): domain Eukaryota; kingdom Fungi; phylum Entomophthoromycota; class Entomophthoromycetes; order Entomophthorales; family Entomophthoraceae; genus Entomophthora; species Entomophthora muscae. Next base: position 199,733 of record QTSX02002977.1, read on the forward strand.
TCTTGCTTAACCAATTTAAGCTACCTTTTACTAGTATCCAGGGGTATGGAACCAAAAGTTGAGATCAAAAACACTGGAGGCCAACTCCATTGATAATCTTGTTTGTTCAAAGACCAGGTTAAGAGGTGGTCTATATGTAGATTCACCAATAGAAATCAATACCACCAGTGATCAACTCTCTGAAAGTAAAAGTGGCCAAGCCATCCCTTTTTAAGCCAAGAACTGATTTATGAATAAAATACATCCGCCCCCATATACATTTTATTGTTTACTATAATATATTTATGGTTAATGTTGACAGCTGTAAAGTAGGCTCCCAAGCACCCCTATACTGGATTCAGTAGTATATAAATTGATCAAGTACCCCTTGTTTTACATCATGTCTACCCCAGATCACTAGATCAACTGGTGCCACAAGAATAATCCTGGCTTATTCATGAATCTCATATGGAATTTATAAGAACGGAAACTTGGCTCCCCTCTGTTTGACATTATCTACTCACCACAGGATTGGTTTTAGATGTAACCAATCAAAAGCTCAGAATTAAGTCTAAATTAATAATTGACACCCTATGTGCACCTGTCAACACCCACCAAATCAGCAGCTTATCAGGGTGGCTAGTGAAGAGATCTTACTAATAGATATTGCTCACTACAATGAAAAAACCGCTCCCAGCATACTATTATTGCATGCCGTAAATTGTGCTGTTAATGCTATTTTGATCTGGCCTGCGGATTGCAATGATTGCAGAGACCTGGTCAGATTTAGTTTTGCTTCCAATAGTTACCCCTTGTCCATTGAGTGAATAATCCCTGCTCCCAGCCTACTATGCTGGTAGAATCTCACTCTAAACAAAAATAAGTTTATCCATGTTTGTGTTGGCTCTTATAGTCTTCAAGCTTATCCCTTTCCTTTTTGAAAAGGGAAATCCTTGTCTTTAGCCCCAGGAAGTTAAGGTATGTCTTGGCAACTTTCCCCTGGAGGCTAACTCAAGGCTAGCTTCAACCCTGAACTCTTTTGTGTTCAATAGACCCTCTGTGTCCTCTTGGATATTGTTCCCAAATGCCAAACACAAAGAATTGGTTCCAGATAAAAAGGCTGCAAGCCCCTTGGTTACTCTGTCCCCTGCACATCCTCTGGTCATTCTCTCATTGTTGCTGGAGTACCTGGTTTGCTTAAGGGTTTGAGCCCCCTTTGTGGGGGATGTTATACACTCTCCTAAAACGGCAGCTGTGGTGAAGTTGACTGCTGCACATGTGAACCTAATATTGTTTTGTCTCAACTGGGCTTGAGCTAACTTTTGCTAGTAACTTAGGGGGTTGAAGCCAAAATCCGAGATGAAAACCACCAGAATTCAGCCTTGTTCAATAAATCTGGTAGCTGAAAGACCAATTCAAGGGGTGATTTATAGGTAAATTTGCAAATGGAAATTAAACTGAATTGTGCTTGACCCTCTAAAATAAAACCTGGCAAGGTTGACCCTTTTTAAGCCAACCTGTCAGGGCCCAAGGGCTCCCAGCTCTGATCTATTTAAACTCTAGTCTAAGAGAAGCCCTTTGTTTATTATTCAGACCAAGAAAGATCACAATGAGGAAAAAGTGAACTAGATTCTTTTTATACCATTTGAATTGGTCTTTAATATTCTTCCAGATTATCCCTGAAGGCCCTTGTCTCTCTATCTGGGGTTCATGATTAGGGTTGGGACAGGCACCAAAATCTACACAATTGGTTTTGTGGCTTTATCAGTTGAGCACAATTCATTTTGTGATCTTCATGCCACATCACAATTAATGCAGATTTGCTTTGTGTTTCTAGGGAGCAGTGCACAACTTCAACTGCCACATTTTGTGCCCTGCTCCCAAAGTCACAGAAAAAATCTGTATGGATTGTGATGTGACCAAGCACAATCTCATGTTGTTTTGTGTTGTGCCCAATCATAAGTATGTAAGCTATTCCTTTCAATTGAAGTAGATATTTATAAATTTTTTGATTAGGTTTTTAATATAATTATCTAAAGAAAACTGTGGTACAATCAAATCTATCACTGTGAGGTATTGGTAGGCAAAGCTTTAATAAATTCAATTGAAAAATAAAGTCCCACAACTGAACTTGCTCTAATTTTACATCCTGTGCCTTGCACAAAATGACACCATATGTTTCAACCTTGAGAATCTTTCTAACTTTACATCCTGTGTCCCTTCACAAAATGAAATCATCTGGTTTATATTTGAAAGCCACCTTCCCTTTATATTTTGTGATCTACACAATGGAGTGGGGCACAAATTGTAACCTACTCTAAAAGTTGCGGCACAAACCCACCCAAATTTTTTTGTGACCCAATCCAAAACATCCATAAAATGGTTTTGTGACACTGTGTCTGCACAATTTCTGTTCCTGTCTCTACCCTAGTCATGCTAAAAGTTTGAGACATCAGCTGACTAATTCTAATCATATTCCTTTGGCCAGATTCAAACTCTGCGCTTTGCCTTGGTTGGTTATCTAAAAATACTCTGAAAAATTTCTCCTTATCTGGAGCCTTCATTTGAGCATAAGAACGTCCAAAACTGATCACTGGAAGCTGAGATATGGTTGGATTTGCCTGCTCACTAATTGTTACTTGTCCTGATGTGAAATTCAATCTTGAGACCATTTTGGAACATGTTGACAGGGTTTTTGAACCTGACTCTTTAAATCGCCATAACTTTTGATCTAGGGTACCTAGCAAGATCATCAAGGTGGCTTTTTGACAGCAAGAGGTAGCCTTTTTGATCCAAGCTTTTAAAATGTGACTTTTATTAAAGCCACCATGTCATGGCAGGCCATGAAACGACTCCTAATTTTATTAATAAAACACATGTGCACATATATAGATTTTATTATTTAGTATTCTTATTTTGGTGTCCATAGTCGTTGATTAAGCTCCCAAGCACCACTATACTGGATTTAGTGGTCTACACCTTAATCAACTATCCCACTTTTTTTTACATTAGGTCTATTCTGGGTTTGTAGATCAAGTGGTGCCACATAATTTGAGCCCACTTTTTTGATAGATTTCATATGCAATTGATAAAAAACAGAAACTTGAATCCCCCTCTGTTTGACACTATCCACTTGCCACATGATTGGTTTCAGATTCAACTAATCAAAGGCTCAGAATTAAAGCCAAATTAATAAGCAACACACTATGAGCACCACTCAACACCCACCAACTTGACACTTTAACTGGGGGACTAGTGCAGAGAGCTTCTTAATGTTTTAACTCTCACTATGTCATGGCACATACCAGAGTCCAACTGGACTCTCACAGGGGAGGCGGGCTGGGTCTGGAAGGCCAAGTACACAATAGGCCCAATTCTGACCAGATAGCTGATTGCAGTAGATAGGGAACACCAACTCCTAGTATGGGGCACAACCTGATTGGCCAGCCTCAATACTGTGATATAGACAAACCCCAACTTAGTGAAGTCCTGGGAAGGAGGTACAGTTGACAGGGGGAGTAGGAGGAATCTCCAGCATGGAGGGGAAAATGATCACTCTTGGTGACAGGAGGGAGCAGATATGTGGGTGGCAAAGTGTAGTGGAGTTATGAATAAATGCCAACAGAATAGTTATATTAGTGCAAAAGTAGATAGTTCTTGCAAGAAAATAATGAATCCTGAGCATAAAACTGTTTAATTTGAAGATGTCAACAGTGAGGAGGGCTTCTCCTCATCACTACCTATACTTACTTGTAGTTCTGTGGTCTTTTGTGCCACCAGAAAACTGATGGCATTAATTTCAGTTGAACTGACAATTTCACTGGAATTCACATACTTGGTCCAGGAAGTGAGTGCTCATTGGTTGGTATAACATGAACCTTTCTTGAACTGCAGAATTCCAAGTTGCCACATTTATTTATAGATCCCGCAAGTAATCAATTGTCTGATTGCACAATTTAACAATTGCGCTCCCAATGTATCATTTACTAATAGGTGAGTGATCCAAATTTGATAATAAGATCAAAGCCAGAGATTTTAGTCTTGTGTGCCTCTCAAATCCTGGGCCATTTGCTAGTTAAAAGGGGGGTTTTCTTGCCCTGGAAGAAACTTTGTGTGGGTTCCCAAGCTGTGGGTTTTTTCACCTCTGGGGAGGCCAGCTGATTGCCCAGGGAAATCTGGGCCCTGACACACTATGGTAAAGAACCCACTCCCAGCTCTCCCATGTATACATTTATAACTAATAAACATATTCAACTCATTTACTTTTTAACTTATGTTTTTTTTATTTTTGAGCATATGAAACTGCCTTGCTTTTGGGTTAACTTTCAGCCCTGTTTTTAAATAGGTAAGTTTTATATGTAAAAAAAGTCTTAATTCTGATTTTTTTGCTCAACTCTGAGAAGCTTAACAGTGAGAATTCAGCTTTTTTTCACTCAGTAGTGAGAATTAGGGGGTTTTCATCTGATCAACAGTGCCATACTCAACACTTTACTAAGTTTTGAATGTTTAACCCCTAATAAGAAATCCACATGATAACTTTTTTTGTGATTATAATCTACTACTCTCCCTACTACTCCCTATATAATTTTTATTATTTTTATTTTATTTTTAAATATACTTTTTCATTGATTTAGCCCCAAGATGCTATTCTGAACCTAAACTCTTTGATGCTTCATCAAATATCACATATTTTCTATGTTTACCACTTTGGATCTATACTTTGAGTTTCTTTCTTGATAAATAAGACTTTCTTTGTATACTTTTTTCTTATATTTTGCTTTGCTTTGCTTTACCTCTTTGTGTATAATATATCTTTTCAATTTTTTAATTTACAATACTAAACTGTTTTTAGCCGAGATCATCCAAATCAAGCAACCAGTCCAAGCGCCAAGCCTGAAAGGGCGCAAAAGACCCTGAAATCACCCCCAAGCATGCTAAGAAGCCTCCAAAGGCAAAGTCTCTCACTCCCTCTCTCCCAACTCCCTCTCCTTCCACCCCTCCACCCTCATCTTCCCCTTCACCTTCATCTTTCCCCCGCAAGTCCTTGCCAAATAAAAGTGATGACAATCTCACTGATCAATATTATTATGAGTCAGAGGCCAACTCTGAGTTCACAAAGGAGGACTGTGCCAAGAAAAGAAAGGCTGTCAAGGAGCCTACCTCTTCTTCTGGTAAGAAGAAGGAGGCCTCAAAGAACTCTTCCTCTTCCCCCTGATGGCTCTTCTTCCCTTCCTTCCTCTGACCCCCAGAATGAGCCAGAGGAATACTCCAAGAAGTTTAAAGCTTCTGGTCATGTGACTTGGGATCCACTGGTCATCCACAACATCTGCAATGTGGACAGGGAGTTCAAAGTTCCCAAGCGCTTCCCCCACTACTTCCCCATCATGTCCGTGAAGGATGGCCCTGGCTATGTTGCTGATAATTACATCTTCAATTGTAATAATCAAAAGCGCCAAACCAAGAGCAAGCATTTTGTTTTTGAGGATAAGACTTGTGGGGCCTGTCACAAGTGACAAATTTATGCTATCAATTAGCAAGGAAAAACTCCAACTACAAGATTTGAACCCCAAGACCCTGCGGGCTGCTAGCCTGTAGGCCCGGCTGCCTGCATTTTGTGGGCTCAAATCAAAAATAGATTCAACTTTGGAGAAACCTCCAAACCTAACCAGTGTAGCACCTTCTATGATCAAATCATGCCCTCTGAAGAATTATCTTAGCCTAGCTAATAGAAACGCTAATCCAAGAAATATCCCTGCAACAACTTGGGCCACTGCCAAAGGAGTGCTGCAGAAGTTTCCCCAAGAACAAGGGCCACCAAAAAACAAAAAATCCCATGCCTTGAAGAAGAAAATTGAGATTCCATGTCCCAGCCCAGCCAATGATGAATTTTCTACATTGGATACCATCAAGAATTTCCAAACACTGGTAAATGATACCACCTAGCCCTCAAGAATTTGCAGAAGTTTTCACAGTTTTGATGAGCATACTTATACCCAGGAGATGACAGGAAAATGCACATTGCCATCCTTAAAATAAAGTGTTTTGAACCTTTGTTTCATGCAAGATTAACCCTACATCATCTTAGCACTTTATCATTTTTAATTTGATCTCCCTGGGTCTGTCCCTGTCTCCCACCAAGCCCAAGAAAACACAGATCAACCGCCCAAATTATTCCGCACCCAGGAGCTCCCTACAGCCCAGTTTGTTTTACAGAGTATCCTCCAAACCCAGATTATTTGGAGTTTACCTTAGAGGAGATCCTAATTTACAACCCATAAGCGCATACCAGAGATACAAGGCTTATTGGTTATGAAGGAACTTGGATCACTGTGACACCTCTGCTATTTTGTGACAAATATAACTACCTGCCCATGTATTTGGTATCAATGAACCCTTCCTTGACTCTGCGGCCTGTGACAGAAATTGCAGGATAGTAAGAAGCTGTCTCCAAGTGGTGGGGAATTACCACATAAATCCACATGTAGTTAATGATTAACCACCAACGCAGCTTCAGATACCGTTTTATAAAGTTTCCAAATGAGATACTAGGATTATATAAAATAAGTAATCCCAACCAGAGTAGCCCAAGATAAATGGCCTAGGAAAGCATCAGAGTGTCTTCAGAATAAAATTCAGGACATTGAGATACAACCAGATCTTCAGCTTCAAAGACAGGTGGTACAACCCCAAGATTGACAGGCATGGAATTAACATTAGGCAGTATCAACAACAAAGTGCCAACAGCCGGGGGCTATCTTCCAGTAATAATCCAGCTGAGAATCATATTGTAGAGGATGTAGCGTAACAACCCAGCTACAGGATGAATTTTAAAAATAAAGTTAGATCAAGGGATATGTGATTTTATTTAGTAAATTTTGGGAGGACTCAACTCTTAAGAGTTGAAACAGTGAAAATTATTCAATGTATATCAAAAATTGACTAAGCAATACTGCCCGAATCCTGGGCTCCTATTCCTTCCACATTGTCAAGTGAGTATTTAGTCCAGGTTGCAAAAAACCTTTGATTGACCAACTTCTGATGACCATGCTTATAAATAAGTTCATATTGGGTGACCCTTAAATTACGTCAATTTATCAAGGTCAACTTACGGGGGGATTGGATTTGACTGGCAAACTGGGACAGCCATAACCCATTTTCAATCAACTGTTTGATTCAAGTCTGTTAAATTGGTTAATTTTGTTAAAGGTTTTCTGGCTTTCCAAGCTTTTCTACTTGGCTGGATAATCCCTGGCATTATGGAACTTACTGTGACATGGCCCAACTGCCTGCAAGAATCTGTTGCTAATAATGAGTCCACCTCTAACCAGATATTTGGAGTCATGTACATCACCCTCACTGGCTTAATTGATTCCATGGTACCCATCAGCAGACCCTGGGCCATCCTTGGGAAATCACTATCCTAAATTTTAAATTTAGCTCCCATCCTGTGGGCCCTTCCTTCTGGACCTGTGGGCCGTCTGCCTGCAAGTTCTTGGGAACCTAACACAGGATGGATCCCTGACAGGGCCTGCCTGAATACCAAAGGCTGGGAACAGGTCAAGCCAAGAAGGGGGAGCACACCTGTGAGTCCCTTAATCACTTAATCACAAGGATGCTTAAATGATACATTTTTCAGGCCATTGTCACAAGTGACAAACTGTTATCAACTATGCTTATTGAAAGGCCTCAACTACAGGATTTGAACCCTGGCTCTCCGCGGGCCGCCAGCCCGCAGGGCCAGCTGCCCGGCCGCCCACAGTTTTTTGGGCTCAAACCAGAGCAGGATTTGACTTCAGAGAATCCTTTGAAGCTTGGAAAATTAAATTCACATACATTGATACCTCCCACACCAAAGGCTCCTGGCAACTCAACCAATCAGCAGGCGGGTCCAGCCACAGATCCCAGGATAACTTGGGCCAATGTGGAAGGGAACCCCAAGAACCTTCAATAGAGCGCGGGCCACCCAGAGACAACCAATCCCACAACCTGACTAGGGCATTTGAGTGTTCTCAGTTCAATCCAGCCAATAGAATAATCCCCGCAATTGATGCCACCAAAGACTGGGAAGACCTGATAAGCAGAAAACCCCAGGTCAAAGAAATTTGTGAAAGTTTTACCATGACAGATGGGCATACTTATACCCTGAACCGCCAGGAAGATGCCCATTGCCATTCTTTCAATAAAGTGACATGAACCTTTGGTTCAACCAGATCATACCTTACTTGTTATTAGTTCTATTTTATTTCCAGCCTACGTCTTGCGGTTCCGCACCCTACACCCATCTATCCCAAGAAACTGTGGACCAGCCGCCTGACCTTTACTGTCCACCAGGAGCTCCCTTTGGCCCAGTACATTTCACTGAGTACCCACCTAACCCAGCGTATTATGAGTTTACTCTATAGGAAATCCTGATCCACGACCCCAAAGCTAGAACTAGAGAGACAGAAGTCCTTTACAGAGAGGATACCAAAATCATCCGGCCCCCTCTGCTATTCCAAGACAAGTATAATTTCTGGCCCGCATATTTGGTTCTAATGACACAGCCCCACACCCTGTGGCCCAACCGCCTGCAAGAATCTGTTGCCACTAATGAATCCACTTCCACCCAGATATTTGGGGTGATGTATATCACCCTCACTGGATTAGTTGATTCCATGGTGCCTATGAGCGGACCTTGGGCAGTCCTTGGAAAATTGCTATCTTATATTGTAAAGTTAGCCCCAATCTTGTGGTGGGCTCTCCCTGCTGGGCCTGCGGGCCGTCTGCCCGCAAGTTCTCAGTCTCCCCCACAGGTTGGATCCCTGACAGCCATTCCCACCTCTTCCAACATATGAGCATCTTATTTGGCCATAAAAGCCCTTCACACCTGAAGCCCAAAAAATTCAAGTAGGTGCCACACATGAGAAACTGGTTGAGTTTATAAGCAATAAAAAATTGCTGTCAATCTTCCTCCCCCCAAGGCCTTGGACGCCTTCTCTGATCTCAAGCTCACCCATGAGCTTAAGCAGCTTCCAAATTGAGAGTGTTTCCTGATTCAGAATGACAGCCAGGGTTCAAGGACTGCATAATCTGCTACTCAACTCAGCAGAACCTGATGGAGTTTAAAAGGGCTTCAACCTGGCTAGTTGATGGTACCTTTGCCACTTACCCCCAGATGTTCAAGCAGCTCTGGATGGTCCATGCCCAGATTGACATCCGGGTGATTCCCATTGTGTTATTTCTTCTTCCTGGGGCCACTGAGGTCATCTATACCTGCACGTTCTCTATCCTCCGCCAAGCAATTGCCCCCCTTCCTTCTGCCAATGATGATGAATTCAAGAAGACTCCCCTCCACACCTGCACCAACCCGCCTGCCTCTGACAAAGACCAGGCCACCCTGGACTTGGAGGAAAAGGTAAGGCTGAGAGCTCTGGGGCCTCACATTTGCATCATGGACTTTGAGCCTGCTCAGGTCAATGCATTTGAGCATCTGTTTAGCTGGGAAGTGCAGGGGTGCAACTTTCACTTACACCAAGTAGCTGCTTGAAATGTGCAGGCCCATGCCAAGCTTAGTAGGTTGAGCTGGAGGGACACTTTTACACCTGCAAATTTGTGCTTGCACAATTTAGTGCCTTGGCTTTTTTAAAGCTAGAGCACCCTGTGCAGGGGTTTGAGATTCTCTCAAAGGATCCCTACATAGCAAAGCATCCAGAGTTCAAGTCTTTCCTTGAGCATTTTGAGCCCCAGTGGATTGGGAAGGTTGTCACTCAGAGGCAAGATAAGGCCCAAGCCAGGGCCAGCTGGAATGTGTACCAGGCTTCAGTGAATGGTGAGCTGAAGACCACTTTGGCATTTGAGTCTTACCATAAGTATTGTAAGACTAACTTTGAGCTTCACTCAAAGTTCAACTTGTTCTTCTCCCTCCTCCAGCATGAGCAAGAAAAAACCATCTCCAAGCTCAGAAATATGGCCAACTGCACCCCCCATCAAGCCCACCACCAAGTTCTTATTCTTCACAAAGGTCATCCAGGGTACAGCCAAGCACAAGTACAAGGCCTTTGAGCTTAAGCAGCAGCTTGAGCTTATTGCCACTGCCCTCCTTGAAGAGGCTAAAATGAAGAAGGGTAAAAAGGGGGAGAAATAAACTTTCTTGCTTATATGATTTTTACTTTTAACTTTTAAGCTCAGATTTTTACTTTTTAGTTTTGATCATTTAGTTTTTAGTTTTATTTTTTTCTCTTAATTTAATTAGATATTAATAATTCTTTTATGTATATATGGTAAGTTTGAGATGAATTGTTATAGTTGAAAGTGAATGAAATATCTTAATTTTTGTTAATTTACTTGTAAAACATAAGATATTTACAGTTGTGCTTATATGAAGTATATCAAATAATATATGCATTTCTTTGTATTTTGCATTTTTTATTTTATTGTGTTTATACTTATTTTTTCTAATTAGAATTTTAATTTTATAGTAATAAAAAATATTTTTATAATGAAGGGCTTAAATTACATAGTAAAATGAGAAATAATTACTTATTTCTCCTTATTTTTATTAATTAGAAGACAGTTTTTATTGCTTTTTTGGAATTTCTAGGGTCACTTTAGTATAACCTAGCTATATAACTTAAATTTTCATATTAAAAGCTTTCAGCACATCAAGATCTGTTAATTAAAAAAGTGTCAATTTCCAGTAGTTGATCAGAAAAAAGATGAATTCTCACTCTACTTAATACCAATCACCAGGGAGTCAATTTTACCACAGTTGCTCCTAAAACAACTAGGGTAATTGTATTGTTGCCTGCCCCCTCCCAACCTTCTTTCTTGATCAAGGTCAAACACAGCTGCTGCTTGCTACTTCATACTGACACAGTGGCCATGCACTCTATCTGTCAGGGACCCACTTGATAGGGAGCAAGTTCCCAATCTGATGGGCCAAGGCCCCTAAGTTGAGCCCTTCAATAACCAAACCAATAGGAAGCGTAATCATGGCTAAGTGTCCCAAGTGACCCAAGAAGGCAAAACAACCCATCATGGAGCTGAACCTACCAGGTAGGACAACATGTAAAATGAAGCATTTGGCCTCACCAAGGAAGGTTCAGCTGGTGGAGGTAAGGTTGTAGACCAGCCATAATGGAATTTTCTCCCCCAGTGGCCAGAGGTATATTTAAACCAGCTGTTTGCCAGGGACTCCTTCCAGTGAGAGTCATCTGGAGAGGAATTGTGCCAATCCCTGATGGGAGTTGGATTGTCAAGGGCCAGTACCACAGGAAGGCAGAGAACTAGAAACCATAACAGGAATAGGATTCCCTTCATGGTTTCACAATAAGGAGGGTGCAAAAGAAAAGGTGTGTACAAACTTAGATTTGAAATAAAAGCTTTATTGTTGGAACAAGTAAGAATGATAAGAATTGATCACTTAAATACCCTCAAAATAGAGGCTGGAACATTTAAGGAGATCCTGGGAAATGAGGGGATTTACCAAATAATTTCATTGAGCTAATGATTAAAATTAATACCTGTCTTAAATGGCATCAATTAGTGGCTTGATACTATATAAAATTATATAGTTACAGGAGAGGCACAAAAGAACAGCCACAAGATGGAAGACAATTAAGCAGTTAACAAGCTTAAAATCATAGGAGATCAAGTATGGAGCCATGTTTACATATAGACTAGGTGGATCCCCAGAGCAGCAATAAAGATGCAGGCATCCAATCAGAGTGCAAGCAGTATGTGATGTTGATGATTAATCTATTAATGATTTTGATAGTAGATTTGAAAGGCAGAGCAAAAGTCAAATGAGCAAAATCAATATGAAAAGGTAAACTAAGCTGATAAGTTGACAGTAAACTAACATTTGGCTTGTTTTTTAGGGTTCCAAGTTCAATCCCTGTCCTGCTCAAGACCCTGTTATCCAAAGTGTCAGGGATCCAGTCAAGGGCAGCTGGCCCGCTGTTTTTGGGGGTAATTTGGGCCGGGATTTTTGCGGGCAGGGCCCACCACAAGAGAGGTGCTAACTTTAGAAGGTAGGAAGCAGACTTCTCCACCCAAGACCACGGGCCAGCGGCCAGTATAATGGTGTCCACCACCCCTGTGAGGGTGATGTACACTATACCAAAAAGCTTGCTGATATGGTTGTTTGGAAGGTTGGGTGAAGAAGCTGGCATTAGTTTGGGTGTTACAGGCAGTTCCATGTAGATATTATAAGCCAGGATATAATTGAACTTTCCTCTAAATAGTTTGGGTGTAGAGAATATCCATAGGCCTTGGCGGTTGTATCTAATAGCGGATTGGATGCAAGCTAACAGGTCAAGTTTGAGGATTTTCTCTGGTGTATAGTCCTTGTATTTGGGCTTCAAGGGATAATCAGTGAAGCAAACGGGCCCAAAGGGTACACCAGGTGGACAGAAAACTGCAGGCAGTGGGGAAGGAGGGCCAGGAGATCTTGAACTGAATTTATAGATGGCAAATACAAAATACGGCAATAGTTGTATAAGCCAAAGTAACATAAACTTTATTCAAAAATGGTGTTAAGTTTTGAGCGCGGGGTCCTTGGGTCTTTATAGCACCCCACCTCCAAACTTAACATTTTCCATGGGGGGATCATCAGGGCATTGGGAAAGGCAGGGCTGGGGGAATTTGGTACTTGGGTCTAAAGGCAGCAAAGTGGTACTTGGCCCGGGAGTTCTTTCATTGGTCAAGACTCCCAATTTGGCTACCTGATTATCTTGCTCTAGTGTCGTGGTCATGGGACCGGGTTGCAGGCTGGCACCTCTTCCTTGGGTTGGCTCTTGATTGGTTGCTGGTGTAGACTTCAAACTCATGAAGCTAATAGTTGTTGCTTTGGCGCCTCCATTAGGTGTCCTGATTAGCACTCCACTCAGTGCAATAATTTCCTCAGCTTGATCTGTTTCACTGGATGGGCCATCATCTTCAGCGTCAGCTTGCGGGGGATTGACCCCAGAAAAATGCGGGCGGGTGGTCCCGCAGTCCATAGGCCTGGCAGCCCAGGGGGATCCAGGTTCTGGGTTCAATCCCTGCTCTTGGGCCTGGGGTTCCAGAGGAGGAGAATTGTCAATCCTGACATCATCCCCTTCTTCCCCCAAGCTCCTTCCCTCCCAATTTTTCTTGTTTAGGTAGAGTTAGATGGCTTCTTGAGCTTTGGTTAGGTTGCTCAGCGGTTCCCAAGCACTTTCTTCTAGTGGGTATCCTCTCTAATTGACGTAATACTGGGGTTTTTGGTAGTGAGTTTGGTCACTGTGTATGTATTCAACTTCATATTCCTCACCACGGTTTGTTTGGATGGGTGGGGGCTGTCTTAATCTATTGATGGGGAAGAAAATTCACATCCTATTTTAACAACATGGAGTGATGAAACACATTGTGAATCTTCCAGGAGGGGGGCAGGTCTAGCTTGAAGGCAACTTCACCAACTAGTTTGATGATTTTGTGGGGGCTGCTTCTTTTGTGAGCTAATTTCCTGAAGGGCATGTGCAGGGGTACATTCCAGAAGTCTAAGTATACCTTGTCTCCCACTTGCAAGGATTAGCCTGGTGTTTGTTTGCGGTCAGCAAAGGCTTTGTATGTCTACACAGCACAATTCAGGTTGGTCAAGCATGTTTTTTAAGTGTCGTGGATTTTCTCAACCCAGGAACGTCCAGTGGTGTTAGTTTCCTTCTCGCCAATCTTGGGATCCCAGGTGGGGTCAAACCTGTAGTTGGCTTTGAACAGAGACATCCCAGTGGAGGCGTCAACTTTACTATTGTATGCAAACTGGGCCATGGGAAGCATGTTGGCCCAATTGTCCTGGTTGGTGTTGGCATAGTATCAGAGGTATAGTTCTAGGATCTGGTTTACTCTTTTGGTTTGGCTGTCAGTCTGTGGGTGGTAGGAGGTAGATACGCACCACTTGATTCCCAAGTCTTTCATCACTTGTTTCCAGTAGTTTGACATGAATTGGGGTCCTCTGTCTGTGATAATTTCCTCTGGCGTCCTGTGTTGGGTGAGGATGCAGTTGTGGAAATGTTGGGCTGTCTCCGCTGCTGTACAATGAGTGGTGGTCAGTACAAAGTATGCCATCTTGGTGAAGCAGTCTACCATGACCAGGATTGAGTTGAAGGAGAGGGATGGGGCAATTTGACAATGTAGTCCATTAAAACAAATCTCCAGGGTCCAGCAGGTATATCCAAGGGTCTTAGTAGTCCTTCAGGTTTGTTTCTGCGGGGTTTGGTTTGTCCACAGATCTCACATCCTTTCAAGTATGCGCTTACTTCTTGGTCCATCTTTGGCCAGGAAAAGTTCCTTCTAATGCTCTGGAGGGTCTTGAGTCTCCCTGGGTGTCTGGCCATCTCAGAATTGTGGTAGTCTCTCAAGACGTTGGTTCTGATGTCCCCTTCTGGTACAAAGATCCTGTTGTGGAGCATTAGCGTAGTTCCCTTCAGGGAGTAGCCTTTTTGGTAGTGGGTACTATCCAAGGATTTGGAGAGGTCAGAGGTCAAGGTCTTGGTGAACTCTTCTAGTGCTTGGGCCCTTAGTACTTCTGGTTTGCTGGCTTTTATTTTCATCAATCCCAGGTGAATGCCTAGGCTTGTTGTGTCCAATAGGATTAGGGTGTTGTGGTCGCAGGTTTCTAGGTGAGTAGGCACCAGGTCAGTTCTTCTACTTAGGGCGTTGGGTACCATGTTCATCTTTCCTGGCTTGTAGTCTATAGTCAGAGTGTAGTCAGCCAGTTCTAAGGCCCATCTTGCTTGTTGTTGGTTAAGCTGGCGTGGTTTGAAGAAATAGACCAAGTTCTTGTGATCTGTCAGGACCTTTACTGGGTATTCAGCACCACATAGGTTTTGGTGCCAATGTTTCAGGGTCTTCATTATGGCTAGCATCTCCTTGTCATATATTGGGTAGTTTCCTTCTGTGGGTAGCATCTTCTTGGAGTAATATGCTATAGGATGTAGCATATTATATCCTCCTTCCTGAAGAAAGACCCCTCCCACCGCAAAGTCTGACATGTTGGTTTCCAGAACAAAAGGTTTGGAGGGATCTGGCATAGCCAGGACAGGGGCAGAGGTGAAGGCGAGTTTCAAGGTTTCAAAGTTGGTGGTACATTCCAGAGTCCAGGTAAAGGTGACCTTGTCAGAGCAAAGGTGGGTCAGGGGGAGGGTAATGTGAGAAAGATTTTGGATTAAATCCCTACAATATTTTTCCAGGCCCAAAAAACTACTCACATCTTTCATGCTTTTGAGCACCGGCCAAGATGTTATTGCTTCTACTTTGTCTTGTGCCATGGCAAAGCCGCCAGTCTTCACTATGTATCCCAGTAGTTTAACTTTGGACTAGAAGAATTCACATTTCTTAAGCTTGGCATGTAGGTTTTCTTGGGAGAGTTTCTCCAGTATAAGGTCCAGGTGATGCAGGGTTTCCTTGTGAGACTTGCTGTAGATGAGAATGTCATCCAGATATGCAACACAGAAGCGGTCAAGGTATTCCCCTAGGACGGTGTTGATCATCCTTTGGAAGGTGCTGGGGGCGTTGCAGAGGCCAAAGGGCATCACAAGGTACTTGTACAGCCCATATCTGGTTTTGAAGGCTGTCTTTTACTTGTCTCCATCCTTGATTTGGATTTGGTTGAACACATCTTGGAGGTCAATTTTTTAGTACACCTGGGCTCCAGTCAGTACATCACAGAGGTTGTTGGCATTGGGGATGGGGTAGCGGTTCTTTACCGTAATGTTGTTCAGTTTTTGGTAATTCACGCATGGATGCATCCCACCATCTCTTTTTCCTAAAAACAGCATGGGCAACAATCAGGGGGCCTTTGACAACCTCAGATGAACCCTTTTTTGTCATATCTTCCAGGTATGCTTTCAAGGCTACTTGTTTGCGGTGGTTGCAGCTGTAGATGAGGCTGTGGTAAGGTTGGGTTCCCGGTATCAGGTCTATGGTGTGGTTGTATATTGAATGGCTGGGTAGTTTTGTGGCTTCTTTCTCACTAAACACATGGTCCCACTTCTGTAGGGGAGTAGGTAGTATTCCAACACTAGGTTCTATCTTTATGGTTAAGAGTTTGTTGGTAGGGGTTTGGCCATAGCTCATGCAAAAGAGGACAGTGTTGCAAGATTCAGGTCAGCCCAATGTGGCAGTTTATTTGCAATAGTTCAGGATCAGGCCATGTTTGTTGGACCAGGAGTTGCCCAGTATAAGGGGGTGGGGCAGTCTGGGTAAGAGGATCAGGGACAACGGGTACACATTATGTCCAATTGTCAACAGGAGTTCTTATTCACACTCATAGCCTGTGTCAAGAGAGCTGTTCCCATGACTACTTGTAGGCTATGCTCTGAAGCTGTCATGCCTAGTTCCTTTGCCAGGCCGGTGTCAATGAAACTTTTATCAGCTCCTGTATCAATAAAAGCTTCAATCTGGCGCTTGTTTCCCAATAGTTCTATGGTCACTTGGATGAATTTGTAAGACTGGGAAGAAGTGTTTATTTGCGCCAGTGAGATTGGGGCAGTGTTCTTCTTAGGGCAGGCTCTGGTCAAGTGGCCCGCCTTGTGGCAGTGGAAACAGAGTCCTTTGCAATAGTGTTGTTGGAGCTCTTTGGGTGTCATTCCTGTTCTGTTAGGGGTTGGTGCTTGGGTTTGGCAGGTCTGGGAGGGGCCAGCATTCTCTTGGTTCATGCTAAGGCCCTTGCACAGAGGAACCAGATTGTCTAGGCTGAGGGTGGGCGGATGATGCTTCAACAAGTCCTTCATCGCTAGGTTGACTCCCTTTTGGAAGATGATGGCTACCAGTTTGTCTTCCAGTTGGGTGTGAGTCTTTAGTTTGAGGAATTTGCCAATGTAAGCTTGAATGAGACGGGCGCCCTGCTGGATTTCCAGCAAGGAGTTCAGGGTGTAGTATCTGGTGTTGCGGTCTTCCCCTGTGACCATCAGTTTGGTTTCAAACTTGGCATTGTCTAGGCAAAATTCCACGTCTTCATCAGTGGCTTTGCCAAACCAGTCAAGGGCGTCTCCTGATAGCATGGCAGCTACTCCAAGTACCTTTTTGGTGTCACTGGAATAGGATGAGGCATTGGCTTGAAAATGTAGTTGGAGCACTGGCATGGCGCGGCGGGCCTCTTTGAGAGTGAGTTTTCCCATCTAGGGCATCTCCACTTTGGTGAGTGATTGGTTGACTATCACATTCTGAACCTGAGAGGAGGGTCATTTGGTGGCTTTGGCGGCAGGGTCAGAGTTCTTGGGGTCATCTGGGGTCACGTTTGTATTCTTTCATGTGGAAGAGATCAGGTTCTTGGTCATCATAAATGTGTAATAAGTGATTATCATTACAAAAAACATACAAGATGCCCCAAGAAAAATCAACATCTTGGGGCTCAGGGTACCAGGTTTAAAATAGATTGTCATAATGTCAGGGAACCAACCCTGATTGGCCAAACACTAGTGTTCAGGGACTGGCGGGTTGCGGACTGGGTGGGCAGAGCCCACTAAAGGATTGGTGCTAACTTAATGAGGTAGGACATTGACTTGCCCACCCATGACCACAGACCGGCGGCTGGGACAATAGTATCTATTACTCCCGTGAGAGTAATATATACAATTCCAAAAAGCTTGTTGGTATGGTCCAGTGGGAGCTTGGCGGCAGAGGCAGGAATTGGTTTGGGGTGACAGGTGGTTCTATGTCCATTTGGTAGGTGGGAAGGAAGTTGTATTTATCTCTGAACAGGTGGGGTTTGGTAACGTACCACAGGCCTTCTTGGGTGTATCTGGTTAACTTGGTAGTTCTGGCTGAGGAATACTGTGCTAGTATGTTGTCAGTGGTGTAGTCCTTGTACTCAGGCTTTAAGGGGTACTCTGTGAAATGGACAGGACCAAAGGGGGCACCTGGCAGGCAGTACATACCTGGCGGGCTGGCAGGGGGGGCAGACAATCTTGGGGTTAACTGGCAGATGGCAAAAATAAAATACAGCAATAGATGGGGAAACCAATATCTCATAACATTTATTTAAAAATGACAATGGGGATTGATCTTGGCCTGGCAGGTATTTATATCACACTGCCAGGCTTCACTACCTGGTTGGGTTTTCTGGGCTCAGGCGGGTTGGTATTGGGTGTCTCAGATGACAGTGTGGTGCTTGGCACTGGCGGTTTGCCACTGGCTGCTTTGGGGTGAGAAGACTTCAAATCCTTTTGTTTATTGATTTGGGTATTGGGTGCCTCTTTGGGTTCAGTGCCTTCCCCGGGACTTTGAGGGAGTTTGGAATAACTTTCAGGGAGAAATTTGTCTATTTCACTGGGAAAACTGCCAGTGTCAGGCGTTAGCACCTCAGGGAAATTCCCAGCATCTTGCACTGGCAGTTTGCTTGCAGAATCCTGCGGGGCAGCTAAGGGTTTGGGTCCTGGCGGGCTGGCAGCAACTTTATCAATTATTGGTGGGGTATTGTGTTTCCAGCCTATGAGTCTGGCGGTCCGCAAAGGTTTTTGTCCAGGGTTTGACTCTGATTCCATATTTTGAGATTTAGGAGCATCCAAATTGCCATTCCTGACACTGGTGATGATCTTGATAATTTCATCAAGCACTTCCTTACTCAAACTGAATTTGGGAGATCTCAGTTCCTGCCAACTATTCAAAATCAAAAAAGCAATGAGCTTATTGAAAACTTAAAGGATCTCATGAAATCTTCTCCCAAAAGCATCTTCCAGCCTTGCAATCTCTGGTTACTTCCAGTTACTCTTTAAAAGAGCTTAATGATATGGGGTTTAATATAACCAAAAGTGAGTTTGAATACTCAAGAAAAATAAATAAAAATAAAAATGTAAGCTTAAACAAAAAAGCCAAAAAAATAATAACTATTCATTAAAAAAAGAAATAACTAAAAAATAATTAAAAAATTGCTGGAAAATTCTTTTGAAACAAGCCAGTTTACAAAAAAAGTGCCTGAAAAAAATTATAAAGATATAGAAAAAGAGATGAGTGAATACTCAACTGGAATAAAATACTCTCTCTTAAAAACAAAAAAGAAATATATGAAAATATGAAAATAAAAAATGAAATTTCAGTTTCAATTTCTACTTACTATAAATTAATTCCTAAAAATATAATAAAAAGTAAAAACAAACCAATATGTGCAATATTTGTAATTTAAAAAATTCACTAGAAAAAAAGGAAGAATGTGAAAGTAAAAACTTACTGTCAAGCCTCCGGAATAATGTAATAAACTTGACCATTATTCCCCTTTATTGATTGGTTAGACAGTCAATTGTCATATAGCTGGCTTGATCGTAAAAAGCATCAACTTATCCATCCCTTAGTTTTGGCCAATTGATGGACTGATGATTACTCCAAAGATTGATCCTGATCCAAGACTAGGCTGCATATTGGATTAGACCGGGTCCACAATCACAAAACGCTTAGCAGCCAATAAGACAAAGTGTTCAGAAACCTACTGGAAGATGATTATGCCTAAACATTTGCACCTGCAGATGCTTTGAAGCCTATGACCAATATAGAAGGTTGTTAAAGTGAATAATGCATGATGCAAAAACCCAAAGACAGGAAACTAAACTCGCACATGCATAAACTGGAAACAAGATGCCGCCAACACGCTGGTGAAGTAAGCTGAGACCCGGTAATCAATTGTAGTCCCATACCTGACTGGCATGGCTGCCTAACTCTGGGGGCTAAAGCTAGCAGTCTGGGGAACAGATAAACTGGCTAGCAAGAGTTAGATGTGTCAGATATCTATCTGGCAAAGGGCTTATCCACCCTATATAAGGAGCTCTCCTGATTAGAGATTGAGCAGAAAAAATATCACCCTTGGCTTAGAGATTAAAGATCTCTAAGTATAGTATCACTACTAGCCAACACCTAGTAGTCAGTTGTATCCAGATAGAGTGTGCCACCGTCTATCTGCAGAGCTGTGTTTCTTCTCCTACAGCCTTAGGACTCTGCCAAGCCGTAGCCATATCCTGAGACCCAATTAGTAGCTACAGACTGTTGTCATACAGTCACCTATCAACATATATTGCCCAATGTTCTCTAATAAAAACAATACCTCAAGACCCCAAAATCTTGACACTTACCATTACCAGAATCTATAGACAATGACTTAAAGACTATTAATCAGCATCAAGACTTTTATGTTAATCAAAATTGGGAATATAAAAAAGATATTAATGAACTAGATGATGAGTCTTGTGTTGTAGTTATAGATTATAAAGAAAACTTAAAGGTTGGAGGTGGTCTAATTGAGACCAATAATTGTTTTTATTCAAAAAAACCAATCTCATTATTAGGGTTTGCATTAGTTTTTAAAGAAAACAATAAAATCAAATATGAATATCATGATTTTTTGTCTCAAATATTATCACATGATTCTTTATTTTCAGGTGAATGTCTAATTAGTCTTCTTAAATTAGAAGATTTAAAAAATAAAAAATATAAAAGTGTGGATTGATAATGTAAATCATTTTAGATCATATGAATTTTTATATTAATTATTTAAAGAGGCACCTAAATATATTAAGGGTTCTATAAAATATAATTGTTTTGTTAAATGTCATGGAAAAAGCATTGTTGATGGTCACTTTGGTGGAATATCAAAAATGTTAAAGGAAAAAAATGAGCTTTATATTAAAAATATTAAAGATCTTAAAAATATTTGTGAGAAAGAAGAAAGAAGAAAGAAGAAAAGAATTATACAATTCAGCTTTAACTGGTTCAATTGTTTCCCAAAAAGCATTTTTTTATATTTATGAAAGGAAATTTAGGCCTATAAAAAGAGAGCTTGAAGTTAAAAATCTGCGCATTAATCTTTCATATTTGATGAAAGATGGGAAGTTATATACTTCACCTTTAACATTTGAAAGCTTCTCAGAATATTCTGAGATAAATTATCATTTGAAATCACGTGATGATACCAGAAAAACAAAAATATCAGAAGATGCTAGTAGTGTATTGGGGAAAGTTCATGAAGTAAGGCAACTTACTAGAGGGTGTATCTTAAATAGAGTTATTATTCTTTCAAAAACAACAACCTTTTTTTCTGAAACAAACTAAGAATATTTATGATGAGCCAAAGATAGGGTAATAGTATTTATAGCTTTGGGGCTGCTATTACTCTCCCATGCAACTCATCATAAGTATTTTTGGTTTGTAGTTTGTAGTAGCACTTAAGATATTTCCAGTAATACTATAAGTTGCACTTTTTGATTCTAAAATTGATGACTTATTTTTAAAAAAAATCATCTAAGCCCAAGATCAATTAAAGTTTTAGGATTGATTGTATTTTAAGCTTTCTGAATAATTAAAATATGAATAATGTGATTAAGTTATAAAATAATCAATCTGGCACCTAGGCATAACAAGAAAAATAATGACCCATATGTTTACTATGTGAACTGGTAACAAAATACACCAAGCCCAGTGAGTCAAATCTCAACCCAAAACCAAAACACAATAGCAACTCACTATGTAAACAAAATCACTCAAATGTTATGTGCAATGGCTTGTAATCAAGAATGATACCAAGGTATCTAAAATAGAGCACACAATCTGAAGCACAAATTTTAAAAATATTGTGTTGGGTGTTTGAACTTTTCAGTAAAATCTGGGAAAATGGGTGGATTTTTTTGAGTATTCTAAAATAGGTGTTGTGAAACCAAAAAACAACTAATTAAGAAACAAAAAATCTATAATTAGGATATTAGGGAGGAATATTAATTAAATATCCATATTCAGATAAAAGCAAAAATTAAAATTAGGGAGTAACTTAATTGAATTTTATTTAATACTAGGCAGTTGCCCCGTCCAAGGACAGCATTAAAGTTGAATTTAATAAATCAATTAAATTTATTTTATTGTCTTTTTAGGCTTGTATTACTTATTGCATGTTTAATTAAAATTTTATTTAATTGT
Source organism: Entomophthora muscae (assembly GCA_014839935.2). NCBI lineage: Eukaryota > Fungi > Entomophthoromycota > Entomophthoromycetes > Entomophthorales > Entomophthoraceae > Entomophthora > Entomophthora muscae. The sequence continues at coordinate 221,603 of QTSX02002977.1, forward strand.
TTTATTAAAAGTTAATTTCAATTATATTTATTTAAATTTAAAATTAAAATTGTATACTCCAAGTATAAATAAAAACTAAACCTAAATAAGTATAGTATCACTATTAAGTTTAGTAAGGCTAAACTGATTATTTTAAAATTTCGTAATTGATTTTTAATGGCTTTAAAAGTGTAGAGCTGATCTGCAGCTTTTAAATAAGCTATTGGGCATCAAAATCGGCTTAGTATTCACTGAGATATATTGATTTTAGTTTTTGTAGTGTGTATTAAAAGTAAATTTAGATAATTTCAAATCGATTCCGAGCCTGTGATTATGACGCGAACCCGATTGCAGTACTTAACTATATATCTCAGCATCTAGAGCAGCTAGAGCTATCATGTTTGGTACCATTTTGATTGGAATCATCTGAAAAATTGATCTACGTCCTCTAAATTTCATGAAAATCATTATATTGAATCACAATTTTGTCATAGCTTGTTTACTCCACTGATGTTCTTTTGCGATGAAGCTATGTCAAGCAAGGTCTACTCTGAACAATATGCAGCCACTTGGATCAGGTGATGCATCCAATTGAAATATTCTATTATTTCACTTGAATGATAAGAATTTCGAAATGTCCAAGCCAACCAACTCCTTCTTTAAAATAATATTTATATTTATAATTCAAACTGTATTGCTTTAAATTGACCAAGCCCTCTTTTCATCATCAATCTTATCGTCAGCACAGCATAACCATCCAATCGTGTAAAACAATCTAAAACAATTGCTGCTTCTCTTCCAGTTTTAATCCACCCATTCTAGAGTCGGGTAATCTAGAAAGATAAGCCACTTTGATAAGGTTGAATAGGGTTAGCCACTAATTTAAAATGCAAGTAATCAAATACAAATTTATTAAAATTCGGGTGGCTTATATTTCAGTTCAACATGATTTAGCCCACACTCCACTGAATTCAATCTGTGTACTCTCAAAGATGCATGTAAGGGATTGAATGTAAGGATGAGCCAAATTGAGCTTTTGGCTTAATGATCAACTTTTAAAATCAAATTTAACTAAAAATCAATTCAGTCAAATCCCTTACAGCTTGAGCCCACTCGAGGTGACATTACAGACAGACAGATAGACAGACAGACTCACTTTTATATAAATTAATTTCATTAAATTCTCAAAAAGAAAGGAATACAACAACAGAGTACCAATGCACCTGTTATGTGCCGCAGTTGCCCCCGCGGGTCAAAGAACAGAGTTAGTGCAACACAAATGCCTACTCAGAAAGGAGACAGGAGAGGAGAGTTCAATAGTGACGCTGCACTGACACAGCCAGTTCAAGGAGCACAAGTGTCATGCCCTGCCCCAAAGGGCAGGCTTCTTAGATACTTTTTTATTTTTTGGTTCAATCAATATTTTCTTTTATTTCTTAATATTTGAAAAGTTTAGTTAAAATTGTTAAATAATTAAGTACTTTAAGTTAAATTACCTTGTTTTACGCTATTTGTATTTGAATCATTGTTGTCGTTGGTCTGTCTTTCTTATTTCTATATTATTATATATTTCTACTTTAAAGTAAGAATTTTTTCATCATTGCTCACCTTTTTAAAACTCCTGCTTACGTTGTTGCCGCTTCTCCAGTTTTCATGTTGCTGATCTGCAACTTCTGTTGGGTTTTTTTTAGTTCTCCTTCTGATCCAGGTTCTACACAGGTTTTCTCCAGTTGCTCCTTTTCTTGGCTGTTTCCCTCCCTGCCTATCACTGTAAACTGAGAACAAAACAAGCCTATATAATAAAGAACTTGTGAAGAGTAGGCTTTAAGCCAAAATTCTAAGTGATTTCTACCCTTTAATTCTTTATCTAATTTAAACTTGAGATCTTAATTTTTAGAAATTTATACATTTTTATTAAATTTATTTTAAAGTTTAGCCTTTTCTTTCCTTAAAAAAATGGAACTTGTAAAACAACAAGCCTTAGGCTTGTTGTATCCATTATTTTCCCTTAAGGGATCTTTCAATAGTTATATATGCCAATTTGCTGATAGAGAATATCCAAATATTGACATTCCCTTAGTTACAAATTGTTCACTATTAAACACTTTATTTTATCTTCTTTGCTTAGGGTTCTTAAACTCAATCACTCCTTTTGTAACTCAGTATAGGTTTTTAGCAGGGTTCTGTAAGATTATTTTGTAGACAGTTCCCACCTTTTTATACCTTTTAAATCTGAATCCTAATGCCTTACACGCGCTAGTTTATAACCTTGCACTACTATGGGCAAGATCTTACAACAAGCTGCTAGTGTAAAGTCACTTTCCCCTTTAGCCCTGGATAGGACAATCTTCTTGCACCACACAAAGAAATCTGCTCAGAAGCCAGCCAAGCCCTTTAATTCCCTTGAGGATTTAGCCCATACAATTGATGAGAGATTTGTGTTGGCTTATCCTTCCCAGGTGGGAAATACTAATGTGATGAACTCGGTTCCCACTTGGGAGAAATCTCTGATTAATTTAGACTATTTTTTGGCTTGGGCCCGTTCACACTTGAAATTGATTAAGTCTAAGCATTCAGGTTGCGCTACTGCAAATTCTTTAAATGCCAATCCAACTGGATTGAATGCTGATTTAATTCACTTCAGCAATGCCAGCCAATCAGAGTTAGAGCCAGAAATTAATGAGAATCCCTCCAATCCTTTGGATTCCCCTCTGTAAAATTTATCTGCAAGCCAATCAAGTCCCAGCCCTGAGTCAGGCGATCCTTGAGTTCAAATTTTACACTTAAAGCAGGACAGGGGACTGAAAGTCCCCTGCTTGCTCATTCTATCAATTAAAAGCTTATACTTTTACACACACTTTCAGATTTTACTTGGGACTTTTGTTGGTCCCCTTTGTTTTCTCTGGCTTTGTTAGTATTTTCTTTACCATTTCTTACCTTCCTGGCCTTTACTTGGTTTCTGGTGTCGCCTTTGGAGCTCCTAGAGTTGAGATTAACTTTGTTAAAACTGCTTACCTCACTCACTTTCAAAAACTTAACTTGGACTTTAAAATTAGTATTCAATCTTTAATATATACTTACTTTAGTTTCAATTTTGCTTGTCATTTACTTTGTTGTCTCCTCCTCTTCACTATAAGCTTTGATAATACTCTTTTACTTTACCTTAAAGCATATAACAGTAAATTGTTGCCTTACGTCTTTGAACGCCTCTTGTGGGTCCCCTTTTGCTTTTTTTCTTGTTTTCTCCTCTGCCAATAGGCATCACACTGTTACGGTAGAAAATCAAATGTAAGGGATTGTGTGTCCTTGTAAAACCAGGAACCAGCAAAGAACAGCAGCCAAGCCCTTGAAAAAAATAGACAACTTGAATTCTGTCATAGACAAAAAATGGGTCAGAGCTGGGGTCACCCAAATAGCCCTGGAAAATCAGGATCTGCCTTATTTTCCCCAAATAATTATGACAAGAAAATTACGCATTATACACTATTTGGGGATGGCAGCGCTCAACCCGCCAGTTGCCAAAATTTTCTGAATTATGATGTTATCAACTCAAATTTTAAGGCAGGACCTCTAACTGCTGAAAATATTCTTGCCGGCCAATCAGATGTTGCTGAACCTCTCCCTCCTCATCCTGAACTTCCTTAAGACTTCCCCATTCTCCTCTAGAAACTTGTTTCTAGATAACTATATTTCCCTGAAGAATAAACAAAACAAGTCTCTAAAAAACCTCATGTTAGAGTATCTTGGCCTCTTGGCCCCAGTGGTTGACAGTATGTTGGCTGCTCTCTTCCAGTTTGCTGCCAACTCCTTGACCGCGCCTTGGCCCGCTTTGTACTCTTTGGTTCCTCTGGCTCTGTCCTCCAATTTACCTCTTCAATTAATGTTCTTAATTTTGGCCCTAATGTCTGCCATTTGCTACACTCACAAAGGCGCAAAATTAGTAACCCCCGCTTATCAATTTGGTTTAGTGTTGTTGAAGCAACTGAAAATTTGCTTATTTTATCCACATTGTTTTTCATTGCATCTTACAGCCCGCCATTTAACCCTTACACACACCACCAAAAGTTTTTGTTGTGCTTGTGTCCCCCTTTTTAGAGTAGAATGCTGGCCTCATTTCTGAAATTTGTGGCCTTTACCCTGGCCCCTGCCCTGGTGCTGGTTTGGACCACTTCCCCAGAATTATGGAGTTGTGTATCCCATTCTCTCCACTTGGTGGGAAGTGACCCCAGTCATTTCATTCATGTTTTTGATAACTTCCCTGGATGGACACAGGTCATTCTTGCCACTATTGAGAACATTGTGAGAAGCCTCACCTGTGATGACCTCAAACTTCCTTTCCTTGAAATATCCTTTGCTACACCGCCACTCCAGCTCTCCCAGATGCCCCCCTCCTGAAGTCCTTGTTGCTCAGGTCCAGGAGAGTGGGTTGGGTACCCAAGAGTCCCTTCCCAAGCGTGCTTCCTGGCTCCTTAGTGGAGTGATTCTGATGGGTTTGGACTCTTACTTCCCCCAGTTATCTGCCACTTTCTCTCTATGGACACCCCTTTGAGCGTCCATACCAGTCCTGCACTGGATGGTGTCCTGGTGGGTCCTCCCTCCAGGATGAGAGCCAAACTTAGTTAGTTTAGCCCCCCTCTCTCACAGCTAGGGTGCAGAGCATCAACCCTTGGGTCTCCAAGCTGACCCAGAAGCCCACCAAGGTTATCTTCACCAAGAAAGTTAGAAACAGGAAGATAGAAATTACTTCATATGTGTTCAACGTTGTGTATTGGCAAGATTTAGTCCCGTCAGCCATGCTGGAGAAGGTGAAGCCTGTACTTGATACTAGCTACAAGCCCTACGTCAGTGATGGCAATCAGGAAGAGGACAAGAAGCCTGAGTTCTCCAGAACTGATGAGAGACAGTTAGTACTAAAGAAAGTCTCTGCATTCTACACCAAGGTACCCATACCCTGTGTTGTGCCCAATTCCAATAAGTCAATCCTCACTGCCAAAACACCTGCCCAGAAGTGCATCCCTAATATCAAACACATTATCCTGCTTAAGCTAATGTGTGAATCTGGTGATTACAAGGCGGCCATGGCCCTTGTTGGAGTGGATCCCAATTACACCTCAAAGACTCTCAATAAGTTCATCAATACTGTCCATGTTCTTGCCACAGAGAAATCCCTGCATGTGTTCACCATGCTTGCCAAGGAGCACAAATGAGCAATCTGCCAGTGAATAACCCAAGATTGCCATCTTAAACTGGTAAATATACAGGTCATGGTTAAATCTACTTTTGGAGTTGAGGCCCAAATTTCCTTTTACTACCATCTGTTCAAGAAAATGAACTTTTCCTGGAAAAAGCTCAGGGTATTCCCCTACAATTGTAATAGTCCAGTCAACATTGACGTCCAGAAAAATATGCAGAGGCGTACACTGCCCTCAAAGCCAAGAAGATGGTCAAATTCTATTACATTGACAAATCAGCATTTGCCTTGTCAATGTGCAATGGGTATGGGTATGTCTCCAAAGGCTCAAATGACAGGGTGGCTTGGCGTGCTGCAGTCTGCGCCACAGCCTATTTGATGGTGGCTCTTCTTGGTCCAAAGGGGGTTGAGCTGTACCAAATGACATTGGGTTCTCACATTAGCCATACCTTTCTTTCATTCCTCCAATTGGTCCAGGAGCACCTGAGGCGCACAAGCCCGGGCTTTACCAATGTCATTGTGCTGGACAATGTTGGTCTCCATAAGGTGGCTGATATTTTTGAGGAATTCTCAATGATTGACACTAGCATTGCAGTGGGCCTTCAGCAATTGGCCACGGCAAAAATGGGCCTTCTCTTCCTTCCCGCTTATTTGCCTTTCCTAAATCTCATTGAGGAAGTCTTTGGGTGGTTCAAGCAAGTTTTCAAGCAAGGGTCTCCAACTGGGACCAAGGACCTCTTTGATTTGCTGCAGGCTGGGATCCACACCCTCCCAGCTGAGACTGTGGCCAAATTCTATGGCCGCGCTGATTTGTTCATTCCCGCATGCCTTGCCAAACAGCCAATCAATTAAAGGCTTAGCTTGTCCAACTTTTTTATGTTCTCTAATTTAATATTTAAGATTTAAGATTTATTAATTATTGTTTTATATTTAGAAGCTTCTAAGCCCACAATCACATTTAGCAGGACCATCAATGAAGGTTAGTAATTTATTTATTTTATATTAATTTTTTTATTATGTCATCTGAGGTTATCCCAAACACTTGATACTGTATTGCACAATTATATTTATACCTTTTTGCAAATAAATATAAACATCAAATAAAAAAGTTAAATGTATAAGGTACAAAGTAGAATTGTATTTTATTAACATATATTTTTATGATTTTATGAAAACCTTCTTTAGGATTTATTTTGCAAAAATTGTTTGCTAAAATAAGAATTATAAACATTATTTATAATAAAAATAATCTAAAGTGTAAAGATATTTATTGGAAAAGAGAGTTTTAAGGGCGCCTGTAATGGGTTTGGCAGTATGTATCCACCCTATGATAGAGGTGGCGCACAACCTCCACTACCACACTGTGGAAAGTGAATGCACCCTTATTAAAATATTCATGGCAGCTGGTAAAAGGGAGTATTGTTAGGTGAGAATGCAGGAGCAGCTTCTCAGGCAGGACCACAAACCCATAAATTCCTGCCAGGACCAGGGCATCTTGGATTACATGGTCCACCAAGTCATATCCAGGGGGGACCTTCTTCCCATCCAGGGAGAGCCTGGCCTTGTCAATTCCTAGGAGGACCATGTCAAGATCCTCCATGCTGGCACCCATTCCAAAGTAGAAGAGATACCCCAGGTAAGCCACAAGATGAAGCCTTTGCCCAGCAAAGGCTTCAGTAAACTCACACAGCTTATTGAACACAGTACTAATCTTCTTCTCATGTTTTGTTTTAGCAAAGATAAGCTCCATGGCTGCAGGGACTCCTGTCTTGTTGGCACTCCATGCCAGCCCAAAGTCCGCCAAGAGGATTTTGGTTTTCTTGACAACTGTTGCATCTGCAACAGCCAATTTTACCACTGCACGCCCAAAGTTGTCCAGAAGGTAAGAGAGTGTGTGCTCCAAGGGGTAGAAAAAGCAAGCAGTTGCATGGGCCTGGCCCATCTCCAGTAAATTCTTGAATGGGAGTGTCACCAGGACGTCCTAAACAAGCTCAATGGAGTTTACTGTGTAAACTCCATTGATGACCACCAGGTCCAGGCAGACCAGTTGTGCATCCTTGTAGGCAGTAACTTCCCACTCAGATGCCCCCTCAGAATGCTTCAGCCCAGCTAGTGTGTCCCTTGTTATTGGTGTGACCGTACAACAGTCACTGTTAAGTATTTAGCCAAATAAATACTCCGAGATAAAATGTTGCTCTGTTTTTGCTGTTTGTTTTATGTAGATAGGTTTGGCTGGAATTCTTAAGATAAAGATTCCTGAGAACTTAGTATCTATATTCAATAAAAGAACAGAAGGCAAAATTGGCCAAATCAATCTTGGAGACTAGGCGTCTCAAAAACAATTTAATTAATTGGGAAGATTAATTAATAAATACATGGGAATATAATTAATGAGGATTTAATTATATTGGCTATTTGCCTTGACTGTGTCAAGAAGTATGGTTAAGGTTAACCATAGGTAAACCCCAAATTTGGGTTTTAAAAATACCGTAGTGGTGTTTTGTTTGAGGTTCAAAGCGTTTTAACAGGTTTGTAGAATGCAAGAAAACCATTAAATGTAACAATATCTGAATAAAGGCAATGATGCCTAGGAATTCAGGTTTGATCAGCTGGTTCCCAGTTGGAACATTAATAGCTGAGTTTGGGATGCAGAATCCACAGGGGTTTGGCGCCAGGAGCTGGGGAAGCTCCATGCTGAATTGGTACATTGGGATGAATGGAGTCAGGTGACTTCTTCCCATTGTAGATTGATTCTCATAGGTTGAGAAGTATTGGTGATCTTTTAGGTAAAGATCTAGGTTGGGATGACTCAAATTTCATAGACTGCATGGTATGAATCATAAGTTGATTCAGGAACCAGAGAGGTTTTCAGCCAAATATGCCTGGAATGGTATATAAGCAAAAAAGCTAATTTTAAATAAAGATATATTGTTGATTTTGACGCTTTCCCCTCAACTTTTTTTTAATTATCATGTCTTCTTTATTACTATTTGAAAGAGCAAAATCCAGAGTACTTTGTGTAGAAACCACTGCTGCTAGGAAGGAAGTTCCTACCAGTTCACTAAAGGAGGTGTGGGCAAGTTTGGAGGTTTTTAAGATAGCGCCTGAAGAAACTTTGATAGAAGTGAAAGCGGCCTTTGAAGAGCTATATACCAATTATTTTGCTAAATAGGGAACCCCTGCACAAGGAAATCAAGTTTATGCATGGGAATCCTGGAACCTGCTGTTAGCGTTCAATGAAATTTTACAACAAGTGAAGGACAGAACCAATTGTGAAGTTGAGGTGTTAAGAAGTAGGGAGGAAAATAGTGTCAAAATTATGGCTCATTGGAGAGATGGCAATAAAGCATTGTCTCACAAAATTGCCTCCCTGGAGGCAAAGCTCCTTGAAGCTTTGTCACATGAAGGTACCAGCAATAAGAATCAAGGGCAAGATAATGGTAAGTTTGACTGGTTAGACCTGGATCTGTCACAATTGGGAAGGTCCCATGAATTCTGGCTTCAAGCTCCCACAAGACAAGGGGGCAGAAACAGCTGCCTAGCCACATGATTGACGTAGTTGGCGTAGAAGGTGGGAGGGGACAAAAGGGACCAGGACCCGGCAGACTTCATTGTCAACATTTTCTAACAAAAAAGGTGAGTATTTGGAAAATTTTATTAATTTTATTTTTTGGTTACCTTCTCAGGTTTTCTCCTTGCCTGCAGCTTTGGCAGGCTTGGCCATTCTTGGCACAAGAAGTTGAGCGGGAAATTCAGTATCCTCTTTCCTGGCGCGCTGTTGCAGATTGAATGGATTAGACATTAAGTTGTCTATCTAGGAATTGAGTGACAGAACGGTTGTGTAATTGCACTATTGTATCCTGATTTTACTAGGGATAAAGACGTTAAAACGCCTCTAAAACAGGTGTTCAATTTTCTGTTCAAATGCACACAAGGCACAGGCTTTACTTCCACAATTATAAATAGAAAAACAAAGTTATTTATATCTACTTTCTTAAGGAAAGCCATGTGGAAGCGGCTGTTCTCTTGCGGTAGACTTTTAGCTGTGCCAATTCACTCTCCTCCATTAGGGAAGTCCTTCTGTCTGTGCCTCCCTGCCCCTGGTAGCAATTCTCCCGCCTCACACTATATACGTGTGATACTATCTAAATAAACACCAGTTTTGTCTTATTATCTTCTTATATTCTTCTGTCCTTACCCAGGCTGTCACTATACCACAACAGGTATAGTATTAAGATAAAGAAGTAGTAGACTAACTATTTGTAGAAATCAGCACCCAGGCTGCATATTTTACAACACACGCTTTGCGGGTTTGAGGTGGGCATACATCTCAGGGTTGTCAACCCAGACAGACAGTGCAGAAAGATTGTACGCCTTAAATTGGAGGCCCTTGACCAATGTCTTCTGAATGTTTAGTAAGCGCTTGATTGTCTTCTCTGGGGTGTCTGGTATTTTGGTCATAAGGACCTTTGCAGACACCTTGTCTATTTTGTCTCCTTCAAGGACGGCAGACTTAACTCTTGCTTTGACCTTGCGGTCAATTTCTTTGATCTCTGCAATTTCAGAGTCAAGGTTCTTCAAAAGCTTCTCCAATTTGCTCATTAATTTTTTTACTAAGATTTCCTTATGTTTTTATAGCTTTAATCCCAATAAAATCTGTATTATTCTGATAATATTGCCTCTTTAACTATCCCTGTTTGTTTTCACATTACTCCAATATCCCATTTTTTACCCATTGTGTATATGTTTTATGCTCAACTCAATATGTGTTGTTTGCTTTGTGTTGGCATTGTCCCTTAATTGACATATTATTTTTAGCACTTTGCACAGCCCCTTGTAAAATTATTAACAACAATTTGGTGATCAACTAAATTTGAATTAGAAAATTATAGGTTAATTGTGTTTAGGTAAAGTTGTTACTGATCCAAATTCAAAACCTTAATGATAAACTTTAAGCCAATCAGGAGCCAAGTGATAAAGTGATTGTTGTGACATAAAGGGTCATTCAATAATTCTTTGATGCATGTGCGCTAATTAATATGATTAGTTGGATGTTTTGCCATTGTACGTTATTGCTGCTGTGGCTCACAATAGCAAAACATCCAGCCAATCATATTAATTAGCACACATGCACCAAAGAATTATTGAATGACCCTTTATGTCACAACAATCACTTTATCACTTGGCTCATAATTGGCTTAAAGTTTATCATTAAGGTTTTGAATTTGGATCAGTAACAACTTTA
>QTSX02002978.1:0-230676 GCA_014839935.2 Entomophthora muscae
AGGTTCTGCAACCCTGCTTGACCCACACTCTCAATCCCTCCTTGCCAAGAATCCTTGTGACTACAACATGCACAAGGTGGAGACCTTAGATGTGTTCCAAGTCTACAGAACAACCCCATCCTCCAAGCCAGTCATTCCTCAAATGAAATCTCCCACTTGTCATATCTCTTTTGTTTCTGTGGGAACACCCACAGACTTTGGTAGATAATGGGGCTAATCACATCATGGACAGTCAGAAATTTGTGGATTCTCAGCAATTAGACCAAGTTCCCAGTTGCTTTAAAGCAGTACGTGTGGCCAACTCATGCAGTGTAGCCATCACTCACAAGAAGGTACTCTTCTTTGTAAGAATGAGGAACATCCAAGTTAAGCTCTCTGGGCCAATAATGGGCGGACTCAGCCACAATGTTATTTATGGCCTCAATTAGCTCTGGCACAATCACCCATACATTGACTGTGACACCTCTGTGATTAAACTTAACAGAAACGGGGCAGGTTTCCAACTCTACCCCATCAAAATGAACAAACTACATCATGACACTGTGTTTGTACGGCTCATGGAGACAGACTTCTATGACTTCAAAGGGGGAAGATGGACTTCAACCAGTGCTCAGTCAAGGTCATCAATTATGAACCCACTACACCTCCCCCCTTGTTCACAACACCTCCACCAGCACTAGTATCACTCCTTGAGGAATACAAGGATGTCTTTAGAAAAAAACCAGACCAATTGCCCCTTCCAAGAGAAATACACTTGCTGTCCAGTAACAAGGATTGCTGCCAAAAGCACACCTCCTCTATTGCTTGACGCCTAAGGAAGATGGAACTCTCTTAAATACCTTATGAACACAATCAATAAGAGCTTCATCTGCCCATCTTCCTCACCATATGGGACCACAGTCTTCTTTTTAGCCAAGATGGATGGTTCCTATTTTCTGGTAACTGACTACTGCGCCTTAAACAAGGTGACAGTCAGGAACAAGTACACCTGCTGCTAATTGATAACCTGTTTGACACACTCACAGATGCACAGGTCTTTAGTAAGATTGATCTCAATTTGGGGTACAACCAGGTCTGGATTGTGTCAGGGGACAAGGCAAAAACTGTCTTTCATACATGCTTTGGGTTGTTTGAGTATTGTCATGAATTTTGGGAATGATCAACTCTCCCTCTGCCTTTGCCATGTTGATATATGAAACCTTTGAGGACCTGATTGGATAGTGTGTTGTTGTGTATGTTGATGTCATTATTGTCTTCAGTCAAGACCAAACAACACATCTCCAACACCTTTGCACTGGACTCAACATCATTTTTAAACATCAGTTAAAGGCCAAGCCTTCCAAACCCAATTCTCTTTGATTGTAGCTTCTATTCCTGGGGCACACCACATTTTCTTAAGGAATAAAGCCTAAACAAGCCAAAATCAAGGCAATCACAAGAATTCCACCTCCCACTAATGTGGGTCAGGTGCACAGTTCTTGGGCATGGTTGCATACATGTGAAAGTTCATCCCCAACTGCAGAAAACTAATTGAACCTCTCACCAAGCTTCTGAACACCAGGCAGCACTTCCACTGGACACCAGCCTGATACCAGGCCTTTGAGACTTTGAAGCAAAGACTTACAACTGCACCTGTATTAAAATTCCCCAATTGGAATTGCCAATGCAAACTTGAGACTGATTCCTCTTACAGGGCCATATGGTGTGTATTAAAAGTGGAAAACAATGAGGGTGCATTGCTTTCTGTGGTCTAAAAATCCAGGAATCTTAACAACTCAGAGCAATGTTACCCCATACACAATAAGGAGTTAGCAGCAGTTGTGCACTGCATTGCAAAATGGCGCTGTTACCTGGAAGGAGCCACGTTTTCCCCCCTGAGTCTTGACAGATCACAAATCTCTTCAGTATTTCAACACTCAGTCACACCTGACCCAGCGCCAGGAAGGATGAGTTGAGCATCTGTCCCTGTACTAGCTGCACATCAAATACAAACCTGATAAAGAATTTGTCACTGCTGACACTCTCTCCAGGCTGTATATAGTGTTCATCACGTGAGATGACATATTAGTCCCAGACTGGCCCATGCTTTACCTCTTTCCTGAAGCAACTTGTTACAAAGGCCTTAATTCTGTGAATATTTCCAAGCTGAAGGACAATGAAAGCCAGTTCACCACCAATGCTGGCAACGTCTGTCACCAGGTGTAGACAGGTGAGAAGACGCCTTACATTCTCACCACATAACAAGAGGACACTATACTGCACTACTGTGATGATCCACAAGTAAATGGTTTTACAGGCAAGGGTTGATTTGGCTTCAAATAAAGACGCTATGCTAGAGAGTAACAATGTGTTGTTAATGAATTTCAGGTAGAGGCCTAGTAGGAAATGATGGCTACTAGGGAAGCTAAGGCCTGGCTAGTAGGTGATAAAGACTACTGGGGGGCAGAGTTTGGTCTCCACCAAGCAGAAGATATTGGCTGTTGTGGGCTAGAGGTCTTCACCTAGCAGGGAACTGTGGCTTCTTGGGGTGAAAAATAAGATAGATCAGCAGGGAACTTTGTCTTTTTGAAGTGGGGAATGTTTTGGACCCCTGGCAGGTAGCACGGGCTGCCAGGGAGGGGAAGAGCTCTGAGGGCTCTATGTATCCTGATACGCTTACAGGAGTTCTGTGAGCAAGCATCCTACCTAACAGACTGGTAGGGTGTCCTTGTTTATGCCTCTATGGGAGCTTTGGGGGAGAACCCAAAGTGAGCATTAGAGGGTATAGATTTGCTTGGGGGGTGTCACCAAGGTGGTTTGCTTGGGGAAGCAGCTGCAGAACTTAATGTGATCAGGCCTCTGGGAAGTAGAGCTGATTACTCTGCAACTGAAAGCCCAGAATTAATTACCTGGGTGAGTAAAGACTTCACATAGACATTAATCTATGGTTGAATGGCCTAAGTGGACTGCCACTTGCAAGGTCCCAGTCAAACGCCAGTTCAATGTAGACTCATGCCTGGGTCTACAAGTTTTGGTAATGTAGGCTGAGATAAAGAACCAAGGTGGCTCACAGAATTAGCAGAGAAAACTAGAAAGAGGGACTGTTTGGACACAGTGAATGTTAGTTGATGAACTGTTAATTCATATTGAATGGAATGGACTAATATGGTTCAGTGTGTTAAAGGAACAAAGGAGGTTCCTAGTGAGGATTTGGTGAGGAACTGGTTAAGGATAAGCAGGAGGACAAGAAGACATGATGAAGGACTAGCAGATCATAATGCAGGATGGCTAAAGGACCAGAAGTTAGTGCTGAAGAACTAAAGAGCTGAGAGGATGACCTAGTTGGACTAGATGCAGAGGCTGGAAGATCTGGTTTAGTGACTTTTGAGAAGAAATTTGGATATAAAGAAGCAGTTAAAGAATAATTAAATACTGCCTAATTATGATTAAAAAAGATTGAAAATCATATAAGTAAAAAGAAAGAGAAGGAAAAATAACCTATAGTTTTTTAGAACTATATGTTATTTTTAGAAAAGGGATTGAAGAGGAAATGGACCAGAAAGAAGCTGGAAGGAGAACAGAGAAACTGTGAAGGCAAAGAGGCAAATTTTGCCAAGAACAACTAAGAGAGGCAAAAGAGCAAGCAGCAAGTGGTCCAAAGTTGCAAAACGTTGAGAAAAACACAGAGAAACGTTATAAAATCAAGGGGTTGAAATTTGCTCAAGTAAAACATATGCAGAAGCGCTCGAGATTTGCCAGGAAAATGTGACAGAAATCACAATGAAACCGTTCAAAACGCGGAGCAGTTGTTTACATTGAGCAAGACAGCTTTGGGTTTAAACCATAGTCAAGAGCAAGTCATCCAGGTAAATCTTTTTTCAAAACCATTAAATTGAGGATTATGATTGGCTGCAAGCCAGAGTCTATTTAATCAGTGTTTTGTGGGCTTTAACTTAAGAGTTAAAGCCTAAAAATGAGGAGAAGAAGCAGAAAATTCAGGGCTTTCATTAGATGAAGTAAGATTTAAGGTTTAATATATTATAGAGAGAGAAAAACTGGATGGTTTAAGCTTTTGGAAACCAGAGTTCTAAGAGAGATTTTTGGTCTGAAACAAGAAGCTATAAAAGGGGGAGCTATCTGAGACTCTTCAGGGACTGGATCAAGTGGATTACAAAGGCCACAAATACTACAGAAAGAGCTAAAGACCAAGATAAAGGTGCAGAAGCCCAAGATAAAGCAGCCAGATCTAGAAAGAAAGAGCCAAATCTGGATCAGACCACAGGTGCCCAAGACCAAGTACAAGGAGTCCAAGAGATTTTTGGAGGACTCCCAGTATTGGCAAACCCATATGTTTTTTCTTACCCAGGCATGATATCAGGAGGTTTCTAAGGGGATCTTCCTTCTGACTGACAAAAAAGGCCTATTACAACCCCTGCCCAAATTTTCAGGAATTAGAAACAAGCTCAATGAGTGAACTACCCCATAATTTTTACCCTAGTCAAGGGGAAGAGGATACCTATTGTCAGAGTTGTAGAAGATTCACCACTAGTAAGTCTTCCCAGGAGAAGTGGTAGAGATTGACTAGGCATCTTGAGATGACATATAGGGGAAGGGGGTTTATAGGGAATTAATTTACCAGGTTGTTACAAGAGTGGTATAGACCTACAGAGGGGTTGGAGCCCACCTAAGTACAGGTGAATGGAGGGGATGCATGTCTAGTAATTAGAAAGGTGCTGGAAGAGTTTACAGTTATGCAGGCCAAGTACAAGCTTCTGATCAACTCTTTGCCACTGTTGAGAAATGAAAACTCCTCCAAGCTGGTCCCTGGCTACAACCCAGGAGACACTTTGGGGACTGGCAACCAGGAACCCCACAACTACCACTGCACCTTAGGCCATATCAGATAACACAACCTCTTCAAAATCATAAAGTGTAAGTTTTGGTGGCCCTGTATGCGCCAGGATATCCTGGAACTCCTTGAGATGTGTGTTTTGTATGAAATGAACATGTCCAAACCTTCTCCACCTAATTCAGTCTTGTCTATCAAGGCCATGGAGCCCTTCAAACTATGGGCTCTCAACATTGTAGAGCCCCTGCCTGAGGACAGACTGGGAAAGAAGTACATCATCACGTCAATTGAATACTTTACCTGTTGGCAAGTGGCATGGGCAACCACCAATCACACTGCCATCACCATCACTTGGTTCATTGGTAAGGAAATTGTGGCCCCCTTTTGGCGGCCCTTGCGCCTTATTATAGATGGTGGTTCCAAGCTTGTAGGGTACGTCATGAAGGTGTACTGCGCCAAGAATGCCCTTCAAAGAATAGTTACAACTCCCTACCATTCCCAAGCCAATTTTTGTGTGGAGCTCTAAAATGGTTTGCTGGTCCAACTGATTGCCAAGCTCTCACAAGAGCACCCCAATACCTCATGGACTGAACACATGCCCACTGCCCTACTTGTCTTACAAGCAAGGATTAACAGGGGCACCAGGTTCAGTCCCAGCACCTTGGCCTTTGGGACCCCTGATGGTGTGAAGGGGGTAGAACAGGGGAAGCTACAGTCCACTGTTTCCACAAAACTTGCCCTCATAGCTACCCCCTCTCTGAGGCAATGGCAAGCCAAGGCCTGCGACATTGAACAAGAAAGGATCAAGGGGGGACAAAGCACCTCAAAGAAAGGTATGCTGTAGGTGACCCTGTCTATGCCCTCAACCCTAACTTGGCCAAATTGGAACCCAACCAGATTGGGCCCTTCAAGGTGGCTGCTGTCTACAACAATCATACTTACCATCTTAAAGATGCCCAAGGAAACACTAAGACACTCCACTATGATTACTTGCGCCCCTGCTGTGTCATCCCCACACAAAGATCCTTTTTGTGAAGCTTCCCAGATCTCCTACAAGTTTCAATCCTGGTGCCTGACTACAAACATGGGGCAAGAGTGTGTGTTGCAACTGAGATGCTCCTCTTGCCTGCCAACGTATTTCATGATACACAGGGGACACTCAATGAGTTGTCCCATGACGTATCTAACAGCATGGATCAATCTGAAGGCAAGATAAAATTGTGGGCACTATCTCCTAATTAGGAGCGCTGCCAATTTGACCTGCTGATCCCTGCACAAGTTATTCCCCAGCTCTAAACCTTACATGGAGCCTGCTACTGTGCCACACCCTGGTGGACTTGTGGCCTCCCCACATAGTATATTAGTCACCTTAACAATTAATAAACCTTATCTTATTCTATCTATTCTTATTCTTTCTATTGAACTGTTGTCTTCCCCCAATCAAATACTGAACTATCTTTGGTTCAGCTTCAACATTTTAATACTGGTTAGGGGTGTTTATTTAGGTAAGATCTTGCTAAGCAACCTGTTTTGTGAAAAAAACATAAATTTTCTTATTAATGATGCTGTATTTCCTCCAGGGACATCCATGGTCAATTGAGGGTCTGGGTTTGGGGGGCACAGCCTTGGGTGGGGGTCAAACTTTATTGATTAAGGCTTAGTTCTTTGCAGAGTGGCAGGAGTTCCTTGATACTGAGAGTAGCAGGTGATGTTTTAGCAGGTCTATGAGGGTAGGGTTTACACCCTTTTGGAATAGGGTGATGGCCATCTCATCCTCTAGTTAAGTGCACATCTTCAACTTGAGGAAGTCTTCAATATAAAAATGATTGATATGATGTCCTTGTTTAATCTCCAGTAAGGACATCATAGTGTGGTGGCAGGTGTCCTTATTGTCACCAGTGGCCATGAGTTTAGCCTCAAGCCTGGTATAGTGAAGGCAAAACTCCATGTCTTCAGAGGTGGCTTTTTCACACCAGTCTAATTTGTCTCCTGAAAGCATGGCAGCAACTCCCAGGACTTTTTCAGTGTCATTTATGTATGTATGGATGTTGGCTTGGAAGTGAAAACAAAGTACTGGTATAAATCTTCTGGATTTCTCCAGGGTAAGCTTCCTCATCTGGGGCATGTCAATCTTGCCTGTGGACTTGTTCAAAATCACGTTCTGAACCTGGGGTCTGGTTCTCAGCGCTGGGCTGTAATCTTTTGTATTATTTGTTTTTGGGGTCTTCATCATAGAAGAGATCATCTTGGTGGCAGCCTTGTAGGTGTAATAGGTGATTATCAATAAAAAACATACAAGTATCCCCAAGAGTTATCTACATCTTGGGAACAGGCTACTATGGTTAAAGAGGATTGTCATAATGTCAGGATACCAATTTTTGGTGGGAACACTGGTTGACGCAGGCAGAGGGACTTTCAGGCCAGAGGTTAATGCCCACCATAGGATGAGAGCCAACTTGATAACATAGGATAAGGATTGACTGATAAGGACCCAGGGCCAGAGTTGGGTACCATGGAATCCACCAAGCCCTTAAAAGTAATATATAAAACTCTGAACTGTTGAATGAAGGTAGAATCAGCAGTGATAGAAATTTCTTGTGGAAAGCCAGGCCCCAGGATCAGAGGAGGGGTCATTGGTACAAGGTAGGCAGGTAGATTATTGTACTTATTGCAGAATAATCTAGGCTTTACAGTGTATCACTTTTCTTTGTGGTTGAATGTTTATGAAGTTCTTGTTCTTGCCAAGGGGTTAAAAATGAGTTGATTCTCCAGATTAAACTCAGAGTAGACATGATTTTGTTGTAACTGTGCTGTTTTAGCAAAGTTACAAAGGAAAAAATATTTGAGACCTAGATAATATTCTTTATTGAGAGATGTGTATTATATAGTCACTGTGAATTGTGGATAGTAGGAACATGATAATATTGATCACATGGTGGTATGGTGAAGGGGGTGGCTTGATCCTGGTAATGAGTCAAGCACCAAAACAAGGTATCCACCGTAAAGGATCAGCTTCTGTTCATGTTGTTGGATTTGGGAATTTGAGTCACCTTCCTAACTTAGCTTTGGGTGACTGGATAATAATATCATGGGTCACAAACCCGCTTACTTGAAGCCTTGCTGGCAGGTCAAGCCTGCTATTTCAACACCCCCGGCTAAAGGTTGGCCTCCTCTGGGAGCAGGTTGTCAGGAAGGTTGTTGTGAGCCTGGGTGCCATACTAGACTAATTGTTGCTCAGTGGCAGGTAGGACAGTCTCATGTTGTTTCTGTCTTGCTTTGCAGGGTCTCAGGCAATCATGGTGCAGGTTTTTATCTTGTTTGCGCTTCCCAAGTCCTTGCACAAGGTAAGTGTTATTATTGTTTACCTTTAGAATGATTGCAGGTCCTACTTTCTTGTTTTGTAGTTTTCTTTTATCAACGTTCATTACCCAAACTTTGTCACTGACCTCCTGTTTGTCTTGAATGAGGATGAAGGTCTTTTGTAGACGCTTTTCTTCTCTTTCTGATTGATTGCTATTGGCCTGTATGACCTGGGAATCTGAGCGGGGTGGAACCTTGCTTGGCATTTCCAGCTTAGGTCCTGATAGTGCTTGGATGATATTAGGCTGTGTGCCATAAACTAAATTGAAGGGGCTTTTCCCAGTAGATCTGTTCACACAAGTCTGGCATACAAGCAATGCAGTTGGTAGCTACTTGTACCATTCCTCAGGTCTCTTAGTGGTGAGTTTGGCCAAGGCCTTCACAGGGCTGCCATTCAGCCACTTCACGCGTCCATTGGCCTGAGGATGGTAAGGTGTTGTCACTGTGTGTTAGACCCCATTCTTGGTGAGGTATATGTTGGTATCTTCAGAGGTCAATTCTTTGCCTCTGTTGGTTATCAGGAGTTCTGGCTTTCCAAACTTGCTGATGATTTATTTTCCTATGAACCACCACACATCATTGCCTGTGTGTGTTTTTACTGCTTGTGTCACTAGCCATTGAGTGCCAAAGTCTATTGCAGTAATGATGTACTTCTTCTTTTTATGTTTTCCTGGTATGGGGCCCA
This sequence comes from Entomophthora muscae, assembly GCA_014839935.2. NCBI lineage: Eukaryota > Fungi > Entomophthoromycota > Entomophthoromycetes > Entomophthorales > Entomophthoraceae > Entomophthora > Entomophthora muscae. The sequence goes on from QTSX02002978.1 coordinate 8,874, forward strand.
CAATATCTAGGTCCCATACCTTGAAAGGCAGTTGCGTGCAGATAGGTAGTACTGACATAGCGGGGGTTTTTTTTTTTGCAATTTTCTCACATACTTTGTATTGGTCCAAGACTTCCTGGACATCCCAGTACAAGGTTGACCACCATGCTTTGTGCTTAAGGAATTTGTAGAGGTTGCAAATTTTTGTATGCCCTAGGTCCCTGTGGTAACGCAGGATTGTGTCAACTCGTTGATGTGTGGGAACATAAGGAATGGTGGTTCTATTGGTCATTAATTGATGTAAGGTCCCGTACATGTCTGCCAATAAGTGTTCATGCTTTATGGCTGTTTCTTTTGTATGTCTGTGGTGCCGGGGGGAACCCTTGTCTTTTGTCTCAAGCACCAGGAGAGGCCAGTCTGGGTCAAGCCCATTCTTGCTCCTTGTGGCTCTGACGTACAGGTGCAAGAGTGTGTCTGCCATAGCAAGTTCTGGACTAGGCTTTTATTGTATGACCATATTGAACCTCTCCAGGAGTTCTATCCAGAGGACTTGACAACAGGATAAGTTTGCTTGTGTTTTGAAGTATATAAGCAACTTGTGGTTGGTTAATGCCATTAATTCCTCCTGTTGTTCCAGGTAACAACACCATTTGACCAGGAAGTGCACAATTGCTAACAACTCTTTGTCATGTATAGAGTATTGGCACTCACTGTCTGTCAGTTTGCATGATTTGTAGGCTACAGGCAGAAATTCACCATCATTGTTTTTTATTTGTAGTACTCCCCCAATGGATGTGTCAGAGGCATCTGTCTTCATTTGATATTCCCCATTGTGTTTGGGGTATTTTAGGATGGGTGCTGTTGTGAGCTTCTCCTTAAGACATCTAAAGCAAAGGTCATGTTTGGGGGTCCATAAAAACTTAGATTTGGCGCCAGTTATGGCAGACAGGGGTGCAGTCAGGATGCCACAGTTGGGTATGAATTGTTGTACATAGGCAACCATTCCCAAGAATGTGCGGAGTTCTGACCTGTCCTTTGGGGGTGGCATTTTAAAGATGGCCTGAATTTTCTGGCTGTCAGGTTTAATGATCTTTTGAAACTACATGTCCCAGGAAGGGCAACTTTTTGCAGAAGAACTGACATTTGGAGGGCTTGGCTAACATCTTATGTTGCACCAGGGTAGCAAAGACTGCCTCCAAGTCCTTGCAGAGTTATTCTACTAAGGGGCTATAGACAATAATGTTTTCCAGATATACCAAGGCGTGCTTGCCAATGTGGGGGGCAAACACCTTGTTCATGAAGGTCACAAAGGTTGATGGGGCGCAAGTCATTCAAAAGTTTAGTACCACACACTTGTATGAACCGTAATTAGTGCAGAAGGCTGATTTGGGTATATCTTCCTCCTTGATACAGATCTGGTTGTAGCCTGTGGTTAGTAAATCTTGGAGAAGACTGTGGCGCTGCCCAGGGCATCAAAGAGGTTGTCAATGAGTGGTAGTGGGTAACAATTCTTGATATTAACTTTTTTTAGGGCTTGGTAGTCCGTGACTAGGTGCAGGGTAACTCTTTCTTTGCTACAAAGAATACAGCAGCACCAAAATGAGACTTTGAGGAGCAGATAAGTACTTTCTCTAACACTTCCTTGAGGTAAGAGCATAGGGTGTTGTCTTTGTTTGGGGTAAGGCAGTAGATAGGTTGCGCCTTAGGTACAGCTTCTTTGAGTTGGATGGAGTGTTGGATGTGTTTCTCTGGTGACAACCCAGGTAGAGCCTCTTTGAAGATTTCTGGATGGCAGCCTATGATTTTACAAACCTGAGGCGTAGTGGTATTTTGGTGGTCCTTGAAGTGTATAATCTTGTATTGGCATGAGTCCCAGTCAATTGCCTTGAGGTTATCCCTTTTTTCAAGGGTCTCCATGATGCGTACATAGAGGTGGTCACGCAAGTGCTGGTCTACTGAGTCAGGATAGATCTGGTGATTGATGCCTTTACATTTGATGGTCAGTACCAAGGTTGCCCAGTCTATATGGGGATTATTTCTTTGCAATCAGTTCAGCCCCAGCACTATGTCAAAATTGTTAAAATCAATGACAGGGCCTTGGATGGTGGAATGCAGGTTTTCTAGCATGACAGAGAATGGAGCAGTTTCCCTTGTCACAACAATGTGATGTTCATCAGCTAAAACCATGTTCTTAATCCGCAAAGGATTAGTGGTTAGCTTGAACTTGTCTATAAAGCTACTTTTGACTAGGGTTTGATCTTTGCCCAAATCTAGGAGTGCTGAGCCTGTATAACTGCAAAAGCAGAAAGGATAAGACATCAGTTTATTGGGATGTCTGGTAATGGTGTAAAGTAATGGGTCTTCCAAGTGCACTTGGATCATTGGGCATAGATTCACATCCTTGGGTTGGTATTTATTATTGGGCAAGTTAAGAGTTGTGTGGGGAGAGCTTGGCTTGCTTAGTGCTCTCCCCAGGCTTTTCCCTGGTCTTGATTGTATTATGTGGCAGTGATACAGAAATGGGTACAGTTTGACTGGCTGTTGCTCCCATTTCCACGTCCATATGAACCTGTGGGTTTGTGGTTTGCATTGTTGTTGTTCATAGGGGGTGGTCAATTGGAACGCCCAAATGGGTGATAATCTTTGGGTTGCTCTCTTTTTCCAGTTCGTGTCTTGTGGAGAGCATTGGACGTTTGTTCTGCTTTCTTTGCCTTGCAGTACAGACTCTGTAAGTTGGTCACTTGGTCCAGGTTTACGTGTCTCATTACATGTGACTTGAGTGCATCATAGTACATGAGGTGGGTAGCTGGAGTGTCAAAGGCCATATCTGAGAGGGCACGTAGTCAGAGCTCCTTGTAAGCATGGGTGAGCTCCTTCACTGTGCCCTTTGGGTCAGATTCTTTACTTGGTGTATAATCATGAGTGTGGTGTCCTTCAGCACAAATCTTGCCAAGAAGTCTTGTTTGAAGGTGTCCTAATCCTTCTTAGTGTGTTCTTCATGCCACTTGTTGCACCAGGTACCAGCGTTGTGAGTCAATTGGATGGAGATCTCTGCAATCCAGAACTGTTGTGGGCATTCTATTTGGGCCATCTTGCTTTGGGCTGATTGATTCCATGCTGTGGTGTTATTTTTGTTGCCTCTAGCAAAAGATTCCAATGCAGCGCTTTGAAGTCTCTGGGTTACGTAGGCTAGCATGGGGCTTTCATCAGTTGCTTGAGAAATGGTGGCAGGTTCTTGAAAGAGCCCTTGTGCTGACAGGGCATTGAAGGCGGGGAGCAGGATCACTGTGTTCTGATAAAAGACAAAACCATCAGGTATCTTGGCACCAGGCATGTACGGTGTCCAGTCTAGCAGAAGGCCAGATATGATTTTATTGAGGATTTGCTGGCCGCGGCAAGTACAGACAACAGGCAGAATTTTACAAGATAAGGTAGGATGGAGAACCTAGCTCTGCTACCAATGTTGTAACTGTGCTGTTTTAGCAGAGTTACAAGGGGGAAATATTTAAAAACTAGATAATATTCTTTATTGAGAGATATGTATTATATAGTCATTGTGAATCACAGATAATAGGAATGTTGCAACATCTTCAATTACTCCCTCTCAGGGAATTAACGCCCTGAGTAAATCACCAAGCAGCTCGCTGAGTGGTTCACCGTCCAGCCAATAAGCTGGTGGCACCTTTATCAGTTAACCATCTATGACAGGGATCCCTCAATCCAGGTCCTAAATGGAACACAACTTGATTAAGCCTTGTGACTCAAGAGGAACATTACTTAGATAAGCCCGTGACCACCATGACGTATATGGACAACATGTGGCTTATTATGATACTATATATATTAACCTATATTCATATTCAATAAAGTATCATTCTCTTCTTAAATCTTCCCCTTTATTTTGTTTATTATACTTCCCAGAAATATAAACTTGACAGTGGTAGCACAGGTAGGTTATCCATACCTACCCAACTCAAAGGAAAAATTCCTCCCAAGAAAAGAACACAAGCAATGTCACTTCCTAAAAGCTGGAGAGATTACAAAGTAGGACAAGACATCCCCCCTGGAATTGTCATCTACAATAATCTCCTTGTGCCCATTGATCAGTACAACGCCCTCAAGACCCGCAGTCTGTTCTCTATCACGCCAATCACAGCAATGTCTATGCAACCTGAGATACCCAACATTGTGTTTCAACGCTTACAAACCGCTGAGATTGGCGCCTTTGTAGGACTACACCGTGAGAACGCCTCTCTTTAGATCAATAGCACTGAGAGTAAGTTTGCACAAATAGAGTACCCCCAAAGACTCTGGGTTAGTGAAGTTGCCCTCTGTGCAACGGGAACTGCCTTGCATTTTGTTACTGAATGGCTAGCACAACACCCTGACCAGAAGGAAAACTGGGAAGTGTTCAAAGCCGCATTCCTTGAAAGATTCTCCATGAAGGATTCAGATGTAGTAATCATGACCAAACTCCAAACCTTCAAAATGACAGGAACCATTGAGGAATACATTGCCGTGTATGAAGGACTATGTGACTGTGCGCCCAACACCATCAATTTAGATGATTTGGACCACACCTGGACTTTTACAATGGCCTTCCTACACATATCAGACGTCAGTTTGACATGACCCGCTGAAAGAACCTCAAGGATGTATTCCTAGAAGGAAAACACACAGCTCAGAAGTCTGATAATCTACACGCCTCCAACAAGTGCAAGGACAACCCTGCAGCTAAAAGAGAGACTTGCCCCAATAATCAAAACAACCAAGCCAACAGCACCCAACCTCAACACAGGAATCACACTGCACAAGCCAACCAGGCCAGCACTGAAGATACCAACAAGGAGGGAAAAGCTCAGGGGAGTGCTTAGGCAAGCTTCCCTCCCCCTCTATAAAAGACTCGTACAGAGAACAGGACGTGGAGTCCATTACCATGATCCAAGTTTCCTCCAGCAATCCTCTCCTGTTTGCCGCCCATTCTGGAAATAAACTCCTTACCTATCCTTTCTGTTTTTTCAGATAACAGGGCACAGCGCTATTTGACACTGGAGCCAATCAATTGCTTGTTAACAAGAGTTTTGCTGACCTCATGAAGTTACCTACCATTTGAAGTAACATCAAGAGAGTTTTCATGGCGGACAACCGTATCACACCAGTTACCCGTGAGACCAAACCTTTCTGGGCACAAATTGGAGACGTCCAAACGACAATTAGTGGCACCATCATCCCAATCCCAAAATACAATATCATACTTGGATTAGATTGGATGCAAAAGACAAAGCCTCACATCAACTGGGACAGTGCCACCCTTACAATCCAGCAAGGAGAAGTCCACCATCACGTGTACCCAACACACCTTGACACTCTCATGAGGGACCACATATTTGTAAAGATCATGGAAACAGAGAAAGAAACTGACATCAGCAAAATCAATTGGAACACATGTACGTATGAAGTCATCCACTTCAAAAACACAGAAATTCAACACAAACAGAACCCAATTAGAGACAAGCTAGTCAATGAGTTTCCCTCCGTATTCCGAGAGTCACTACCCAGACTGCCCCCTGATTGGGGTATCTAACATGATATTAACTTAAAAGGTAGCGTGACTAAAGCACAACCTATCTACCGCCTCACACTGCAAGAAGACAACGCTCTGAAAGCCTACCTTGACAAAGCACTTGAGAAAGGCCTCATCAGACCTTCAAAGTCACCCTTTGGTGCCGCTGTCTTCTTTGTGGCAAAGAAAGATGGAGGCCTCTGCATGGTCACAGACTACAGGGCCCTCAACAAGGTCACAATAAAGAACAGGTATCCCCTGCCCCTAATTGATGACCTTTTTGATGCCCTGGGGGAGGTCCCAAATCTTCACAAAAATTGATTTGACAGCAAGATATCACCAAATTTGCGTGAAACCTGAAGACATTCCAAAGACTGCATTCCAGACCAAGTACGGATCTTTTGAATGTGTTGTCCTCAATTTTGGCATGACAGACGCTCCAAGTACCTTTGTAACCTTCATGAATGAAGTATTACACAAACACATTGGGAAAAGAGCAATCATCTACCTGGACAACATCATCATCTATAGCCCCAACCTACAACAACACTAGGAAGACATATGTGCAGTCCTCTGCACCCTGCAGGAAAACCAACTGATTGCCAAACCATACAAATGTGAGTTCTTCTTAACTGAACTCCCCTTCCTTGGTCACATAATTAGCAAGGACAGTATCAAGCCTGATCCAGACAAAATACGCACTATAACAGAGATGCCAGCCCCAAGAAACAAGAGCAAGCTCCACACTTTCCTTGGGATGGTAGCTTATGTACACATATTTATCCCTGACTGGGGCGCCCTAACAGCCCCCTATCAGCCATCACCAGGAAAACAACCAAGTTTGTCTGGACACCCTTAAAAGATCAACATTTCCGCCATCTAAAAGACACATGATCACCGCTCCCATCTTGCAATATCCAAACTGTGAGGGTATCTAAGAACTAGAAACTGACGCCTCTGATTATGCCATAGAAGGAGTCCTCTGTATCCAAACGGCCCAGAAAGACTTCCTCCCAGTGGCATATGAATCCAGGAAACTATCAGACAGCAAACAAAGATACCCTATACACAATAAGGAGTTGGTCGCCATAATACACTGTCTCATGAAATGGCGGTGTTATCTAGAAGGAGCTCAGACTTTCAAAGTACTCAACAACCACAAGTCATTGATATTCTTTAAAACACAACAACACCTGTCAAGAAGACAAGCCAAATGGATGAGTCTCATACAGAGATACCCCATGCAAGTTGAATACAAACCAGACACAGAGATACTTACTGCAGACGCCCTATCAAGGCTATACAATAAACACATCCTCCGCACTGATGGCGGCCCCAACTGACCCATGTTAATCATGAGAAATCTCCAGGAAGGGTTCCCACCTGGCACACCAATGGACATCCAAGAGAAAATCCTCAAGAACAAACACCTGTTCAAAAACGTATATGGTACCCTCCACCAAATCCTTCCAAATGATGACACAGTACCCTACGTTCCGTCAACACAAAAGATTGACACAATCCTCCGTTATCACAGAGACTTGGGACACACCTGTAGCAGAAACTTGCATGAATATCTCAAGACTTGCTACTGGTGACCCAGCATGCTAGATGATATCAGAGAAGTACTAGAACAATGCAAGGTCTGTGAAAAGTACGCCCAAACCAAAGCATCACCCGAGTCAGTAGTACCTGTATCCATCACACAACCCTTCAAGGTATGGTTGTTGGATATTGTGGGACCCATGCCTGGCAAAAACAAGGGCAAGAAGTATATTATCACAGCCATTGACAATGCAACCAGATGACCTGTAGCACAAGCCACAAAAGAGCACAAAGGCAATGACGTGAGACAATTCATTGGCAAAGAAATCATAGCTAAGTTTGGAAAACCCAACCTCTTAATCACAGATGGCGGCACTGAACTCAAAGCTATTGACACCAACATATACCTTGCCAAAAATGGAATAAAACATGTCACAGCCAGCCCATATCACCCCCAGGAAAATGAACGTGTAGAACAACTAAATGACTCTCTAGTGGAAGCTCTTAGTAAGCTATCTGCCAAAAATTCAAAAGCCTGGGTTGACATGTTACCAACTGCCCTTATGGTCTGCAGAACACAAGTCAACCGCAATACAGGGAAAAGCCCCTATGAACTTGTCTATGGTCAGAAACCTTCACTTTTCAGTACAACCACAGGACCACAACTGCCACTTCCAAAGAAGATACCAAACAGTAATGACCCAAATGTGCTACAAGCCAGAAAAGACCAAGAAGTGATGGAACAACAAAGGGTTCAAAGGAAAGCAATCCCATTGCAACAAGAAAGGTTCCAAGTTGGAGACAAGATCTGGGTTGTCAATCACAACCAACACAAACTAGACCCAGGGTTACACGGACCAGGCATTGTCATGGAAGTTAAGCCTAATAACACCTACCTCATCAAAGGGATTGGAGCTTGAACTGAACTGAAATTTATGCTTTACAACCAACTCCGTTTGTGTAAGGCAAGAGCAGCCCAACAAAATTCAAGGCTCCCTGTACCCAATACCAAACTGGATCAATACCAAGCCCGCATACCAGATACTCTCAAGAAGATTCCCAAGGCTCCGCCTTCCAGCACCCCAGGGGGAGATGTTGCAACATCTTCAATTACTCCCTCTTGGGGAATTAACGCCCCAAGTAAATCACCAAGCAGCTCACCAAGTGGTTCACCATCCAGCCAATAAGCCAGTGGCACCTTTATCAGTTAACCATCTATGACAGGCATCCCTCAATCTAGGTCCTAAATGGAACACAACTTGATTAATCCTCGTGACTCAAGAGGAACATTACTCAGATAAGCCCGTGACCACCATGACGTATATGAATGACATGTGGCTTATTATGATACTATATATATTAACCTATATTAATATTCAATAAAGTATCATTCTCTTCTTAATCTTCCTTTTTATTTCGTTTATTATACTTCCCAGAAGTATAAACTCAACAGGAACATGATAGTGTTGATCACACAGTGACGTTGCAACCAAGTTCCCAGACTTTCCTGCCAACGTATCTTACAATACACAGGGGGCGCTCAATGAGTCACCCCTTGATGTATCTAACAACATGGATCATCTGATGGCAATATTGAATTGTGGGCACTTTCTCCCAATTAGCAGCACTACCAATTTGACCTGCTGATCCCTGCACAAGTTATTGCTTGGCTTCAAACCTTACATGGAACTTCCCATTATGTCACCCCCTTGTGGCCTTGTGGCTTTCCCCATATAGTATATTAATCAAAATATTCTACAATAAACAATACATTATTCTATTTATTCTTATCTTTTTCATTAGACTGTTGTCTTCCCCAATTCAAATAATAAACCCCCATTGGTTCAGTTGCAACAGTGGTAGCAGCAATAGGTTCACAACCTACCCAAAAGAAAAATTCCCCCAAGAAAGGACAAAGTACGGGCCGTATGGCTACTCCCCATTAAGAGACCTTCCTGCCAATCCCCAAGGGGGACATCTCTGACAGGTATGTCATTTACCAAGACCAGCTGGTTCTTATAAGTATGTATAAAAGACTCTGTCTTGGACAATGTGACACCAGTGTCACCCCGCCTCAGTTGGATCTCTTGCAATGCATGCTCAACCTCCAGCTGGAATCCTTTGCAGGTGGAGTCAAAGGGGCCAACATTGTCAGTTGACTCCACTCCATCAAAACCTTCCTTTGTATTTGCCAAGTCCCTGAGCCCATTTGAGTTGCTACTGCATCTGGGCGCCTCACGGGGGCTACCACTGTGTGGTTTACTAACTGGGCCAGTCAAGAAATTGATGTCACTTGGGCGTCATTCAGGAACGCTGCAAATTCCTGCTATAGCAAAACCTTCTTGCCTATTGTGGTGGGAACTCCCCTCCTGGCCAAAAAGCAGACCAGGTCTGTCTCCAAATATCTTGCTGCCGCCCCTGAAGCCCTGACTGACAGAGACACCATGATTTTGACCCTGATAGTCAATGGGCTCAAGTCCCGTATCTATAAGTGGGCCCCTGTGGGTTGCTGCACCCCCATTGATGACTGTTATAAGGCCATTATGGAGGCCAACAACCAGGCTTCAATGGGGTTCCGCCAAACAAATGATGCTCCACCTCAACCTTGTTCAACACCTGGCAGCACCCACAATCAAGTAGGCCGCTGCCAGCCCCACCAGCAGGAAAATGGGAACAAGCGTCCCCTCAAGGGGGAACATCAGCTAGCGCAAATTGAGGACCAGGGAAAAGCCTGGGGGTTGTGGTTACAAGAGGTTCTACAACCCCACTTGACCCTCACTCTCAATCCCTCCTTGCAAAGAACCCCTGAGACTACAGTGTACATGAGGTTAAAACCCTTGCCGTCTTCCAAGTTCATAGTGACAACCTCATACTTCAAGCAAGCCACTCTCCCAATAAAGTAAACCACTTGGCTTATCCCTTATACTTTTGTGGGAATACCCACAAACTATTGGTAGATACCGGGGCCAACCACACTATGGTTGACCAGATGTTTGCTGATTATCAACAATTAGACCGCGTGCCAAGCAGATTCAAGGCAGTGCAAGTAGCTGATTCCCGTAGAGTGGCAATTACCCATGAGACAGTACCCTTCTCTGTGAGAATGGGGAACGTCCAGGTTAAGCTCTCTGGGCCAATCATGGCAGGGCTCAGCCACAATTTAATTGCTGGCCTTGACTGTCTTTGCCACAATTGTCCCTACATCAACTGGGACATGTCTGTAATCACCCTCAATAGAAATGGGATGGGTTTCCAGATTTATCCTGTCAAAATGAGCAAGTTATTTCATGATACTGTGTTTGTCAGAATAAAAGAAACAGGCTTGTATGATTTCAAGGGGGGAAACTAGACTTTAGCCAATGCTCAGCTGAAGTTATCTGCACTGAACCCTCTGCAGCCCCTCCCTTGACCACTTCACCTCCATCAGCGCTTACCACACTCCTCAAGGAATATAAGGGCGTCTTTAGTGAAAACTGGACCAATTACCTCCTCCCCAGGAGATCCAGCATGTTATACAACTACAAGGGTTGCTCTCTAAAGCACATCCCTTATATTGTCTTACACCAAAAAAAGATGAGACCCTCCACTAGCACCTTGTAGAAGTGCTTGACAAGGGCTTTATCCGCCCCTTGCTCTCTCCATAATGGACTGCTGTCTTCTTTGTAGCTAAGAAGGACAGGTCCCTTTGCCTGGTCACAGATTACCGCACTTTAAATGGGGTGACTGTTAAGAATAATCACCCTCTGTTGTTGATTGATAACCTATTTAACACACCTGCAGGTGTGAAGGTCTTTAGCAAGATTGATCTCACCGCAGGGTACAACCAGGTCACATTGCACCAGGGGATGAGGCAAAAAGTGCCTTCTGCGCACGCTACAGGTTGTTTAAGTGCTGGGTCATGAACTTTGGAATGACCAACGCTCCTTTCACCTTTGCCATGTTGATGAATAAAGCCTTTGAGACCTGATTGGATATTGTGTTGTTGTGTATCTTGATTGCATTATTGTCTTCAGTCAAGATCAAATCACACACCTCTAACACCTCTGTGCTGTCCTTAACACCCTTTGGAAAAATCAGCTAAAATCTGAACCCTCCAAATGCAGGTTTCTCAAGTCATAGCTGCTGTTCCTTGGGCTCACCATCTCTTTCCAAGGGTAGAAGCCCAACCCTGCCAAAATCAAGGCAATCACCAGAATGCTGCCTCCTACTGATGTGGGCCAGGTGAACAGTTCTTGGGCATGGTTGCATATGTTCACAAGTTCATTCCCAATTGTTAGGAACTAATTGCACCTCTCACTGAGCTCCTAAAAACTAAACAGCGCTTCTGTTGGACCCCTGTCAGAGATCAAGCCTTTGAGACTTTGAAGCAAAGACTTACAACTGCACCTGTATTAAAATTCCCCAATTTGAATTGCCAATGCAAACTTGAGACTGATTCCTCTGATGGGGCCATAGGGTGTGTATTAAAAGTGGGAAACAATGAGAGTGCCTTGCTTCCTGTGGTCTAAAAATCCAGGAATCTTAACAACTCAGAGCAATGTTACCCCATACACAATAAGGAGTTAGCAGCAGTTGTGCACTGCATTGCAAAATGGCGCTGTTACTTGGAAGGGGCCACGTTTTCCCCCCTGAGTCTTGACAGATCACAAATCTCTTCAGTATTTCAACACTCAGTCACACCTGACCCAGCGCCAGGAAGGATGAGTTGATTGTCTGTCCCTGTACCAGCTGCACATCAAATACAAACCTGATAAAGAACTTGTCACTGCTGACACTCTCTCCAGGCTCTATTTAGTGTTCATCACGGGAGATGACAGATTAGACCCAGACTGGCCCATGCTTTACCTCTGTCCTGAAGCAACTTGTTACAAAGGCCTTAACTCAGTAACCATCTCCAAGCTAAAGGACAACAAAAGATAGTTCACCACTGATGCTGGCAACGTCTGCCGCCAGGCAGAGATGGGAGAAAAGACGCCCTACATTCCCACCACATAACAGGGCAATACCATACTACACTACCACTGCACCTTGGGTCACATCAGAGGATGTAACCTCTTCAAGATCATGAAACATAAGGTTTGATGACCCCATATGTGCCAAGACATCTTGGATCTCCTTGAAACATGTGTGCTGTGCAAAAAAATGTTCAAACCTGCACCCCTAAGTCTGTCCTGCCCATTAAAGCTATGAAACCCTTCAAACAGTGAGCCCTTAATGTTTTTGGGCCCCTCCCTGAGGACAGAGCGGGGAAGAAATACATCATAACTGCCATTGACTACTTTACCTGCTGGCCAGTAGCCTGGGCAACAACTAACCACACCGCCACCATCATCACCTGCTTTATTGGCAAGGAAATTGTGGCCTGCTTTGGGCGGCCCAAACGTCTCATCATAGATGGTGGCCCTGAGCTTGTTGGACATTTCATGAAGGCGTACTGCGCTAATAATGCCCTCCAACAGATAGTTACAACCCCCTATCATCTGCAATCCAATAGACATGTGGAAAAATTGAATGGCTCACTGGTTCAACTAATTGCCAAGCTCTCACAGGAGCACCTTAATACCACGTGGAATGAACACTTACCCACCGCTCTACTTATCTTACAAGCAAGGATCAACCAAGGCACCAAGTTCAGCCCCAGCACCTTGGCCTTTGGAACACCTGATAGTCTGATGGGAGTTGAGCAGGGGAAGTTATGGTCTACAGTTTCTAAAAAGCCCCCCTGTTGACAACTCCATCCCTGAATCAATGGTGTGTCAAGGCCCAAGAAATCAAATACAAGCAAATTGAAGGAGGGACAAAGCACCTTGAATCCAGATACACTATAGGTGACTCTGTCTACACCCTCAATCCCAATTCTGCTAAGCTAGAACCCAACCACCTGGGGCCCTTTAAGATAGCCGTGGTTTATGACAATCATACCTATCAACTCAAAGATGCCCAAGGAAACACCAAAAAGCTTCACCACAATTGCTTGCGCCCCTGCTGTGCCATCCCCACAAAAGTTGTTTGTGCAGACCTTCCCAGATCTTCCGCAGACTCCAATCCTGGTTTCTGACAACAAGCAGGGGGCAAGGGGGTGTTGCAACCAAATTCCCAGACTTGCCTACCAACATATCTTACAATACACAGGGGGTGTGCAATGAGTTGCCCCTTGACGTATCTAACAACATGGTCCAATCTGATGGCAATATCAAATTGCAGACACTTTCTCCTAATTTGGAGTGCTATCAATTCAACCTGCTGAACCCCGCACAAGTTATTCCTCAGCTCCAATCCTTACATGGAACATGCCACCATGTCATCCCCTTGTGGCCCGGTGGCTTTCCCCATATAGTATATTAATCACAATATTCTACAATAAACAATACCTTATTCTATTCATTCTTGTCCTTTCTATTGGACTGTTGTCATCACCAATTCAAATACTGAACTCCCATTGATTCAGTTGCAACAGTGGGATAATAAAGGGGGTGGCCTGATCCTGGTAATGAGTCAAGCGCCAAAACAAGGTATCCACCGTAGGGGTCAGATTCTGTTCATGTTGTTGGATTTGGGAATTTGAGTCGACTTCCTAACTTGACTTCAAGTGGCTGGATAATCAGATCACAGGTCATAAACCCACTTACTTGAAACCTTGCTGGTGGGTTGAGCCTGCTGTTTTGACAACTAGTTGAGGGACTGGAAGATCATTGTGAGGATTGGCCTGGGTGGTTCATTGTGAGGATTAGAACCTAGGTGGCTCATGTTGAGGACTGGTTGATAGTCTGGAAAGGACTGCTGATGGATAAGGAAGAACTAGCTGAAGGACCAGAAGATCATGGTGCAGGACTTGAGGAGGAACTAAAAAATGGCTAAGAAGGACTAGCTGAAATAAATACAGGAGCTAGGATGCTTGTTTTGGATTCTTGAAAGAGAAAATGATGAGAAAGAAGCATTTTAAGAATTAATTAAGGCTGCCAAAAAGATATGATAAAAGATTAACTTAATTATCATATATTTAAAAAGAAAGGGAAAAAATAATTTACAGTGTTTAAACTGTAAATTTATTAAGAGCTGAATGAGTTGGATAGAGCTGAAAGAAACCAGAAACAGGACGGAGAAACTGTGAGAATGAAGGTCAGAATTTTGCCAAGATGGCTGTGAGAGGCAAAAAGCAAGCAACAGGTGAATTCAAAGTGCTGAAATGTTTGGGAAATGCGGAGAAAAATGGAGAAACATTGAAGAATTGAGGGTTTGAAAATCCCCAAGTAAAACATAGGCAAAAGCGCTTGAGTTTTGCTAGAGAATGTGACGGGAATTACGGTGAACCCAGTTGAAACGCAGAGCAGTTGTTTATCCAGAGCAAGACAGCACCAGGTTCAAACCAGGATAAGACATGCCATCTCAAAAACGCCACTTCAATTTACGCCATCTCAAACTTAATTTGAGATAGCGTTTTTTGCGTTATGATTTTGAATCACAAAAAATTTAAAAAAAACAATAAAATAGTTAAAATTTACATATACTTTATTAATGTGGCATCTCAAATTTACGCCATCTTGATTCTGTCACTTTGAGTCAGATTAATTAAATCTTATTTTGCTAACTTTATTTACATATGAAATCACTTAGTGTGGGATGTGTTTATGACATCTTGACTTTACCTAATTTTGAATTACGCTATTTGTTTTTAACTAAAATAAACTTATGCCCAAACTAAAACAAAGCCTGCTGTATAGTGCCAGAAGATGTTCCTATAGTATTAATCCAAGACACTTATACTAAGAACAATATAAATAGACGCCACTATGATAGTCCTTCTAGTGATTGTCATTTCTGGGTAAAAAACCAGTTTTGTTATATGTAATTTATAACTTTATTATACATGAATACGTTGATAAGGGTTCTCTTAATAAAATATTTTAATAGTGATTTTAATATGAAAGGGAGTGGTTACGCCATTTTGATTTACATCACTTTGAATTCCACCAAGTTTCATATCACCCAATTGATTTGATGCGCACAATGAATAAGGGAAAATAAGGGGAAATTACCTATGACGCCAGGCTACGCTATATAAATTCCCCCACTACAATTCCTGCTTTCCACTTTTCAAAAGTATCATTTCACGTAAAAAACCATATTAATAAAAAATTTAAGAAATTAACTGAAACTTTGTATATATATATTTTGATCTCCTCTAAACAACTGGGTACTTTTTAACCCCAGTTGTATAAGCTAGTTTTTGAGAGATTCAAGTTTTACTCTTTGGCCTGTTTGAGGTAGCTCCACTGTAGATTTGTTAAAGTAATATAAAAATGGCCAAAAACACTATGTTTTTGAGCTACGGCACCTCAATTACGTCACTTCAAAAATGCCATTTCAAAAGCAAGTTTTCAGTCAAAACTCAAAGTTTTTCCTACTTGCGTTACTAATAAAAAATTATATTTACAAAACAAAAAATATTGAAATTTGATATTGTATAATTTTAATTTTTTTACAATTCAGTGTAAAAAAATACTACTTTTTATATTAAAAAATTCTCATTTTCTCTTTAAAAACAACCCCCAAATTGCTCATATTTTTAAACTGATTCACTTTTAGATGCCTCCAAGTCAATTATCAAAGCTGCGCCCAAGGCCTCAAAGGCCTCAAAGTCCAAGATCACTCCTCCAAAGGCCAAAAAGGCCAAGACTACCCCAAAGAAGCAGCCCTCTAAGGCCAAAGCTCCCCCCAAGACCCCAACTCTATCACCTGAGCCAGAGGGAAACAGTCCTACCCCTCCCCACTCTCCATTTGTATACTCCCCCTCAGACCCCCAAGAGAAGTTATTCAACTTCAATTGCCTTCTGATCCCACATCAGAGCCTTAGGAGGAAGAAGAGCAAGAGCCTGGTGATCCTGC
The DNA here is from genome assembly GCA_014839935.2 of Entomophthora muscae. Classification (NCBI taxonomy): domain Eukaryota; kingdom Fungi; phylum Entomophthoromycota; class Entomophthoromycetes; order Entomophthorales; family Entomophthoraceae; genus Entomophthora; species Entomophthora muscae. The sequence continues at coordinate 24,847 of QTSX02002978.1, forward strand.
AGATGATCAAATTCAGCTCTGGGATCTTAATACCATCCATAATATATGCAATCAAAATGGTACCTTTGCTGTGCCTGCCACTTATCCAGCCAGCTACCCCATCATGACAAAGAAAGGGGGTGCCAGCTTTTTCTACAAAGGCTAAAGCTGTAATGATGAGAAAAAAGCATTTGTCAATATCACTTTAAATGTGATAATGTTGGCTGCCCAGATAGATTTACTACTTATGGGTTCACTAGATTTAAAGTCCTAACTGTCAATAATGACTGTGCTGAGCCTTTTTACCCCCTTTACCAACTTATCTGCTGGTTTCTTTGCCAGGTGATCCCAACCACCAAGAATTAAACTGCCACTGAGGTCATCAATGATACCCTCCTTAATTTAAATGATACCCAACTTGTCATTTTTGGTGGTGCCTCAAAATTGCAGAGACATCTCACTGATCAGAGATATGCTCTGAGCACTGAAGGCGTCAGTGAAAGCTCCATTGACCAATTGATTCTTACCAAGGAACAAAAACTATCCCGCCATGAGGAGAGATTCCTTCTTCACAATGATGGTCCACATGCCCCTGAGCGTATTATCTGCTTTGCCACAAGTCATGATCTGTGCAACCTGCTGAAATGCAAGACCTGGCTTGCATATGGCACTTTCTCAACCTGCCCAAAGCTCTTCAGCCAGCTTTGAAATATCCATGGGCAGGTTGGTAATCTAGTTCTTCCCCTGGTATTCTTTTTTCTTCCCAAAAAAAGCAGTAAACATATGTCTGGGCACTCACAATTTTAAAGGCTAAACTGGATGAAATCCTCCCAACTATTGAAGAGGAGCCCAAGGAGACTAGAGGGCGCAAGAAAAAATCCATCTCCCAAGAAGAAGACACTCCCACCCCAACTAAAAAAAGCCAGAAAGCCTTCCCTACCACAAATATCTGGTAGTGGATTTCAAACAGGCTCAGGCAAATGCCTTTATTTGTGTCTTTAAGAGCTCCCCTCAGGGATGCTACTTTCACTTCCGGCAGGCACTCTGCCGCCGCCTCCAAAAGTGCTCTGACCTCCATGAGCTGGTCAACTCTGAAGGCACCAAAGAAGCCAAGGACGTCTTCAATTGCTTTGCTGCCCTTGCTCTGGTTAGAAAGGTTGAGACAAATGCCTTCTACAACACCCTCCTCTGTCACTCATATATTATAGCCAACCAGGCAGCCTTTGCGCCCTTTATTGAGTATTTTGAAACTCAATGGGTTGGTATCTTTCAAGTAGCACGCCGCATCAGAAAGGGCAGTGACTTAATCACCTGGAACTGCTTTAAGCAGGTAAAAGATGGTTTAATCAAGACCACCTATTCCCTTGAAGGGTGGGATAGCCAGTTTGCTACAAGGGTCAGGGTTCATAAGCCCAAATTCAACAAGATCATGGTCCATTTAAAAAACCAGCAGGCCATCTCTGCCCGCCTCTTTAAGACTGGTATGACAATCAAGGGCAATCCCCCTAAGCAGACTAAGGCTGTAAAGAAATAAACAGAAATCAACAAGGTGGTCCTTGCCTACTATCCCAAGGATAGAAAGCTTGAGCATCTCCAAGCTATCTTGATTGCTCTTTCAACCAATATATGATCCTTCCTCAATAAACTATTCTTTATCTTCTCTCTTGTTTCCTTTGATTTTACCATTTTTTGACTTTTTTTGGTGTTTGGTACAATTCTATGATTAATTTAAAGTATGGATCAAAGTTATAATAGATGAAAATAGTTGTTTTTGGGTATATTTTAACTTTTGGTCTTTACGCAACTATGTTGCTACTAATCAACCCCATTTTTATTACAGATTTAAAATTCTGAGGCTTTTTTAAGACTAGAAATGTTTTTGAATTTTATTTTTTTGAGAATTTTTTGGGTAATTTTTGGAGTTCAAAAAATCTAAAATTTTAAAACGTTTTTTCTTAGTCAAAATGGCGTTTTTACTATAAAATTGAGATAGCTAAAAATTGAGATGGTGTATTCCAAGATAGCGTTTTTTGAAATGCCGTTTTTGAAATTGCGTGTCCTACCCAAACCAGGGTCAAGAGCAAGTTATTCAAGCAAACTGTTTGACAAAACCCTTGAATCTAAGTGTTTGATTGGCTGCAGGCTAAATCCTGTTTGATCAGTGTTTTGAGGGCTTTAACTGAAGAGTTAAAGCCTAAAAAATGAGGAGCAGAAGCAGAAAATTCAAGGCTTTCATTAGCTGAAGTAAGTTTTAAGGTTTAATATATTATAGAGAGAGAGAAAAAGGATAGTTTAAGCTTTGGGAAACAAGAGTTCTGAGAGATAATCAGGACTGAAACATTGAGCTATAAAAAGGGAAGCTATCTGAGGTTTTTCAGGAACTGACACAAGTGGTTTACAAAGGCCACAAGGACTACACAGAGGACTTAAGCATAAGACAAAGGTCCAGAAGCCCAAGATACAGTTGCAGAAGCCCAAGACAAAGGAGCTGGAGCTGGAGCAGAGTTCAGGAGCCCAAGACTCAAGAGCAGGAGTCCAGGACCAAGGAGAAGGAGCCCAAGTTCAAGTACAAGGAGTCCAAGATATTGTTGGAGGAGTCCAAGGTATTGGTAAACCCCTATTGTTTCCTAGACCCCCAGGAAATATACCAGAAGGGCTATAAGGGGATCTTCTTTATGACTGTGAATAAAAGCCTATTTTGACCCCTGCCCAAAGTTCTAAGTAGTACAGACAACCCCCATGAGTGAATTGCCTCACTTCTTTCACCCTGGATAAGGGGAAGAGGACACATATTTTCAAAGCTGTAGAATATTTACCACTAGTAAAACCTCTCAGGAAGAGGGGAGAAGTTGACTAGACACCTTTAAATTACATATAGGGAACAGGAGTTCTTTGGGAATGAGTTTACTAGGTTGCTGAAAGACTGGTACAGGCCTACAGAAGGTTTAGCACCAGCTTAAGTACAAGTGCATGATGAGGATTCCTGCCTAGTAATTGGAAAGTGTTGGAAGAGTTTGTGTTAATACAGGCTCAGTATAAACTTCTAGCTAGCCAACACCCTCTACTTGTAAATAACAATTCCTCCAAGCTGGTCCCTGGCTATGACACAGGACACACTTTGGGGACTGGCGACCAGGAATCTCACACTTAGCCAATTATGAGGACTCAAAATCCTTGGCAGTATAGATGGCAATGGTCATGGGGGCTTAGAGGGCCCCAATAGGGGCCAGGGTTGAGTATAAGCAGAAGCTAGTTGTGGCTGTTCCTCATACAGTAGCTTTAAAAGCTATGACAACAACCAAAAATACCTCAGATTTAAACAAAAATGATTTCAGATTTAAAAGAAATCCAACTATCAGGTTAAAAATATATACTCTGTTAACAGGGTTTATTGTTGTTAATGGGCAAAATGAGTCAACACAGCAACAAAGAGCTCACGCGCAAAGCAAAACCATTCAAAATACATTGATTCACAAACAAAATGGTGTGAGTTGACTTTAAGTGTACATATGTTTACTATTTGAATTGGTGACAAAATCCACCCAAGCAAGGTGAGCCAAAACTCAAACCAAAAACAAAACACAATAGCAACTCACTATGTAAACAAAATCACTCACATAATGTGTGCAATGGATTGTAATCATGAATAATACCAAGGTATCTAAAATAAGACACAAGATCTGAAACATAAATTTTAAAAATAATGTGTTGGGTGTTTGAATTTGGCAGTAAAATCTAGGAAAATGGGTGGATTTTTTTATTATTCTAAAATGGGCGTTGTAAAACCAAAAACAACTAATTAAAAAATAAAAAATCTATAATTGGGATATTGGGTGGGAAAAACTCTAATTAAATATCCATATTCAGATAAAAGCAAAAAATAAAATTAGGGAGTAACTTAATTGAAATTTATTTAATATTTTATTAAATTTTAAAATGGAAGGAACATAACAACAGAGTACCACTACACCTGTTGTGCGCCGCAGTTGCAGTTGCCCCCGCAGATCAAAAAATAGAGTTAGTGCAACCCAAGTGCCTACTCAGGAAGAAGACAGGAGAGAAGAGTACAATAGTGACACTTCACTGACACAGCCGGTTCAAGAAGCACAAGCTGCTAGGGTGCAGAGCATCAACCCTTGGGTCTCCAAGCTGACCCAGAAGCCCACAAAAAGTCACCACTACAAAGAAAGTTAGAAACAAGGGGGTAAAACTTACTTTTTATGTGTTTGATGCTTTTTACCGCTAAGAGTCAGTCCCGTCAGCCATGCTGGAGAAAGTTAAGCCTCTACTTGACACTAGCTATGAGCCTTGTATCAGTGATGGCAACCAGGAAGATGACAAAAAGCCCAAGTTCTATAGGACTACAGAGGGACACTGGCTCTAAAGAAGGTTGCAGTGTTCTATAACAAGGTGTCTATGCCTTGCAAGCCTATCACCAATCAGGATCCTGGCTTGTCTGAACCCACAAAGCCTGCTCATAAGTGCATCCCTGATATCAAACACATCATCCTTCTCTGGCTCATGCCGGAATCAGGTGACAACAAGGTGGCCGCGGCCATTGTTGGGGTGAATCCCAAGTACACTTCCAAGACATTCAACAAGTTCATCAATACTGACTGAGTCCTTGCCGCAGAGAAATCCTTGAACATGTCAACCATGCTCACCAAGGAGCACAAATGGGCAATCTGCCAGTGGATAACCTGGGATTGCCATCTTGAACTGGCAAATATACAGGCCATGGTCTAATCTACTTTTGGGGTTGAGGCCTCAATTTCCTTTTACTACCATCTACTCAAGGGAATGCGCTTTCTCTGGAAAAATTTTGCAACCAAGTTTCCAGACTTGCCTGCTAATGTATCTTACAATACACAGGGGGCGCTCAATGAGTTGCCCCTTGACGTATCTAACAACATAGACCAATCTGATGGCAATATTGAATAGTGGGTACTTCATCCTAATTAGGAGCGCTACCAATTCAACTTGCTGATCCCCACATGAGTTATTCCTTGGCTTCAAAATTTACATGGAACTTCCCACTATGCCACCCCCTTGTGGCCTTGTGGCTTTCCCTATATGGTATATTAATCATAATATTCTTCAATAAACGGTACCTTATTCTTATTATTCTGTCCTTTCTATTGGACTGTTGTCTTCCCAAATTCCAAACACTGAATCCTCATTGGTTCAGTTGCAACAGTGGTAGCAGCAGTAGGTTGACAACCTACCTAAAACAAAAATTCCCCCTAAGAAAGGAAAGAGTACAGGCTGTATGGCTATTCCCCAACAAGAAAATTTCCTGCCAATCCTCAAGGGGGACATCCCTAACAGGTATGTCATCTATCAAGACCAGCTAGTCCTCACAAGTGTGTACAATTGGCTCTGCCTTGGGCAGCGTGACATCAGTGTCACCCTGCCCCAGTCAGACCTGTCACAATGCATGCTCAACCTTCAGCTAGAATCCTTTTCAGGTGGCGTCAAAGGGGCCAACATTGTCAGTTGGCTCCAATCTACCAAAACCCTCATCTGTATCTACCAGGTTCCCAAGCCCATGTAGATTGCCACTGTGTCTGGCCGCCTCACAGGGCCCGCCGCCGTGTGGTTCACAAACTGGACCAGCCAGGAGCTCAACGTTACCTTGGTGGTGTTCAGAGACGCCGCAAAGTCCCGCTACAGCAAAACCTTCTCCCCCATTGTTGTGGGAACTCCTCTTCTAGCAATCAAACAAACTGGGCCTGCTCCTGAGTACCTTGATGCCTGGCAACAAGCTCTTGCTGCTGCCCCCAAAGCTGTGACTGACGGAAATGCAATGCTACTCACTCTCATCATCAATGGATTAAACCCCCATATCTGTAAGTAGGTCCCTATAGGTTGCTGCACCTCCATCAATGACTGCTACAAGGCCATTGTGGAGGCTAACAACCATGCCGCAATGGTCTTCTGCCGTACCAATGATGCCCCATCCCAGCCTTGTACAGCACCTGGCAGCGGCCACAATCAAGTGGGCTGCTGCCAGCCCCGCCAGCAGGATAATGGGAACAAGCGTCCCTGCAAGGGGGAACATTGGCTAGCGCAGATCAAGGACCAGGGAAAAGCCTGGGGGTTTTGGTTACAAGAGGTTCTACAACCCCACCTGACCCATCCTCTCAATCCCTGCTCGCAAAAAACCCCTGTGACTACAACATTCATGAAGTCAAAACCCTGGACGTCTTCCAAGTCCACAGTGATAACCCTGTACTACAAGCAAGCCACTCTTCAAATAAATTAACCTACTTAGCCTATCCCTTCTGTTTCTGTGGGAACACCCACAAATTACTGGTAGATACTGGGGCCAACCACACTATGGTTGACCAGGGGTTTGCTGACTTGCAACAATTAGACCAAGTGCCTAGCAGATTCAAGGCAGTACAAGTGGCTGACTCCCGTAGAGTTGCAATTACCCATGATACAGTACCCTTCTCTGTGAGGATGGGGAACGTCCAGGTTAAGCTCTCTGGGCCAATCATGGCAGGGCTCAGCCACAACGTAATTGCTGGTCTCAACTGGCTCTGGCACAACTCTCCCTACATCAACTGGGATACATCTGTTATCACCCTTAATAGAAATGGGGTGGGTTTCCAGATTTATCCTGTTGAGATGAGTAAGTTACTCCACAATACTGTGATTGTTAGGATAACAGAGACAGGCTCGTACAATCTCAAGGGGGGAAACTAGACTTCAACCAATGTTCAGTCAAAGTTATCCGCGCTTAACCATCTGTGGTCCCTCCCTTGGCCACTTCATCTCCACCAGTGCTTGTTGCGCTCCTCAAGGAGTACAAGGACATGTTCAGTGAGACACTTGAACAACTACCTCCTCCCTGGGAGATTCAGCATGCTGTACAACTCCAAGGTTTGCTACCTAAAGCATGACCATTATATTGTCTTACACCAAAGGAAGATGAGACCCTCCGCCAGCACCTTGTGGACGCGCTTGATAAGGGCTTCATTTTCCCCTCTCTCTCTCTCAATAGGGGCATCTGTCTTCTTTTTAGCTACAAAGGACAGGTTCCTTTGTTTGGTCACAGACTACCGCACCCTAAATGAGGTGGCAGTTAAGAATAAGTACCCCTTGCCACTGATTGACAACATTTTTGATACACTTGCAGGTGTGAAGGTCTTTAGCAAGATTGATCTCACTGTGGGGTACAACCAGTTCCGCATTGCACCAGGGGATGAGGCAAAAACTGCCTTCTGCACGCGCTATGGGTTGTTTAAGTGCTGGATCATGAACTTTGGAATGACCTTGCTCCTTCCACCTTTGCCATGTTGATGAACAAAGCATTTGAGGAACTGATTGGAAAATGTGTGATTGTGTACCTTGATAACATTATTGTCTTCAGTCAAGATCAAACCACACACCTCCAACACCTCTGTGCTGTTCTTGACACCCTTTAAAAAAACCAGCTAAAAGCTAAACCCTCCAAATGCAAGTTTCTCAAGTTGGAGCTGCTATTCCTTAGGCACACCATCTCTGCCCAAGGGATAAAGCCCGACCCTGTCAAAATCAAGGCAATCATCAGCATGCCGCCCCCCACTGATGTGGGCCAAGTGTGGACATTCTTAGGCATGATTGCCTACGTGCGCAAGTTCATTCCCAATTGCGGGGAACTAATTGCACCTCTCACTGAGCTCCTCAACACCAAACAGCGCTTCCATTGGACCCCCATCAGAGATCAAGCCTTCAAGATATTGAAGCAAAGACTCACAAGAGCACCAGTACTGCAGTTCCCCAATTGAAACTGCCAGTACAAACTTGAGACCAATGTCTCTGACAGGGCCATAGGGGGCATGCTAAGGGTGGAAACTGACAATGGCGTCTTCCTCCCTGTGGCATATGAGTCCAGGAAACTTACCAACTTGGAACAACGCTATCCCATCCATGATAAAGTATTGGCAGCCATTGTACACTGCGTTGAGAAGTGGCACTGTTACCTGGAAGGTGCTGCCTTCCCACCCCGCGTTCTGATGGACCACAAGTTGCTCCAGTACTTCAACATGCAGTCCCACTTGGTATGCCGCCAAGCAGGATGGGTTGAGCGTCTATCCCCTTACCAGTTGTGCATTGAGTACAAGCCTGGGAAGAAACTTGTCACGGCTGACACCCTCTCCCAACTCTATGTAGTGTCCATCACTGGGGACAATGGTTTGGACCCAGATTAGCCCATGCTCTACCTCCGCCCTGAGGCAACTTGCTACAAAGGCCTTAGCTCGGTAACCATCTCCAAGTTGAAGGACAACAAAATTCAGTTCACCACTGATGCTGGTAAGGTCTGCTGTCGGGAAGAGACAGGTGAGAAGACGCCTTACATTCCCACTATGCAACAAGGTGACACAATATTGCACTACCACCAAACTTTGGGTCACATCAGAGGGCGTAACCTCTTCAAGATCATGAAACAGAAGGTTTGGTAGACGCAAATGCGTCAAGACATCTTGGATCTTCTCAAAATGTGCATTCTGTGCAAAAATAATACATCCAAACCTGCACCCCCCAAGTCTGTCCTGCCCATAAAGGCCATGGAACCCTTCAAGCAGTGAGCTCTTGACATTGTGGGGCCACTCTCCAAAGACCAACTGGGGAAGAAGTACATTTTCACTGCCATTGACTACTTCACTTGCTGGCCAGTGGCCTGGGCAACAACTAACCACACTGCCACCACCATCACACGCTTCATTGGCAAAGAAATTGTGGCCTGCTTTGGGCAACCCAAACGCCTCATCACAGATGGCAGCCCCAAACTTGTTGGACATGTCATGAAGGCATACTGCGGCAAGAACGCACTCCAACATATATTTACAGCCCCCTACCATCTACAAGCCAATGGGCGCATAGAACAGTTAAATGGCTCACTGGTTCAACTGATTGCCAAGCTCTCACAAGAGCACCCCAACACTTCATGGACCAAACACCTGCCTACTGCTCTGCTTATCCTATGAGCAAGAGTCAACAGGGGCACAGGGTTCAGCCCCAGCACCCTGGCCTTCAGGACGCCTGACAGTTTGACAGGAGTTGAACAGGGAAAGCTACGGTCCAGAATTCCCAAAAAGCCTCCCCTGGTAACAATCCCATCCCTGGACCAATGGCGTGCCAAAGCCCAGGAGATTGAATATAAGCAAATTGAAGGAGGGACAAAGCACCTCAAAGCCAGGTACGCTGTAGGTGACCCCGTCTGCACCCTCAACACAAATTCTGCCAAGTTGGAGCCCAACCACCTAGGGCCCTTCAAGATAGCTGCTGTCTATGACAATCATATCTATCAACTCAAAGATGCCCAAGGAAACACCAAAAAGCTTCACCACAATTGCTTGCGCCCCTGCTGTGCCATCCCCACAAAGGTTGTTTGTGAGGACCTTCACAGACCTTCCGCAGGCTCTGGTCTTGGTGTCTGACAACAAGCAGGGGGCAAGGGGGGTGTTGCAACCAAGTTTCTAGACTTGCCTGCTAACGTATCTTACAATACACAGGGGGCGCACAATGAGTTGCCCCTTGACGTATCTAACAACATGGACCAATCTGATGGCAATATCAAATAGCAGGTACTTCATCCTAATTAGGAGTGCTACCAACTTGACTTGCTGATCCCCGCACAAATTATTCCTTGGCTTCAAACCTTACATAGAACTTCCCACTATGCCACCCCCTTGTGGCTTTCCCCATATGGTATAATAACAATATTCTTCAATATACAGTACCTTATTCTTATTATTCTGTCTTTTATATTGGGCTGTTGTCTTCCCCAATTCCAAACACTGAATCCTCATTGGTTCATTTGCAACAAAAATCTTGGGGTATCTCCCTATAATAGAAACAGCCCAACCAACATTGAGACCTGGAAAAACTACGCAGAGGCGTACACTGCCCTCAAAGCCAAGGGGACAGTCAAATTTTACTATATTGACAAATTGGCATTTGCCTTGTCTATGCGCAATGCATATGGCTATGTCCCCAAAGGCTCTAATGACGGGATGGCTTGGCATGCTGCAGTCTGCGCCACAGCCTACTCAATGGTGGCTCTCCTTGGTCCAAAGGGGGTTGAGCTATACCAAATGATACTGGGCTTGCACAACAGCTGTACCTTTCTATCATTTCTTTGATTGGTCCAGGAGCACCTGAGGCGCATGAGCCTGGGCTTCACCAACGTAATTGTACTGGAAAAGTTGGTCTCCACAAAGTGGCTGACATTCTTGAGGAATTCCCAATGATTGACACCAACAGCGCAGTGGGCCCCCAGCAATTAGCCACGGCAAATTTGCGCCTTCTCTTCCTCTCTGCTTATTTTCCATTCCTAAATCCCATCAAGGAAGTCTTTGGGTGGCTCAAGAGAGTTGTCAAGCAAGGAACCCCAACTGGGACCAAGGACCTCTTTAATTTGCTGCAGGCCAGGATCCACACCCTCCCAGTGAGACTGTGGCCAAATTCTATGGCCACACTGATTTGTTCATCCCTGAGTGCTTAGCCAAACAGCCAACAAATTAAAGGCTTAGTGTGTCCAATTTTTTTACATTCTCTAATTTACTATTCAAGATTTATTAATTATCATTTTATATTTAGATACTTCCAAGCCCGCAATCACATTCAGCAGGACAATCAATGAAGGTTAGTAATTTATTTATTTATAATCATTTTTTATTGTGTCATCTAAGGGTATCCCAAATGCTTGATACTGAATTACATAAACACATTAATATCACTTTCAGAAAATAAATATAATAATAATAAAAAGTTAAATGTAATGTGTACAAATCAGAAGAAGGTTTTATTGAAATATATTGTTATGCTTTTATTAAGACCTTCTCTGGGATATATTCTGAAAATCTCATTTGCTAAAATAAGAATTAGAAAATTTTATTATAATAAGAATAATATAAATTGCAATGGAATTATTTGGAAGAGAGAATTTATTAAGTGTGCCTGTAGTGAGTTCTTCTGTATGTACCCACCCCACAATGGAGGTGGCGCACAACCTCAACTGCCACACTGTGGATGGTGGATACACCCTTATTAAAAAAACTCCTGCCTGCTGGTAAAGGGGAGTAGGGTTAGGTGCAAATGGAGGAGAAGCTTTTCTGGCAGGGATGCAAACCTGTAGATACCAGCCAGGACCAGGGCGTCCTGGATGACGTGATCCACTGAGTCATACCTGGGGGGACCTTCTTCCCGTCAAGTGAGAGCCAGGCCTTGTCAATTCCTAGAAGGACCCTGTCAAGATCCTCCACGCTGGCGCCCATTCTGAAGTAGAAGAGATACCCAAGGTAAACCACCAAGTGAAGTCTTTGCCCAGCAAAGGCTTCCGTAAACTCACATAATTTATTAAAAACCACACTGATCTTCTTATTGTGCCTGGTCTGCAAAAAGGTAAGATCCATTGCCAAGGGGAGCCCTGTCTCATCTGCACTTCAGGCCAGCCCACAGTCTGCCAGGAGGATCTTAGTTTTCTTGACGGCTGTTGCGTCTGCAATAGCCAATTTCCCCACCGCGCGCTCAAAGTTGTCCAGAAGGTAAGATAAAATATGCTCCAACAGGAAGCAGAAGCAAGCAGCTGCATGAGCCCAGCCCATCTCTGGTACATTATTGAATGGGAGCGTTGCCAGGACTTCCTAAACAAGCTCAATGGAGTTTACACAGTAAACTCCACTGAGGTTAACTGGGTTCAGGCGGCATCCTTGTAGGCAGTAACTGCCCACTCGGATGCCTCCTTGCAATGTGTCAGCCTGGCTGATGCCTCCCGCAACATTGGAAAGGACCCGTGGATGTGGTCACCCAGCTCCTGCAAGACAGGGGGACAGATACAGCTACTTGTCCACGTGAGTGGCGCAGTTGGCGTAGAATGTGGCAGGGACAAAGGGGACCAGGACTTGGCAGAATTCACTGTCTATGTTCTCTAAAAAAACAGGTAATTTTTTAAAAAATTTTATTAATTTTATTTTTTTATGTTACCTTCACATGTTTCTTCCTTGCCAGCTGCTTCATCAGGCTTGGTCATTCTTGGCGCAAGCAGTTGTGCAGGCAATTCTTTATCCTCTGCTCTGGCACGCTTGGCAGGTTTGAGATGTTCATACATCTCTGGGTCATCAACCCAGACAGACGGCACAGAAAGATTGTATGCCTTAAATTGCAGGCCCTTGACCACTGTCTTCTGGATGTTGAGAAGACGCACAATGGTCTTCTCAGGGGTGTCTGGCATTTTTGTCATTGGGGCCTTTGCGGACACCTTGTCTATTTTGTCTCCTTCAAGGACGGCAGACTTAACTTTGACTTTGACCTTGCGGTTAATGTCTTTGATTTTGAAAATTGCTAAGTTGAGATCTTTCAGAAGCTTCTCCAATTCTCTCATTGATTTTTTACTAACCTTTTCATATGTTTTTATAGCTTTTGCCCCAATAAATTCTGTATTATTTTGATACTGTTGCCTCTTTGTTTATTCCTTTTTGTTTTCCCATTTACTACATTATCCCATCTTTTTACCCATTTTGTATATGTTTTACGCTCATCTCAACATGTGTTGTTTGCTTTGTGTTGGCATTGTTTCCTTGATTACCATATTATTTTTGGCGCTTGACATAGCCCCTTGTGAAACTATTAACAACAATTTGGTGATCAGCTAAATTTGAATTAGAAAATTATAGTGTTAACTGTTTTTAGATAAAGTTGTTACTGATCCAAATTCAAAACCTTAATGATAAACTTTAAGCCAATCAGGAGCTGAGTGATAAAGTGATTGTTGTGATATAAAGGGTCATTCAATAATTCTTTGGTTTATGTGCGCTAATTAATTTGATTGGCTGGATGTTTTGCCATTGTACGCCATTGCCGCTATGGCAATTTGTTGATGGACTAGTGCTAACCCAGCAGCTGATTGGGCACTAGTCCATCAACAACTTGCCACAGCGGCAATGGCTTACAATGTTAAAACATCCATCCAATCATATTAATTAGTGCACATACATAAAATAATTATTGAATGACCCTTTATGTCACAACAATCACTTTATCACTTGGCTCCTGATTGGCTTAAAGTTTATCATTAAGGTTTTGAATTTGGATCAGTAACAGCTTTATCTAAAAACAGTTAACACTATAATTTTATAATTCAAGTTTAGCTGATCACCAAATTATTGTTAATGTTTTCACAAGGGGCTATGGTTTGGTGCTAAAAATAACTGTGTTCAGGATCTAGATACACACCTTAGTAAATATATGATTTTACTGAAATAAGCTGAACATAAAGAATAAAACCAACTATAAACAAAGAGAACATGAACAATTGAAATTCAAAAAAAAGATAATATAAATAGAAAATGTTTGGTGACAGGGGGTTTACTAGGGCGGGGAAGAGTGATGCCTAGGAGGCAGAATAGCGCAGGAAGGAAGACGTAGAGGCAGTGCTGGCCTGGGGGGTCTGGGATTGGGTGGGTTGGGCTTGCGGGTGAGGGGTGTTGGTGGCGGGGGTGGAGGCAGGAGGATTATGTGTGATGGCTACCATATAACGCTTGTTGTATTCATCATCAGTCATTGGCTAGATGGGCTGGTAGGTGGCAGTGGCCTGAGGTGGAAGGCGCTTATCCTTAAATGATTGGTTGCCCATGTTCACATGGAAAACCATTTGCGCAAACAAGTCAGCCACCATCTGGCGGCCAAAGAGAAAACTGTGGTCAAGTACCCCAAGATAGAGGTCGTTGAAAGCCTGAGGGTAGTGTTCCTGTAATGTGGATCCCATGTTGAAGAAGATGACATCAGCCAGATGGAAGTCTGCATGGCTGGCAGGATAGACTGAGGCCTGGTGCCCGCGTTGCTGGATGGCCTCAAGGGCGGTGGAGCTACCCTCCATCTGGTGGCTCAAGAAAACCTGGTACTTGGAATTTGAGCCATTCCAGGAGTCAAGTAATCCACCGAGGATGTGGCTGTATTAGTAGCCATCAATGAAATCTGGGTTTGTCTGACAGTAGACAAAATCATTGGCTGAAACAGCCAGAAATGCACCAATGAATGTCCCCTTCTTGACCTTCTTCCTTCCTTTTTGAGTGGTGGCTCTTCCTTGCTCGCCAAAATCATCAAAAGCTATTGATAGCTTGTAATAGGAGATGAACATTACATCATCAGTTAGACTAGTCAGGCATCAGACCAGGGTTGATTTGATGGCAGTGTCATACGGGGAATCCTCAGCGCCATCCCATTGGTTGCTGGCAAAATTGGTAATAATCCGTATTGAAGCCACCTTCCCATACATCCAGAGCTGAACCATGCGCTCAGAAACCCAAATGCCATGGTGCACAAGTTGCTTCCAGACCTGGGTCAATGGAAGCTTGGGATCCTGCTGGAGGAGGTCAAGTCTGATTAGGTATGCCTCAGATATTTATGACTTGGGGGGCCTTCTTGGGCTTCTTGGCTGTCCCAATTGGATTCCCCCTGTTTATCAGGTTGTTGAATTCCCGCATGAAAGTAGCTCGGGTAAATTGCAACTGGGCGGCACTCTGCTCCCAGGACAGACCCTGTAGATTCAGTGCCACAATTTCCTGAAGAATTTGGGTAGTGATGATTTGTCGCTTGGGGCGCTGGGCTGGGGGAGCTGAAGCCTGATTGGCTGTAGGGGGGCAGGTTGGCTGGTGGCAGGAAGTTGTTCTAAATCAAGGTTGCCATCCTGATTGGTTGGTTGGTGAGCAGCTTGTGTGGGGTGGGTACGGGAGCAGGGGCAGAGCTAGACACTATGTGACTACTGAACAAGTCAAAGCCATAGGGGTTGGTGGTCAGGTACAGGTCAGCTTCCTTGTTACCCGCCTTAAAGGCTTGGGTGTAAACAGGTGCCTCCAAGTTCTGATCCTTGCCTCCATTGAAGCTGGCTTGGCTGCTGGCGTCGTCAAAGATATTGCTAGTAAAAACCATTGTAAAAACACCTAGGATAAAATCACTAAAAGTAGAAGTTTAAAATTTACAATTTATATTTATTGTAATCTTGAGTCCATATTTGGAAGGTTCTTAAAACCATTATACACAAATAAGGATCAATGAAAATGAATAAAATGCCTCTGTTCCTAAATTGGATAGCTGTTGATTGGCTGTTAAACTGTTATATTTCTATTTTAGGCTACTCATACTACACATCTTGTGTGAGTTCATTTTGTTTTGTGCTTGTGGAATCTTGCTTCCAGATTGCTCAAATTTTGTTTCATTTTAGTCCTTCTGTTGGTGCCTCATATGAATCCTGATTGTATTATAACATACTCTGGAACAGCATCCATCCATTTCACTTGCTGTGTCAGTTCTTTTTGTTTGCGGTTTGAACTACACCGCTTGATGTTTGATATAAGTCCGTATAATGGGCTAGTGAAATTTTTTTGTTCAAAAGTTCATTTATTAACTGAAATTTTATAAATTAATTGGATCCTGAATCTTGCGCAACTTGGATTCTGTTCAAATCTGAAATCATTTTGTTTAAATCTGAGGTATTTTTGGTTGTTGCCATAGCTTTTAAAACTACTGTAACACATACCATTGGTGTTGCCCAGCATGGTCCCATACTGGTTAGAATTTAACTGCTGGCCCCCAAACCCAAGGTAAGCTGTGAGCGTAGCAGAGAAAATGAGAGGATTCATCTTCTGATCCTGAAAAGGAGTAACTAAGCTTAGATTTATGTCCTAGTTTCTTCTGCAGATAATGTTTAAGTGGTATCAATGAGGCTCAATTCTCTCAATAATAGCCCAACATATTGTTGGGAGGAGGTCCTTTGTTTATAGTTCCTTACACTGTGCAAAGTTTTGCAAGTGAGAGTGAAACCATGAGAGTGGAAGTCCCAAGAGTTTGTACAGGTGAATTTGGAGTTTGGAAGGTGAATGGTGGCCAAAGCCTTGTCCCCCTCTTATCTGAGGTTGGTGAAATAATTCTTGGGTTTGGCCAATAGATCCTGGTTCTGTTATTACCAAGGTGAGGGTTGGATCCAGGTCTGCCTTTGCTTCTATTTTTAGCTCTGATTGTATAGTTTGACAAAGGTTTGGCCCCAACTATTTGGTCTGGGTCCCATATCCTCATTGGCTGGGTTCAGAAGCTACTACTGCAGTAGAGGAATTAGTTGTCTGGTTTGCTAAACTGGGGCATTTGGGCACTGAATTTAAGTTTTAAAGAAAGGCAGCTCCTATTTGGCCAGCCCCTTTTTGGGATCTTGATTGGCTGCAGTTGTTCCCTAATTCTGATTGGCTGCAGGGGTGTATAGGCAGGGTCCCGGGTAGCTGGCTGGGTACAAGGAGGCTGGCTGGCAGGGTGGGTGGTAGCAGACGTCAGTGCAGTGGTAGTGGGTACGCATGGGCTAGCTTGCAGGGTAGTTGGGTGGTGGCAAGCATATGTGCGGTGGTGGCGGGTGTCTGCTTAGTGGTTAGATTATTCTTGCACATTTTAAGTTCTGTTTGGACATTTAAATTGTTTGTTTCATACATCTTGCTAGTTTGAGGTATTTGTTGATTATCCTGTGGCCTGAATAGTGGGATATTTTCCCGTTCTTGCCATATTGGAGTTAAGCTAGTTACATAGATACTGGTGGCAGGAATAATCCTGATACCAGTAGGAAGCACATCTGTCATCATACAGATTTGCCTTATCAACAACCCTTCCAAAGATGTCTTCACATCAATCTAACAAACATAATTGATCTCCAAGGTACCAAAATCTTGACACAAGGTTAAATTTCAGCAAATCTTTTCTGCATGTTGATCTTTGGTGCTTTGTATCTTTGAACTTTATAGTTTTTATTTTATGTTTGGGCTATTGTTTTCCCCTGGCTTATCATTGACTAGAATTGTGATTCCTATTTTTGTGATTTTTGGTGTGTGATATTTTACTGGAGCCTATTTTAGACAACTTTACATTATATTTGATTTTCATGCCTAAACATGGTTATTGAAATTGAATTTTATATTGAATTTAATCATAGTGGAGCTTCTCAATTTGGGTTAGTGTTTCCTAGTGTACTTAATGTGTATTCAATTCAGACTCCAAATCCTGCAATTAATGTTTGGATCTGATAGAGGTTTTGTTTGTGATTTGAAATTCAGCTGTTGGATTTGACAATCCCGCAATCTCAAAAAACGTAATAGACTTGATGAAAACAATAGAGGGCTTTGGAGAATTCAATTCTGATTCTAGTTATTCATCCTTTCACTTTGACATATGCAGCTTGACTTGAAATTTACAAAGTGTCTATGAGAACCCACAATTTGAAATATCCCGATAAAATGGCAAAGAAATGCTTTGATCAAATAAGGCCAAATCACAAGTGTGATTTGAAATTTGGACATTGGATTCGACAACCTAGTATTTGGCCACAGGTTTTGGATTTCCTGTAGTAACATGGGGTTGGGAAGACTTTGACGGATCTGGTCTATTTTGGCAGAGGTGATGCTGTGATTTCCCCTGCTTGTAAAAATACTTGGCCTGAGCCATTTCTTTATAAATTGAGATGCCCAGCCTAAGGTGCTCCACAGAAAGCTATAATTTGTCAAATAACTATTTCAACACTACCTGATCATTTTTCAGATCCTTTGAATCACAGAGCAACAAACTGCGCAACCTTAATGTATAATGGTGGCTTAGCAGCTGGAAAGGTTTTCAGATAATTATAAAAACCTAAAACCAAGATTTAAGTACTATAGACAAAAATAAAATATCCCTAACTATTAAACCAGTTTAAATAATTCTCATTGGAAACAGTATTTCCACTTGGACCTGTCAGTTGCAGCTTTTGGTGTTTGCACCTATGGCTAAGAAAAGGAAAATGTATCAACTGAAAGTTTAAAGACTGGGCTGGTATGAATAAAATAGAAGTGGTTTTAGCAGGGAATTCAGGTCATGTATGGATACATACTCAACATTGTGTATTTGTTGGATTAAGTCATCTACCTTGGAGAACTTTGAGGCGAAGTTACAGAGGAGGATTGGTTATGGGACAAACAGAGAATAGGCTGAGAGGCAGAGTTACTCCGAGGCAACAAGGCTTCATCAGCTGAAACAGAGAGAGATGCAGGAGAAAGATCCGATGCTTGATTTGTGATGCCTTGAGACAACGCTATTAGCTGGTGGTGGGAAGCATCAGGAGTGTGGATACCTGCATTGTGAAGCTGATGCTGCAGCTGAGTAATGCGATGGGTTGCAACTTCTAATTTTTGGCGCAGAGAAAAGACTTCCTTCTGATACTCATAGATCTGGGCCTGGTGGTTGGTTTCAATGCTAGAGATGAGCTGGCCGATATCTGCTAAATTAGTTTTGAATAAGCAATTCTTTACATTCTGCTGCCTCTGGAGCACGTGAGGTCAGAGGGGCATGGATGGGTGGATGGAAGGGAGACTCAAGCAAAGGAACTTCTTTTGAGGGATTCTAAAGTAGTTAGAAAGTGGGTTGGAAAGAAAAAAACCTCATCGAGATGGTCGTTTGGCGTTAAGCCAGCAAAATTGGCGACTTGGAAATTGGCACCATATTTGGCAAGGCTGGAGACAAGTGAGCTAATTTTTAGGCGGGCTGCCAGATGACTGGCTGTGTCGCCTGCCTTGTCTTGTATGTCAAGAAGCTGTGTAAAGGGAAAGGAGGTCTGAGGGTTGCTAGACTTGGTGTTGGAGAAGTAGCCTGCCAACGTATGGAGGTAGGAAAGAGATGCTTCTCTGAATTCAGGAAAATCCGAGGCCATCACCAGATGATGAACAACAGTACGACCAGCAGAATCATAGTCTGTAAGAGTAGATGCTAGACAATCTAGGACTTCAGGAAACTTGCCATGCTTGTGACACTCAGTAAAGCGTACTGCACGCATTAGGGGCGTAAGACCGTCGCGTGTTTTGATGGATGGGCTTGCACCACGCGAGAGCAATTGACGTAGACCATTAGCCATACCAAGTGTGGCAGCCCAGTGCACAAGTGTATGACCCTCGCTGTTCAGTGGGAGGTCCAGATTACTAGGGGATATCCCACTCAAATCTAAAGGAGCATCTACATTTTCACAATCCATAAAAGCTGTTTGGAGCACCTTGAGGGATCCCTCTTCAGCTATAATGGGCTGCACCACCGGCTTGACAGTGATGGGTTTGGATGACCTGTTGATTCGTTTTTTGGGGGCTGACAGAGACTTTGACATAAGTTCCTGGCGCTTGGGAGTCGAGGGTGTGCTGACTGCTGGAGTATATGTACTTTTAGAGCGAGGAATGCCAGCCGGTGTTTTACCGGAGGAGCCATGTGGCGTGATTGTGGCAGAAGCATATTTTCGTGACAACGCAGCCTCTTTGCTAATTGCTTTGGAAGGTATCTCAGTGAGTTTGGGGTTGAGGTTAAGCAATGGGAGAACATCATCTTCAACTCCATGCCGTTGAGCGAAAATTCGGCCCTCGTCGAATGGGATCCAAGTTCCCTGATACTTCCCGTAACCTCCCTGGACCTTTTCATGGTGAGTCTTAAAAACCTCCCGTTCGAGGATTTTCGTTCTTCGCCCTTTATCAATCCCAGCAACTTTAAGTAACTGTGTGCAGTTGAGATAAGAATCTGTGCATCGTCGCATGACCTGGATTCCATTCACCATAAGCTCCCATACCGGGATACCTGAATAGACTGCTCCAGTGATTCTAGGATCTACTTCCAAAGCCATGGGTGGATCGGTCTGGGATGCCAGCTCCGCATTTGTAGGCGTCGAAGCGCCGTTTGTTGGAAACACGCCATTAGCTGCTTCAAGATCAGGAACTTCAGGATATGGGAATGCAAGGGTGGGGCGGAGGAATTCTTCAGAGGCTTGTGAAAGAGGGATAAAACTTGGAGAGGAAGGTTTATTGAAAGGTGAGTGCCGCTGTTCATAAGTTGGGTAGTTTTGTTGATATTCTTCATATTCCGAATTTGAAAATATATCATAGGTAGGGAAATCCAAGGAGCTAGGATTATTGGTCACGTTTAAAGAAGTCTGTGGTTCTTGTATAGAGGGTGACACAATAGATCCCGGAGTTTCAGTATCAACGGTTTTATTTGGACTTTCTTTATCAGAGTCAATTTGGCTTGATATGCAGTTTCCTTTCATCTTGATTTTAATTTAATTAATGCCTTGAAAAATAGAGATCCACGTATAAAGAATGAGAGTCTTTCTGAAAATAAGGAGTTAAATAGCCTTAGTTAAAATAGATATCTGTGTAATAAAAAGAAGACAAAAACTATACATCGCTGTGGGTCACCCCTTTAAGTAAAGTTTTAAAGGATTGTTATTTTGTAAATCAAGTTAAACGCTTCTAAAGGCCCAGTTACCTTTACTGTATCATAGAAAGACTTTAATGAACAATAATAGCCTTGACCACAAGAAAATTGAATGCGAATAGAATCGGGGTTAAGGTATGAAATGAATCAACATCCCAACTCACCAGCCTGCCTTGAGTTTGAAGCCAAAGCCGATTTTGCAAGTCAGCTCTGGCTTCGTGGAATCCACAAGGGACGGTCAAGAAATTTGGACTGGCTCGAAACTTTGACAACGCGAGTTCATTGGCGCGTTTGCGCAGCTTCTTGGACCTGGATCCAAAATCGACATAACCCCACACCCATCCGATCCTAGCCCACCTTATCAAACTGCTCTACATTCAATAAAAGCACGTTCAGATATCAGCTTCAGACGATCTATCTAAAACCCAACCCTGAAATAGTCATGCAAGTGCAAAACTTGAGGCCAAACTTAACCCCAGCAAGAGCGAACCCGTGATCCAAAAATTAATCAATAAGAAGTATACAAATGCTATAAGCACTTTCCAACAATATATATATGCCAAGCTAGAAAAAGATCAAAGCCAAATCTTCTTTTTGTAACTGTGCTGTAAGCTGCAGTTACCCAAAAGGAAAGAAGAGAAATTAGGTTTATATCCTGCAATAGGCCACCAGGGGGTAGCATGTGGAAAGGGGTTTCTTAAGATTGATCTTCAATAACATGTGACTGATCCTATTTGGACAGTATAGGTGGGCAACCAGCTGTAGTAATCAATGAGTTATGGCTGGTTGGTTCATATGAGCAGTTGCCCATATTAGGTGACAGGCCAAGTCAAGAATTGTATTGATGTCTGATCTTCCAGGAATTTAGCTTGTCACAACATTTTCTAGCCAGCTAGAGTGAATCCAGTAAACTGTCAAGGTAATCATCATTTCTAATATGCCAAGAAGGATTCTTTTGATAAAGTTCATAGCTCAGACAAGCATGTGTGTGTAACTATAGTTATAATTGTAGCACACCTCATATCAAAAGCAGCAGATCAAATTACTCTATCTCAAAATTAATAGTGAATATGTCATCACAGGTTACACAGTTGCAAATAAAAAACAACAACCAATCAGGCATTTGCTTTTTGGGCTCAAATAAAGTACATGTAATATGAATCAAAAATTTAAAGGCCATGGGTAGACTAAAAAGGCCTTCACAAATCCAAATCTGCAATAAGAATAGATCAACTAGTAGCAATATAAGTCAAACAAAGCTCTGAAGCCAGCTCATCCAAAAGAAGTCCTTTTCAGCTATAATAACTATATGACATACTATTTTTAAATATAACCATTAAGATCTAAAAGGGAAGAAGGGAGAAGCGTTTATTGGGAAAAGGGTTCAAAAATTGGCTGAAAGCACAACAGAGATAGCTTGCAGGTGCTCAAGCTTTTTATCCTTGAGTGTCAGGGAGCCAACCTGTAGCAGGTTTAGGGGGACTTGCAGGCAGATACCCCACGGTCCCAGAGGGAAGGGCCTACCACAGGATGGGGGCTAACTTTACAATAAAAGAGAACAATTTCCCAAGCAAGGCCCATTAGTGGGTACCATAGAGTCAAATGATCCAGTGAGTGTTATGTAGAGATTGCCAAATAACTGGGTGGAGGTTGACTGATTGACAATCACAGTTTCTTACGGGTGGTTAGGCTGCAGGGTCACAGAAGGAGTCATAGGCACTAAATAGGCAGGAAGGTAGTTATATTTGTCCTGAAATAGTAATGGCTGCTTGATATGACAAGTGCCTTCATGTCCAATCAGTTCAGGCTCTCTGTTTCTGGCTTCAAGGTTGTAGATCAGGATTTCTTCAAAGGTGAACTCCAAATAGACAGGGTTGGGGGGTATTCTGTGAAATGTACCAGGCTGTAAGGTGCTCCTGGGGGACAGTATAACTTGGGCAGCTCATCTGCAGTTTCTTGGGGTTGGCTGGTGGAAGGGGCGGAGCTGGAGAAATTGATCTGTAAATGAAAAAGTGCTAAAATTAGGTATGGGATGGCCTGAGAGAGCCAGGGGTTCATATCACTTTATTGCAAAAGTGGCAATGGGCAACTTTCTGGCGGCCCAGAGTATAATGATACCCATCTACCATAGAAAAACTTTTGCAGAATACTTTGGGCCGGGTGGTAGTATTTACCAGGGTTTGAAAATCTTTGATGGCATCTGGAATTGTTGACTTATCATTGGCTGGGTTCAGGTGAAGAATCTTGGTTTTTATTTTTGAGGCATGGGATTTGTCATCATCTGGCGGCTCTTGTTTTTGGGGTAACTCATGTCATGCTTTATTGGTGAGGCCCAGTTGGTCACAGAGATTCTATTCAGGCTGGTGCTTTTATTGGCTGGGCTAGAGGGTTTTTAAGCAGGCGCATGTCAAGTGTGGTTAGCGCCTCATTGGTTGGTTTTGGAGGTTTCTCCAAATTCAAATCTTCCCCTTGTTTGAGCACAAAAAAATATGGGTGGTAGGCAGCAGGGCCTGCGGCCTGTGGGGGCTTGGGTTTTGAATCCCAGGGATGGGGTTCTGCATTGTGGATTGAATGCAGATGACTGTCACTTGGGACATTGAGACATTAAGTAAGGAATACTCTGTAAATCTCCTGGTACTTGGCTATAGCCTTGGTTTGTTTGATGTCAGGATTGACAATTCTTTTACCCTTGAAACCTGGGCCCAAGGACAGGGTTCAAACCCTGTCCCTGAATCCCTGCGGGCCGCCAGGCCTGGGGACTGAGGGGCTGCCTGCCCACGTTTTCCTGGGGTCAAGCCCCCGCAAGCTGAGGCCAAGAATGATGGCTCAAATAGTGAAGCAAGCCAAACCAAAGGAATCATTGCACCAAATGGAGGAGTAATCAAGGCGCCTAATGGAGGTAACAAAATTCCAACCATTAGCTTCATGAGCTTGAAGTCTACACCAGCGGCCAATCAAGAGTCACCCCCAGAAGAAGGCACAGGCCTGAAGCCCAACCCCATGACCACAACACTAGAGCAAGATAATCAAGTCGCCAATTTGAGATCTTTGACCAACAAAAGAACCCCCAGCCCGGTGCTATTTTTCTGCCTTTGAACCCAAGCACCCAGAGCCCCCGGGCCCACTTTTCCCAATACCCTGTTGAAGCCCCCCATAGAAACTATCAAGTTTTGAAGTGGGGTGCTATATAGACCCAAGGACCCCGCGCTCCAAACTTATTGCCATTTTTGAATAAAGGTTATGTTATTTTGGCTTACACAGCTAGTGCCTTATTTTGTCTTTGCCATCTATCAAATCAGTAAAAGATCTCCCGGCCCTCCTGTCCCTCTGCCCGCAGATTCCTGTCCTCCAGGTGTTTTCTTTGACCCTGTCCACTTCACAGAATACCCTTTGAAACCGGAATATAAGGGCTACACCCTGGAAAAGATACTTGAACTAGATCCTTTGGTCCGCATACAATCCGCAGTTAGATACAACTGTCAAGGCCCATGGATATTCTCAACACCCAAATTGTTTAGAGGAAATTTCAACTATCTTTCTGCTTACAAGCTCTGCATGGAACCACCTGTGACCCCCAAGCTTATGCCTGCCTCCT
The DNA here is from genome assembly GCA_014839935.2 of Entomophthora muscae. Taxonomy (NCBI): domain Eukaryota; kingdom Fungi; phylum Entomophthoromycota; class Entomophthoromycetes; order Entomophthorales; family Entomophthoraceae; genus Entomophthora; species Entomophthora muscae. The sequence goes on from QTSX02002978.1 coordinate 48,662, forward strand.
CACCCAACCTCCCAACTGACCACACTGGCAAGCTGTTTGGGATTGTGTATATTACCCTCACCAGGGTAATTGACACAATAATCCCGGCCGCTGGCCCGTGGTCCTGGGTGGTGAAGTCCTTCTCCTACCTCTGTAAGTTAGCTCCTCTCTTGTAGTGGGCTCTGCCCACAAAAACCCGGCCCATGTGATCCCTGAAAACAATAGGCTGGCCGCCCAAGCGTGGATCCCTGTCATTTGAGGAGAATTCTTATTCTTCATACCGGTATTAAAGAGGCAGGCAAAGATAGACTGATAGGTCTTTAGATGAGCTAAAATACTATTAAATTTGGGCTTTTCTAACCCTGCTCCTAGCTGCTAACTGGCTCTACCATCATTTAAGAGAATAGATGGTCTTGATAAAACCATTCTTTAGCTGCTTAAAGCATTCCTAGCTGAATGATTAATTGCCTTTTCTGATATTATGTGCCTTTTGGAACACTCCAATTGTCAGGGATTCACTTTTGAGATAGAACATCACCAAAATTTTTCAAAAGAGCAGTGGTCTGGAAGCTTATAATTGCGGAGACAACAGTAAGTCCTATCATCATCATATTTACCACAAAACCCCTAACTTATTGTCAAAACAACAAGGTTGATCTCCCAGCAAGGTTCCAACTAAACAGGTTTTGAGACCCACAATCCGACTTCCCAGTTACCTGTAGCTAAATGTGGTAGTTAGCTTGAATTTCCAAATATGGCAAAATGATCAAATGAGGCAGCAGTGACCATGTTGACACTTTTAATGTTGACACCATAGTAAAGTGACAACCAGGTTTTACATAATGTCATCTCCTAGATGTCAGCACTTTTTTAAGTAGCGGCACACTTTAACCTGAAATTTTTAATATAGAAAATATCTTTAAATACATTATTATACTAAAATGACCCCAGAGAGTCTAAAAATGCAATAAAAAATACTACAGGTAATAATAATAAGGAGATATAATCAAGTATTTTTCAATTTACTATGTAAACTACACTCTTTATTATAAAACTATTTTTATTGCCATAAAAATTAAAATTCCAATGAACTAAAAATAAACATATTTTATATATCATAATAACTAAAAAATATAATAAATTTCCAATTTTAATTTATTATACTTTATATAAGCACAACTTAAAATATCTCATACCTTAAAGATAAATTAACAAAATATAAGATATTTCTTACAAAACCACATTGAAACTGTATCTTAAACTTACCTATCATACCTAAAAAGATTAGTACTATCCAAAAAAAAAAAATATATAAAGTCCCAAAGTAAAAAACATACAGGCAAAGCAAAGCAAAGAAAGGTTTATTGGGCTAATTAAAGCCACCAGCAAGAGCAGTTGCAACATCTTCTTGGTACTTCTTGATCTCTGCCACCTTGTACTTCTTCTTCACCACCTTCTGGACGTCTTCCTGGTAGTCCTGGTCCTTACCCTTTCTATTCTTGGGTGCCACCTGTTGGCCAGGTCACAAAACTTGGAAACAGTCCAGGCCTGCTCCTCCTGCAGCTTGGAGAAGAACTTGTTGTACTTGGGGTTTGACCCAAACTTCACCTTCATGTGCTTGTGCCACACTTCCAGGATGGATGTGGTCTTCATCTCCCCCTTGAGGCAGGCACTCTGGCAGTTCCATGGCGCTGTGGCCCCGCACTTTCCTCTCTGGGCAGTCACCTTCTTGCCTACCCATTGCCGCTCAAAGTAATCAAGGTAGCCCTTGAAAATGGTGGAGTGCTTCTTGATATAAGCATCCTCCAGGAGATCCTCAAAGCCAATCCCAGTATGCTCTGGCCGCAAAAAAGCCAAGGCAGCAAACTGGGTGATGGCAAAGCAGCACTTCCCTTTACCATCATTGAGATACTTCACAAAAAAGCTCCTTCTCGCTCTTGAGGTGTTTGATGAGGGCCTGCCTAAAATGGAAGAAGCAGCCATGTACTTCTCCATTGAAGGTGGCCTTGAAGGCTATGAACTGAGCTTTCTCAAAGTCCATGATAATCAACTTTGGACCAAGTGAGCACGCATGAGCTAGCTGCTCTGCGGCTAGGATGGACTCATCCTTCTCAGTGGAGGAGGGATTGGCCCTTGTGGTGTGGGTGGGAGGGGGAGCTGGTTGACAGGAAGGGAGCTCAAAGCATCCTGGATAATTTTGAATGCTCTGGAATAGACCTCTGTCTTGGCACCAGGAAAGAGAAAGAAGACAATGGGGATAACCTGGCCATTGAATTGCCCATGCATGACCCAAAGCTGCTTGAAGATGGTTGGGCAGGTTGCAAATGTGCCGTTGCACAGCCAGCTGGTAGCAGTGTTTAGCTGCTCCAGGTTTTGGGTTGTGACGTAGGCTATAGATCCTATCCTCCACTTCCTGCTCATTGTCATGGAGCAGGAACATCTCTCCATCCTTGGTATTCTTGAGGGCATCAGAAAGGACCAGGTCCTCAATTGTGGTGACACTCTTGGCCAGGGGGTTTGAGGCTTGGCACCTATCACTAACAAACTTAACCAACTGGGTATGGGTTGGCACCCTCTTCAGATTGGTGGGGGAGAGTTGCTTAAAGGCAAGAACAGCCAGCTGGGTGAGGGAAAGGTCCTTTGAGGTGAGCATGACCTGGACAAGATACCATTTCAGGAGACAGGCAATGGTTGTATTGGGCATGGTGCAGGTATACTCACCCTTAATTCTTTGGACTAAGTCCCAGCGCTCAGTATTGAGCTGCACTAGGGCAGGAGGGGTCCTTGCAGGTATAGTGATTGCTCTTGAAGCCCTGGTTGGTGTTATTGCATGCAGAAGGTGTAACCATTTGCTACAATGGCTGGCCCCTCTTTGAAGCTCATTATGAGGAAGTATTTTGGCAAGGTGGAAGGAACCTTGAACTTCCTATCAACATTGCAGATCTTGTGGGCCACAAGAGGGTCCCATGGGCCAGCAGGAGCATGGCAAAAGTCCAGGGAAGTAATCAGGGTGAGGCTTTGTATCATCCTCAGATGAACTTGAAGGAGGGAGGCTGGTGAGGGGGAGCAGAAGGGGGGCTTATCTTGGTGCTCCTCATGTTTAGGAGACTTATCCTTTGGAGTTGACTTCTTGGCCTGGCACTGCTTCTTGGTAGGCTCCTTTTCTGAAGCAGAGTTATAGAAACTGTGGTCAGTAACTGAACCATCAGTTTCCTCTCCCCCAGTGGAGTGAGCGGGGATCTTCTTGGGAGAGGGCTCAGGGGAGGGCTTTGGGGAGGACTTGGGAGTGACCTTCTTTGATGAGACAGGCTTCTTCTTGGTGGCTTTGGTGGGCTTAGAGAGACACTTGGTTCCTTTGGGCTGCTTTGAGGTGTTCTTGTACTAAAATAATAATTAAAAGGGTTTAAAATAAAGCAATGAATTTTAAAACAAAATAAACAACTATAAAACAAACTAAATAAAAATATAACCTTATAGGGTTTTTATTGGGATTTAAAAGTTAAAAAGTACTTGTATAGTTTTTATTTTATTTTATTGTAGTTTTAAATAACAAGTTAAAATTTAATATATTTACATAAAATTACTATGCTTATATATATATTTATTATTTTAAAAATTAGAAAATATGAAATGGAAAAGTTAAAAATACAACATATCAAAAAATCAGATGATTTTATTATGTAAAACATAAAGTTTTATATGTGAGAAATGAAGAGTGTTGACATTATGAGTGACAATTAGTAAAAAAGCTGAATTCTCACTGACAATTAGAAAAATTGTAGACATTATTATTGACAACATTAACACTGTCAACATTTTTTTTGAAAATTTACTATGAAAAATTATAGTACGCTTAATTAAATTTAAGCGGGCTAGCAAATATTAACCCTTTTCTGTGTATTTTTGCTCACATAATAAAATTAAAAAATAACATATGAAAATAAGTAAAAAAATAATCAAAGCTCTTCAATTATTTATTTATTTATTTATTAAAAATCATATTTTGGGTAGTGGTAATATGATATTTTACCATTGACTATATATGAAAGTTGTTAAGAAAGTTGTTTTCAAGTAATGAAAAAGGTAAAGTGTCAACAATGTCACTTATGACAATCTTTATAGGAGGTGACATATAAATTTAAGCTTAATTGCGCCACTCTAATTTTCTTAACTCCACCCCAGCAGATGATCACAGGCAAATAAACGACATTTAAAAGTGTCAACATTATTTTTAATAATAAACCCTATAGTAACTTACATAGTAACTCACACTTAAATTATTGGATCACTGTTAGCCACCAATCCACTTAATATATTAAAGCCTGTAATAAGTGCCACATATATATTTATAAGATGAATATTTTAACAATCAACTGTATGCACAATGCATTTTTCTATATGTTAATTTAATAAAAAATATTTTTAAATGTGTACTTAATTTCTTTGTTGTGGATGCTTCAGTTTCATTATTAAAAATAAGTTCAGCTTAAAAGTGTCAATATTGACACTTTTAAATCATGAAAACAAATAAAAAACTGATTTTTATTAGTAAATGTAAAGGAAAGATCAGGTTAAATTGAGTTTTTTACTTAGATTAATATTAAATTATGTCAAAATGGCCACAATTTTGTCATGTTTTCTGGGTTCACACCCCTGAACGCTTTAAAAAATGGGAATTAAGCTAGCACAACTAGCAAAAAACATAGGAGATTTTGAGTTTTGAGTCAACAATGACCATGTCAACAAAGTGTTGACATGGGTGCTGTTGCCCCAAATGATGATCCCTTTACAGTGAACAACTTGATTCAGCGCTTGGCTCACTAAAAGGATCAAGCCACCCCCTCAACCATCTAAACAAGTAATCTTTACAATCATGTTCCCTCTAGCTGATTCACAATTACTATATAACAATTATCCTTCAATAAAGAATATTATCCAGCCTCCAATTACTTTTCCTCTTGTAACTCTGCTAAAACATCACAGTTACAGCATTGATTCCAAGGAGAGAATGATATGTTTTGCCACTTCTCAAGATTTTTGCAACCTTCTCAGATGCAAGACCTGGCTTGAAAGTGGCATTTTCTCCACCTTTCCAGACCTACTTAGCCAGCTTTGAAACATTAATTGTAAATTCACTGCCACCTCTGGCATTAGACCGCGCAATCTTCCCTTGTTGTACCAAGAAAGGCCCAAAAACGCCTGCCAAACCTCTCCCTTCTTTAATTGATTTAGCACACACGGTTGATGAGAGGTTTGTGTTAGCCTACCCTGCAGACCCTTTGCCTTTGGTGGCTCACCCTGGGAAGAAACACTGGTTAATTTAGACTATTTATTAGTGTGGTGTTGTCCACTTCTGAAAACCATTAGAGCTAGCCAATCAGAGGCTGCCACATTGACACCAAACAACATAAGTGAATTCCAAATGACCAGTACCTCCCCCAGCCAATCAGATCTGCCCGCAGAAATTAGAATGAAACCCTCCAGTCTCCCTGCTCCTGCCCAGCAAAGTTTTGTCTCCAGCCAATTGGATTTAGAGCCCACTGTCATGTGATCAGTTTTATTGCAAGCCGTTCCTTTTAATCAAGCAAGGGGACTTTCAGTCCCCTGCTTGTCTATTTTTCAAATATATTAAAGTTTGGTGTTTTGCAACTTAAATTTTAAATTTTATTGCTGCCAGGAACCCAGTTTGTGTTCTAGCAGCCCTAAGGATTAAAGTGTTAGTTTTGGCTTTAAGCTTACCTTGTACTAGCTGGTTTCAAACCCGGCTTCTCTTCTGGCCTCCTATACTAGGGTTGTTTTACCTAGTTGTTGTCTTTTTTGCTTTTGCTTTTGAAAATAGAGTTCAAACTCTGTATTTTGAATTGATTTTCTTTATAAACTCTATTTTTATTCTGAAATTTCTTTTTAAATTGTTGTTTTTGAACCCGTTCTTCATTGCTGTTCTCTCCAAGGTTCCCACAACCATTGTAAAGCTGTCTGAACCAGTTCTGTTACAGTTTGGCTTTATTTTGCTAAGTTTACCCTACCAGCACCCTTTTCACCTGATTTTTGCCAGAAATTTATACCAACCTGCTCCAAATTTTGCAAGGAATATTCCTATGATGCCCCCTGCGCTCAGGTTTGTGGTTTTCTCCCTGGCTCCATTCTTGCTACTTCTGTGGTCCACCTCCCCCAATTTGTGGGGGGGAATATCTTCGTCTGCCAGGCTTGTAGGTAGAGACCCCTCTAGTCTTTGGGACCTCCCCAGTGGCCTCCTCTTTTCAGGAGAGGCTGTGGTCAAGAGCCTGACGTGTGATGACTTGGATTTGAACACAGTGGATCATACCTCACCCGTTTCAGAAGAAGCTGTGCCTCCAATGTGCCCTCTCCCCAGCGTGGTTCCAAGCTCCTCAGTACCCCTTGGTCCCTCCAAGGTTTCCTCTCCCGCTCCCACCTGCACCCCTTGGTTGCTCACCAGCCTGATATTGATGGGCTTAAATGCCTACTTCCCTCAGTTGTCCCTGGTGTCCTCCCTGTGGTCCCCTCTCCGAGCGGCCATCCCAGTTCTTCACTGGATGGCATCCTGGTGGTTTGTTTCACAGGGATGGGAGCCAAACTTAGTTAGTTTAGCCCCCCTCTCTTACATTAATGGGAAGGTTGGCAATCTAGATCTTCCCCTTATCTACTACTTTCTTCCCAATAAAAAGCAAGATAAATATGTCCATGCTCTCACAATTCTTAAAAACTAACTGGGTGAAATCATCCTCACCTTAGAAGAGAAGCCCAAGGAGTCCAGAGGGTGCAAGAAGAAGACCTCCTCCCAGAAAGAATACACCATCACCAAGAAGCAGCCTGAGAGCTTATCTTAATATGACAGTATGGTAGTTGGCTTTGAACAGCCTCAGTAAAATGAATTTATTCAATCCTTCAAGAGCTCTCATCAGGTGTGATATTTCAATTTCTGCCAAGCACTCTGCTGCTGCCTGCAAAAGTGCTCAGACCTTCATGAGCTGGTGAATACCAAGGAGGTAAAGAGGCTGAAGATGCCTTTAACTGCTTTGCTGCCTTTTTCCTGATGAGAAGGAAGGAGACCAATGCCTTCTATGATGCCCTCCACTGCTACTCATGTATCATTACCAATCATACAGCATTGGCTCCTTTCATCAAGTATTTTGAAACTCAGCGGGTTGGTGTTTTCCAAGGAGCAAACAACTTCAGAAAAAATGATGAATCAATTCAGTGGAACTGCTTCAAGCAGGTCAAAGCTGGGTTGATCAAGTCCACCTCTTCCAGTGAAGTGTGACATATTCAATTTGAAACCAATGTCAAGGTTAAGAAGCTCATATTTAATAAGATTCTTGTTTGCTTTAAACCCCAAACAATAATATTGATGTCAGAACTCACTTTTTATAGCTGCTACTCTGATTACAATACTTAACAGTTATAAATTCTGTCTTATTCCTTGTGATGCAAGCATTCCAATCTTACATTCTATGAAATTACATACCATTCCTTCCCTTTTATGCACTTACCTTATTTTCCCTCACAATTTGGTCCCATAATATCTATGCTAAAGTAGCTAGTTAAATATCTGAAGCTTACTTTTTTATAAGCAGGGGTTAAACCTGGAACCTTAAGCTCTCTTTGGTTTGATTAATCAATGTCAAATATTTTAATTACCTTTATTTCTTCTCACTGTTCTTTTATTGGATACTGGATCAGTTTTTGCTTATCCTTCTCACTCTTATTTTTGCTCTTGATTATGTCACCTTCTCTTGGCTTGCTTGCACCTCTGGCTTCTTATTTTAACTATCTTTAGTTAAAAGCATTATTTTTCTTTCTGTGCACCACCTCTACAATTTTCTTATCACCAAAATATTCTTTATCAAGGATTAAGCATGTTTTAATAATGCTTTGCAAGCCTCACTTTACCTCAAAACCCAGGCTACAATAAAAAGAGCTTGAGTTTCAGCAATCACAAGTTAAGTTGAGATTGTTTGACTTGCACCCCAAAAAGGTACCTGTTAGGTTTTGTGACTTTTGTTTTTCTTGACTATTTTTTCTCTCTTCCCATTTCCATCTTTGAACCCTTAGCTTTACTTCATGATCCCTTTTGATTATATTTCCTAATAGCTCAGTATCCTTTTTAATGATACGCACACTTTGATAGTCAATAGTTTAAACCTCCAGTTAGTGGTGATCAGCACCTTGACCTTGAAATTGGATTCTTAACCCAATCTTCTGTTATTAAGACTGGGCTTTATTTTATATCCTTAGGTTTGATCAATTGCCTTAGTCCTTACTTTACTTCTTATGGGTTATTAGGGGCCTTAATTCAGTTATTATTACAAACCTTGTCTACTTTTCTATATTCAACCAATATAAATATTCTAGGATTAAAGGGTTTAGTCTATAATAATTTTCCCAGAATCCTTATACCTTACAATTGGACTGTCTGTTCAAGACTGGCATCAAGAGCAAGGATGACCCTTAAAGGGGACAAATGTGGTCAAGAGGTATACTGAGATTTGTAAGGTTGTCCTTGTCTACAACCCTAAAGATAGAAAGATTGGGCATCTTCTGACCATCTCTGTTGCTCTTTTGATTGATGTTTGAGCCCTTTCCTGATAGCTCTTGTTTATATTCTCTCTATTTTTCTTTTAACTTTATTGTTTTTGGCTTCTCTTTAGTATGTGGTACTCTTATATAAGTTTTTTAAAGTATAGGTTGTAGATAGTTTAGATGAAAACAGCTGTTTTTGGATGCATTTTAACTTTGGGGCTTTACACCGCTGGTTTGCTAAAGATTGGCCCTTTTTTGTTGAGGATTTGGAATCCTGAGCCTTTTATAGGTCTAGAAATGTTTATAAAACAATCTCTGGATGTTCTTTAATGTTCTTTTGGCTTCAGACATAGCTAAAATTTAATGTGGTGATTTTCTTAGCTGTGATGCGGTAAATTTAAATGCCATATTTGCTATTACTTTCAAAATGGCAGTTTCTGAGCTGCTGGGGTTGAGACAGTGTGTCCTACCCTTTTGCAACCGAGGATCACTAGTAAAAAATGGCTCAAGTTGCTTAAGAAAACATTGCACAGTGGTTTAATACAGTAGTTTTAAAAGCTATGGTGTTAAGCAAAAAAAACTCATCTGTAAGAAAAATCAATGGATCTCAGAACAAAAAAGAAATAGATCTGGATCTATTGTTAATTGATATAAATTTGTTTTTAAAATTTTGTTTGCATCTGAAATGATTTTGTTTAAATCTCAGTTGTCTTCAGCTACAGATTAGTTTTTTTCTTAGCACCAGAGCTTTGAAAACCACTGTATCATGACTAATTTTTATTTTAAAGATGTTCAGTAATTGAGTAGAGATGGTCAAAAGAATAGTTAACATTTGAAATTTTGAGTTCTCACTTTGCTAGTGGCAACTTGGGGATTCTCAGTACAGTAGTTTTAAAAGCTATGGCAACAACCAAAAATACTTCAGATTTAAACAAAATGATTTCAGATTTGAACAAAATACAAGTTGCGCAAGATTCACGATTCAATTAATTTATAAAATTTTGGTTAATAAATGAACTGTCAAACAAAAAAGAAATTTCACTAGTCCATTATACAAAATTATATCAAATATCAAGCAGTGTAGTTCAAACCACAAACAAAATGAACTGACGCAACAAGTGAAATGGATGGATGCTGTTCCAGAGTATATTATAATCCAATCAGGATTCATATGAGGCACCAACAGAAGGACTAAAATGAAACAAAATTTGAGCAATCTGGAAGCAAGATTCCACAAGCACAAAACAAAATGAACTCACACAAGATGTGTAGTATGAGCAGCCTAAAATAGAAAAATAACAGTTTAACAGCCAATCAACAGCTATCCAATTTAGGAACAGAGGCATTTTATTCATTTTCATTGATCCTTATTTGTGTATAATGGTTTTAAGAACCTTCCAAATATGGACTCAATATTACAATAAAAATAAATCTTTAAATTTTAAAATTTCTACTTTTAGTGATTTTATCCTAGGTTTTAGTTCAATATGGGTTTCAACAGCAACATTTTTGATGGCACCAGCAGCCAAGCCAGCTTCAATGGAGGCAAGGCTCAGAACTTGGAGGCACCTGTTTACACCCAAGCCTTTGAGGCAGGTAACAAGAAAGCTGACCTGTACCTGACCACCGACCCCTATGGCTTTGACTTGTTTGAGAGTCACTTAGAGTCTAGCTCTGCCCCTGCCCCTGCTCCCGTACCCACCCCCGCACAAGCTGCCCACCAACCAACCAATCAGTATGGCAACCTTGATTTGGAACAACTTCCTGCCACCAGCCAACCTGCCCCCTATAGCCAATCAGGCTTCAGCTCCCCTGGCCCAGTGCCCCAAGCAACAAATCATCACTGCCCAAATTCTTCAAGAAATTGTGGCACTAAATCTACAGGGTCTGTCCTGGGAACAGATTGCTGCCCAGTTGCAATTTACCTGAGCTACTGTCATGCGGGAATTCAACAACCTAATGAACAGGGGGAATCTGATTGGGACAGCCAAGAAGCCCAAGAAGGCCCCCGAGTCACAAATATCTGAGGTATACCCAATCATGCTTGACCTCCTCCAGCGGGATCCCAAGCTTCCATTGACCCAGGTCTGGAAGCAACTTGTGCACCATGGCATTTGGGTGTCTGAGCGCATGGTTCAGCTCTGGATGTATGGGAAGGTGGCTTCAATACAGATTCTTACCAATTTTGCCAGCAACCAATGGGATGGCGCTGAGGATTCCCTGTATGACACCACCATCAAATCAACCCTGGTCTGATGCCTGACTAGTCTAACTAATGATGTCATGTTCATCTCCTATTACAAGCTATCAATAGCTTTTGATGATTTTGGCGAGCAAGGAAGAGCCGCCACTCAAAAAGGAAGGAAGAAGGTCAAGAAGGGGACTTTCATTGGTGCATTTCTGGCTGTTTCAGCCAAGGGTTTTGTCTACTATCAGACAAACCCAGATTTCATTGATGGCTACTTGTACAGCCACATCCTTGGTGGATTACTCAACTCCTGGGATGGCTCAAATTCCAAGTACTGGGTTTTCTTGAGCCACCAGATGGAGGGTAGCTCCACCGCCCTTGAGGCCATCCAGCAACACGGGCACCAGGCCTCTGTGTACCCAGCTGGCCACGCAGACATCCATCTGGCTGATGTTGTCTTCTTTAACATTGGAGATACACTACAGGAGCGCCGCCCTCAGGCTTTCAACAACCTCTATCTTGGGGTCCTTGACCACAATTTTCTCTTTGGCCGCCAGATGGTGGCTGACTTATTTGCGCAAATGGTTTTCCATGTGAACATGGGCAACCAATCATGTAAGGATAAGCGCCTTCCACCTTGGGCCACTGCCACCTACCAGCCCATCCAGCCAATGACCAATGAGGAATACAACAAGCGTTATATGGCAGCCATCACGCAAAATCCTCCTGCCTCCACCCCCGCCACCAACACCCCTCACCCGCAAGCCCAACCCACCCAATCCCAGACCCCCCAGGCCAGCACTGCCTCTACGTCTTCCTTCCTGCGCTATTCTGCCTCCTAGGCATCACTCTTCCCTGCCCCAATAAACCCCCTGTTGCCAAACATTTTCTATTTATATTATCTTTATTTTGAATTTCAATTGTTCATGTTCTCTTTGTTTATAGTTGGTTTTATTCTTTATGTTCAGCTTATTTCTATAAAATCATATATTTACTATGCCATGTATCTAGATCCAGAACACAGTTATTTTTAGTACCCAAACACAGCCCCTTGTGAAAATATTAACAACAATTTGGTGATCAGCTAAATTTGAATTAGAAAATTATGTGTTAACTGTTTTTAGATAAAGTTGTTACTGATCCAAATTCAAAACCTTAATGATAAACTTTAAGCCAATCAGGAGCCAAGTGATAAAGTGATTTTTGTGACATAAAGGGTCATTCAATAATTCTTTGATGTATGTGCGCTAATTAATATGATTGGCTGGATGTTTTGCCATTGTACACCACTGCCGCTGTGGCAAGTTATTGATGGACTAGTGATAACCCAGCAGCTGATTGGACACTAGTCCATCAACAACTTGCCACAGCGGCAATGGCGTACAATGGTAAAACATCCATTAAATCATATTAATTAGTGCACATACATCAAAGAATTATTGAATAACCCTTTATGTCACAACAATCACTTTATCACTTGGCTCCTGATTGACTTAAAGTTTATCATTAAGGTTTTGAATTTGGATCAGTAACAAATTTATCTAAAAAACAACTAACACATAGTTTTCTAATTCAAATTTAGCTTATCACCAAATTGTTGTTAATATTTTCATAAGGGGCTGTGCAAAGCGCCAAAAATAATATGATAATCAAGGAAACAATGCCAACACAAAACAAACAACACATATTGAGATGAGCGTAAAAGATATACAAAATGGAAAAAAAGATGGGATAATGTAGTAAATGGGAAAAAAAGGGATAAACAAAGAGTCAACAGTATCAAAATAATACAGAATTTATTGGGGCAAAAGCTATAAAAACATGAAAAGGTTTATAAAAATTCAATGAGAGATTTGGTGTCATGAATGACATTTCAATACTTGTATTGAAAACCCAAGAGTTGAGCCCCAGTTCCCAGAAGGCAGATCAAACCCTCCAGGACAGTCCAGGACCTGCCAATCCATTAAGTCACAGGCTCAAATTGTTAAATTACTCTGCGACCCGGCGGCCTACTACGGAGGATTCCCTGAATAGTTGCCAGTCTGCTGCCAAGCTGGTGCCAATGAAGACCCATACCTACAAAGGAAATGTAACCTGGCTAACGGAGGTTGGGGAAGGACCTACTGCCACCTGCCAAGAGCCAATACTGGAGCTTTGGAATCAATGCTGGAAGCCCTGGAATCAAACCCTGATCCTCCAAAGACTACTTGAGTCACGCAAAGTGGACAGGAACCCGCCCACTTGCTAAATTGCATACCTGAGTTAACGAGTTGCTCCAAGACCCGCCAGTCTCCTATTGACAATTCCCCAAATGATCTTCAGATTGATGCCAACCTTGAGCCACCAAAGACCCAAACCTATGCAGAGGTTGCAGCTTGCCTTAGGGAGGTTAAAAAAAAACCTATTTTTAACTCTGCCAATGACCACCAGCAACTGCCTACATAGCATCCAGAGAGGGTAGTGCAATTGAACTACTCAGGTGACATAGTGAACAGTGGTGGCGGAAAAAAGCATTGCCACTTCTATTCACCAGAGCAGGTGCTACCTGGATCTGCCGCCCTCAAGACTCTAAGCCAAGATTCATGCCCCGCCAGTGCCTTGTCTGCAAACCTGAACCCTGCAAAAATTGAAGAAGAAAAGTCCCATGGTATAAAACCCCTGGCAGTATGGTGAAGACCACATTGTCATTTTTGATAATAAAGTTTTATGAACCTTTGGTTTGAACTAATCTTAACTTATCTAGTCTTAGTGATCTTCCATCTTAATTCCAGTCAAGTAGACTACCAGGCTGCCGCCCCCTCCCAAGACTAATCTGCCAAATCACCCCAAGCATTATACTGTCACCCAGGAGCCCCCTTTGGACCTGTGCACTTTACTAAATACCCCCCAACCCGGCCTATTCAGAGTACAACTTGGAAACCATCCTTATCACTGACCCATTGGCAAGGACTAAAAGTACCAAATACATAGGACACAAAGGAAAGAGGGTCAAGATACCGACCTTATTGTTCAAAGACAAGTACAATTACCTACCAGCGTATTTTGTTCCCATGACTCCATCATTAACCCCAAGACCAGACTGCTCACTGAAACCTACAGCCGCAGCCGAGACCACCTCTACCCAACTTTTTGGAGTACTATACATTACTTTGACAGGATTGATGGAATCCATGGTCCTCAACTCTGGACCCTGGTCCTTACTTGGGCAATCTGTATCTTATATTATCAAGTTAGCACCCATTCTATGGTGGGCCTTACCCACTGGCTTGGCTGCGCCTCACCCCAAGCCGCCCAATGCCTCTACCTATGACTGGCTTCCTGACAATTGGAGAAGCTTTTGAAGGATCTCAACTTGGCAATTGCCAAAATCAAAGACATTGACCATAAGGTCAAAGCCAAAGTGAAGTCTGCTGTCCTTGACGGAGACAAAATAGACAAGGTGTCCGCAAAGGCCTTAATGACAAAAATGCCAGAAACCCCTGAGAAGACCATTGAGCATCTTCTCAACATCCAGAAGACGGTGGTTGAGGGCCTGCAATTTAAGGCATACAATCTTTCTGCGCGGTTTGTCTGGGTTGACAATCCAGAGATGTATGAACATCTCAAACTTGCCAAGCGTGCCAGAGCAGAGGATAAAGAATTGCCCGCACAACTGCTTGCGCCAAGAATGGCCAAGCCTGCTGAAGCGGCCAGCAAGGAAGAAACACATGAAGGTAACATAAAAAAATAAAATTAGTAAAAATTTGTAAATACTTACCTGGTTTTTAGAGAACTTAGACGGTGAACTCCACCAAGTCTTGGTCCCCTTTGTCCCTGCCACATTCTACGCCAACTACACCACTCACGTGGCCAAGCAGCTGTATCTGTCCCCCCTGTCTTGCGGGAGCTGGAGGACTGCATTCATGGGTCCTTTCCAATGTTGCGGGAGGCATTGGCCGGGCTGACGCATGGCAAGGGGGCATCCAAGTGGGCAGTTACTGCCTACAAGGATGCCCACCTGGACCCAGTTAACCTCAGTGGAGTTTACTGTGTAAACTCCATTGAGCTTTTTTGGGACGTCCTGGCAACGCTCCCATTCAAGAACGTATCAGAGATGGGCCGGGCTCATACGGCTGCTCGCTTCTGCTACCCGTTGGAGCACACCCTGTCTTACCTTCTGGACAACTTTGGGCGTGCTGTGGGGAAATTGGCTGTTGCAGACGCAACAGCTGTCAAGAAGACAAAAATCCTCCTTGCCAACTTTGGGTTGGTGTGGAGTGCCAACAAGACTGGGGTCCCTTCAGCCATGGAGCTGATCTTTGCGAAGACCAAGCATGATAAGAAGATCAGTGTGGTTTTCAATAAACTATGCAAGTTTACAGAAGCCTTTTCTGGGCAAAGGCTTCATCTGGTGGTTTACCTTGGGTATCTCTTCTACTTTGGAATAGGCGCCAGCGTGGAGGATCTTGATGGGGTCCTTCTAGGAATTGATGAGGCCCAGCTCTCACTTGACGGGAAGAAGGTCCCCTGGGTATGACTTGGTGGATCACATCATCCAGGATGCCCTGGTCCTGTCTGGTATCTACAGGTTTGCAGCCCCACCAGAAAAGCTGCTCCTCCATTTGCACCTAACCCTACTCCCCTTCACCAGCAGGTGGGAGTTTTTTAATAAGGGTGTATCCACCATACACAGTGTGGCAGTTGAGGTTGTGCGCCACCTCCATTGTGGGGTGGGTACATACAGAAGAACTCACTACAGGCACACTTAATAAATTCTCTCTTCCAAATAATTCCATTGCAATTTATATTATTCTTATTATAATAAAATTTTCTAATTCTTATTTTAGCAAATTAGATTTGCAGAATATATCCCAGAGAAGGTTTAATAAAAGCATAAAAATATATTTCAATAAAACCTTCTTCTGATTTGTACACATTACATTTAACTTTTTTTATTATTATATTTATTTTCCAAAAGTGATATTAATGTGTTTGCGTAATTCAGTATCAAGCGTTTGGGATACCCTTAGATGACACAATAAAAAATGATTATAAATAAATAAATTACTAACCTTCATTGATTGTCCTGCTGAATGTGATTGCGGGCTTGGAAGTATCTAAATATAAAATGATAATTAATAAATCTTGAATAGTAAATTAGAGAATGTAAAAAAATTGGACACACTAAGCCTTTAATTGATTGGCTGTTTGGCTAAGCACTCAGGGATGAACAAATCAGCATGACCATATAATTTGGCCACAGTCTCAGCTGGGAGGGTGTGGATCCTGGCCTACAGCAAATTAAAGAGGTCCTTGGTCCCAGTTGGGGTTCCTTGCTTGACAACTTGCTTGAGCCACCCAAAGACTTCCTTGATGGGATTTAGGAATGGCAAATAAGCAGGGAGGAAGAGAAGGCGCAAATTTGCCGTGGCCAATTGCTGGGGGCCCACTGCGCTGTTGGTGTCAATCATTGGGAATTCCTCAAGAATGTCAGCCACTTTATGGAGACCAACATTGTCCAGCACAATTATGTGGGTGAAGCCCGGGCTTGTGTACCTCAGGTGCTCCTGGACCAATCAGAGAAATGATAGAAAGATACAGCTGTTGTGGGAGCCCAGTATCATTTGGTATAGCTCAACCCCCTTTGGACCGAGGAGAGCCACCATTGAGTAGGCTGTGGCGCGGACTGCAGCACCCCAAGCCATCCTGTCATTGGTGTCATGGTAGGTTCCATAATGCTAGGTATTGTCCGTCCAAGTAAGAAGGCTTGAAAGGCCGGAAAACCTGTATAAAAACTAACCAAGTTAACGGATTTAAACCAAACAGTCAATTGAAAATGAGTCACAGCTGCTCCAGTCTGCCAGCTGAAACCAGCTCCCCTTTTCAAACTGACGTTGATAAATTGACGTAATATGAGGTTCACCTGATATAAGCTTGTTAATCAGCATGGTTGTCAGAAACTGGTCATGCAAGGGTTCTTTGCAACCTGGACTAGATACTTACTTGACAATGTGGAAGGAATAGGAGGTCAAGACTCAGGTGGTATTGCTTAGTCAATTTTTGATATATATTGAATAATTTTCACTGTTTCAACTCTAAGAGTTGAGTCCTCCTAAATTTACTCAATAAAAATCAATTATCCCAAGTTCTAATTTTAAATTTTAAAAATGCATCCTGTGATCAGGTTGTTGCGGTATATTCTGTACAATCTGATTCTGAACCAAATCATTTCAGGAAGATGGGGTCCTTCAGCTGGAACTTTGTCGTTGGTGCCGCCAAATGTCAATTTCATGCCAGCCAATTTTGTAGCTCCTCCCCCCATTCTTGAAACTGAAAATTATTTCACTTCCCAATGCCCAGAATTTTACACTGAAGATGCATTGATGCTTTCCCAGGTCATTTATCTTGGATTACTTTGGTTAGGACTCATTGTTCTACTTAATCCTGGAGTTACAATTGGAAATTTTGCAAAAAAATATCTGAAGCTGTGTTGGTGGTTAATCATCAATTCTATGTGGATTTGGGTGGTAATTCCCCATCACTTAGAAACAGCTTCATATTATCCAGTGATTTCTGTCACAATTGGAGCCTTTGGGAACATAGCCATATGCATTGCACATAGACGAGGCAAATGCTGATTTGTCAATATAGTAAAATTTGACCGTCCCCTTGGCTTTGAGGGCAGTGTACGCCTCTGCATATTTTTTATGAGTCTCAACATTGGCTGGGCTGTTTCTGTTGTACAGAGATACCCTGAGCTTTTTCCAGGAAAAGCACATCTTCTTCAGCAGATGGTAGTAAAAGGAAATGGAAGCCACAACCCCAAAAGTGGACTTGACCATTGCCTGTATATTTTCCAGTTCAAGATGGCAGTCCCGGGTGATCCACTGGTGGATTGCCCATTTATCCTCCTTGGTGAGCATAGTGGAGACGCGCAAGGATTTCTCTGC
The DNA here is from genome assembly GCA_014839935.2 of Entomophthora muscae. Taxonomy (NCBI): domain Eukaryota; kingdom Fungi; phylum Entomophthoromycota; class Entomophthoromycetes; order Entomophthorales; family Entomophthoraceae; genus Entomophthora; species Entomophthora muscae. The sequence continues at coordinate 66,299 of QTSX02002978.1, forward strand.
AGCAAGGACTCAGCCAGTATCAATGAACTTGTTGAAGGTCTTGCTGGCGTACTTGGGATCCACTCCAACAAGAGCCGCAGCCGCCTTGTAATTGCCTGATTCACGCATTAGCTTAAGCAGGATAATGTGTTTAATGTTGGGGATGCACTTCTGAGCAGGCTTTTTAGTGGTGGGGATTGACTCATTGGCATTGGGCACAACACAGGGCATGGGCACCTTAGTGTAAAATGCAGCAACATTTTTGGGCACCAACTGTCCCTCATCAGTTCTGAAGAATTCAGGCTCCTCGTCCTCTTCCTGATCACCATCACTGACGTAGGACTTGTAGCTAGTATCAAGTACAGGCTTCACCTTCTCCAGCATGGCTGACGGGACTGACTCTTATTGGTACACAATGTTAAACACATACAAAGTAAGTTTTACCTCCTTGTTTCTAACTTTCTTTGTAGTGGTGACCTTGGTGGGCTTCCAGGTCAGCTTTGGGACCTGAGGGTTGATGCTCTGCACCCTAGAAGCTTGTGCTCCTTGGACTGGCTGTGTCAGTGTAGCGTCATTATGGAACTCTCCTCTCCCGTCTCCTTCTTGAGTAGGCACTTGGGTTGCACTAACTCTATTCTTTGACCCGCAGGGGCAACTGCGACCACGGCACACAACGGGTGTATTGGTACTCTGTTGTTGTGTTTCTTCCATTTTAAAATTTAATAAAATATTAAATAAATTTCAATTAAGTTACTCCCTAATTTTATTTTTTGCTTTTATCTGAATATGGATATTTAATTAGAGTTTTTCTCTCCCAATATCTCAATTATAGATTTTTTATTTCTTAATTAGTTGTTTTTGGTTTTACAACGCCTATTTTAGAATACTCAAAAAAAATCCACTCAATTTCCTAGATTTTACTGCCAAATTCAAACACCCAAGACAATATTTTTAAAATTTATGTTTCAGATCTTGTGTCTTATTTTAGATACCTTGGTATCATTCATGATTACAATCCATTGCACACACTGAGTGAGTGATTTTGTTTACATAGTGAGTTGCTATTGTGTTTCATTTTTGGTTTGAGTTTTGACTCACTTTGCTTGGGTGTATTTTGTCACCAATTCACATAGTAAACATATGTACACTGAAAGTCAACTCACACCATTTTGTTTGTGAATCAATGTATTTCAGATTGTATGTTGAATGGTTTTGCTTTGCGTGGGAGCCCTTTGTTGCTGTGTTGACTCATTTTTCCCATTAATGCCAATAAACCCTGTTAACAGAGTGTATATTTTAACCTGAGAGTTGGATTTTGTTTAAATCTGAAATCATTTTGTTTAAATCTGAGGTATTTTTGGTTGTTGCCATAGCTTCTAAAACTACTGTATCACAGTTGTTGATGTTGGCAGTGCTGATAAACAAAGAAGTATCTGCTTAGAGTAAGATACTATGATTAAGATAGTTGGTATCTTGATGACAAAAAAGATATCCTAATCCTGGGACCGGCTTATTGCTGAGACAAGGTTGTCCAGTGCTGAAATAGGCCCAATAAAATTATTTTGATGAGTTTGGGGTTCACAAATTAAATATTGTTTAGGTTTGACGATATCTAAAGTGGTATGTTGTGATATTTACTAGATAAACTTTTATTCAGAGATGTAAAGCATTTTAAATTGGCTAGAAATCTAAGAGTAAGGGGAATTTGTGTATATTTAAAGCAATCAAAGAAAACAATAAATTGATTGATTATATTTATGTTGATTGGATTTAACTTGATTGCTTTTGTAGCTTAGATTTTCTGCTGCCTGAATAGAATCCTTTCCTAGGAGCATTGATTAGAACCTCAAATGTGGCAAGTTGTAGTTTAATCTGCTAAAAGTTAAAGGGTTTGACCAATTGAGCCATTTCATTGGCCAAATTCAAACCTACAAAGATAAATTATGTGCTCCAGCAAGTCTTCACCTTGCTATGGCGCTACACTGGTCCAAATTAGCTAAAATTGTTTTGGGCGTGACGTCCATAGTACATGTATTTGGTTGCTATTTTTTCCTTCAGTGGTATTCATATTATGAGATTTGTGCTTATAAATTAATGTTAGGATTCCCGGTAGACCTATCTTTCTTGCTTTGGTTGCATTTTTCATTGTGAATATATGTTTATCATGGCTTCTCTTGATGAGAAAGGTTAACATCAAAGACCCCGATGAGATAGAAAAGGAAGTTAAGAAACCACAAGTCAAAACTGAATCTCTCAAGGGAGATATTAGACGACGAAAAGTAGGGTCACCCATACAAACAGCTGAAAATGAAATTGAGGGCTCTTCCCAAGAGGTTTCAAAGCCCAAAAAGAAACACCGAACAAGTTATATTTTAAAAATCAACTTAGCCTTTCAAATAATCTTAAGTGTATTGGCACTGGATTTTACTTTCACTAGTTGGGTTCGCGATAGCTATGAAGAATTGACTTATAGTCGTGTGACTTGGGTGAATGACACTTCTGTTCATATATTTTCAAGGTTTCCGAAGCAGACTCAGATAAAGATTGAGTATAAGAGTAGCCTTGCTGAAAAATGGAACTACTTTGACTTCCAAAATGCTGGTGCTGAATCAGACTATACCTATATTGTGAAACTCGATGGACTTGAACCTAGCACTAAATATGAATATCGTTTCGCAGAGGCACAAGTTGTCCAAGGGTCTGTTAAAGAACTTCTACCCAAACCACTCTCTGGCGAAGAGATTTATAGGTTCACAACTTCACCAATACCTTTTTCGCGAACCAAACTTTACTTTGGAGCTGGCAGCTGCATAAAACCTGATTTCCCATACACTCCACTAGTCAACAAGGGAATCCGAGGGTTCAAAGCGCTCAACCACTTTGATTTCCAATATCTTCTATTCTTAGGCGACTTTATCTACGCAGGTATTGGATTAGGATTCCTCTCAATCTTTTAGCAATTGATTTTAAAAATAATACCCGTTTAGATAGTCATTTTTCTCAAATCCTCTTATTCTTTTTGCCTTTCACAAAATATTGGCACAAGGTTTTTCGCTGAAAAACATACAATTTCTTATACATCTACCTTTCATTTATCCGAACAAAAACTTATTAATACATTAGACACCCCATTTTATTTCGGTCCATCTGTTGGTTCATATAGACGATTTTACAGGCAAATTTATGCAGATGCAGACGTCCGTTCGTTTGCAGAGAAGATACCTATTTTACATGCATATGATGACCACGAGGTAAGGATTCAAGCGTCAATTAAATCTTTATCTTGGTACCAGAATGCTAATTGCTTGACAGATATTAAACAATTGGGACAAAAATGAAACCTTTCCTTTCGAAAATGCCATGACCGCATATTCAGAATACCAGGGGTATGGTCCCTACTTAACATCCGAGGACGAGAATTCCTACTACAGCATGACTCATGGAGACATTGGGTTTTTCTTCTGGGACACACGCCGGTTCCGCTCCAATGGTGCCGAGGTTGATAGCCCTGAAAAGACAATGCTTGGAAAGACCCAAAAAGAAAGCTTCAAGAAATGGATCCACGACACTAAAGATAGCATCAGAGTACGTTTTATTGTGTCTTCTGTTCCGTTGACGTACAACTGGGTTATTGCAGATGCAGCTCAAGACACATGGAAGGGATACAAGCATGAACGCCAGGAGCTTTTAGAGTTTCTTGCTCCCATCCCAAATGTATTTTTCCTCTCGGGGGTAAGTATGCTTTTAAATAAAGAAGTAACATTTTACTGGTTAGGATCGACATGAGGTTGCTATAGTAAATCTACCCTTCAATAAGATTGAGTTCTCTTTATCCCCCATCAACCAGTTCTTTGGGCCAATCCAGACCTTCAAACCCGACGGATCTGCGCCAGAATTCGACCCCACCGTTCTATACTATCGCCATGGCAACATCAAGTTTGGTGGGTTCTTTATTGATACCCAATCCCGCGCAGATGGCCGGCCATTGATCGCAGTGTCAGTTTACTCAGACATGCCTGGAAACTTTCATGACAACCATTTTGACCCCAAAGTCATTGCCCCTGATTCTCCACACTCATTTTCAAATCTCAAAGTCCCATTGGCCTCAATCAAAGCTAAAGTTGTTACCAATTTTGACTTCTCAGCAGAAACTGCCCTTGAAGATTATCTTGAATCCCATTTATACTCTGGAGTATTCAATCCCCTTGTTGAACCTGTCATGCATCTATTTTGGCTGGGTGAATGAATAATCTTGCAAATCCCAGATTTTAGTTATCAGCCCTTTGCTAACTTTTGGTTTCTAAAAGTATTCAATTTAAGCTTTTCAACTGATCTGTCAGACTTGCACTTCGCTTATCAATATAATTGCTTTGATTTAGCCAGCATTGCTAATTCTGATTATATTTCTTAATCAAGTTATACATTCAACCCTAGATATCTTTAATCATCTATCCGCGACACCATTTAATTAGTCCAACCATGAATTCTTATAAGCATTGGTCATTTCAAACTGAGCTATTGGCAGTTTTTAAAATTACTATCGATTTAACCAGCATTGCCTCAAATTAAAAGGATCTTCCACAAGTTAGATAGATCTCACAGCTGGTTTGATCATCTCAGCATTGTGATAAAGTAAAAATTGGATCGAGAAATAGCAGTGAGAAGGGATAAGAAAAGATGATCCACTATGATCTAGCAAGCTTCAAAAATCCATCTTTTACTGCAACCGTTCAGATTCCTTTTAGCCAAATTTATCCCTTGGTTCCAATACGTAAGCCCCATCTTAGGCTCAAACCCCTTGAAGAGTGGGTTATTTCCCCTGTAGTTTTTTGGCATCTTTCTAGGTTTACCAAGGAACAGAGCCATAAAAACATCTGAACTATGTTGTATCTGTTTGCCCGTAGCGCAGTTTCAAGGACAGGAGAAAAAAGTTGGAAAGACTATATTTATCCAAGAGAAGAAGAGGGTTCCCATACCTTGATGAATGAGCACCATGCGGTGGCCCCAAAGATAGTTGTAACTCAGGTTTGAGTTGCATGGGTAAATGTTGTTCCTACAAGGATATCATGAGTGGGACCATTGTGATGCAGCTTTGTGGTGCCATCAGAGATGGATAATATCGGTTGCCATCCCAATTGAACGGCAGGTCGAGTTGGGCCCATATTAGATCCACAAGGATTTATGTCCATTGTAACGCCTTCCCCTTGGTCCTCTGAGGGGTCCTCCTTGTTAAAAACATCATAAGGTAGGCTTTCTGGTGCTCTTGCAATATACTTCTCTAACCAGCTGGCTGGTGCCAGTAGTATTCTTTCTATTTGATGTGTCCCGGCCTTACATAGCCTTAGTAAACTGTGATGCATGCCCTTCTCCCTGTGTTGTTTTCTTGCACCTGTAATATGTAGGTATATTTTAAAAACCCTTTAGAATTAATGTGATCACCATCTTTTTGGGCTGCAGCTTGAATCTGTCTGGATTCCGGACCCAAACCGTATTTTTCACTTCAAACCTTTGAAGTAATGAGCGCTACATGGTCTTGACGCATTTGGCTTTTCAGTCAGGCTGTGTGACCTGTATATTTTAGATGTTAACATGTTATCCTTTGGGCACCTTGTTTTGCAATGCTAGCCAAGGAAAGTTTCTGGTTTTAGACATCTCATATTTACCCCTGATCACTATTTTAGGAATTGAAACCCATGGCAGTATTGCAAAAAAACACAACATACCATCAGGACTGTGTAAAACCGGGTGCCCAGCTCTCATACTTGCTATTAGATAGTTCTTCAAGGGCCTTTACTAAGGACCCATCAAGTTGTTTGACCAAGCTGCCAGCCTGTAGATGATAGAATGAGGTATCAGGGTTTTTACACTTTGATCAGCTAGATAGACATCTATCTTTTTAAACATGAGTTTTCTTCCCTAACCATGATCAGTAGTTCCAAAGGTCCAAACTTAGCAATAGTTACCTTGTTGATAAAGATGCTTCCCATAATCTCCTATTTAAAGTTCTGTGGCTTGGGCCACTGCCTGTCAGGACACATGCTCTACAGCATTCATGCTGAAGTACTTGTTTCTCTGTCTCCCAGGCATGGCCCCAACCACATCCAGTGCCCATGACTTGAAGCTTTCCCTGATGAGGGTGGTATCAAGGATTTCAATGGTGTTTTAGACCTTGCAAAGTTCTGAATATTTATATTATTCCAAGAGTTTGACCACCTTACAGTACAGGGCAAGCCAACAATATTGGGATTCCAAGGATTTAAAAATGTTTGTACATCAGGTGTGACTTAGTTCTCAATTGTACCTCATGGCTGTATCAACTCTATGTAATATGAGTATGTACAGAACACTGATGCCAGCAACTATATTTTGGTAGAGAACCTCATGGATGTCAGCAAACAGGTGTTCATTTTTAAGAAAAGCAGCCTCATTAAGCTCAGCAGTTCCCGTGGGTGTCATGAATGTCATTTCAATACTTGTATTGAAAGCCCAGGAATCAAACCCCAGCCCTCAGGAAATACCTTACACTAACCAGGGTAGACAGGAACCTGTCAGACTGCCAGTTAAGCCAAACCCTGGGCCATGGGAGGTGCCTTGCCCCAATCAGGAGGGACAGGAACCCACTGGTCTGCCAGCAGCCAAGACTGAAGGTTTGATACCAGCATTAAAAACCCTGGAATCAAACCCTGACCCTCTAAAGACAAATCAAGTCACCCAGGATGAACAGGGACCCACCAACCTGTTGAGTCACAGACTTAAGTTGTTGAATTACTCTGCAACCTGCCAGCTTGTTAAAGGAGATTCCCCAAATGGTCACCAGATTGCTGCTAACCTTGTGCCACTGAGGACCCAGACCTACACAGAGGTTGTGGCTTGCCTAAAGGAGGTTAAGACAAGGCCTACTACCAGTCCTGTCAATGAGCACCAGCTTCCACCAGTCTGCAGTCCAGAATGGGCAATACAATTGGCCAGCTCAGGTGATATAGTGAACAGCAGCGGCAGAACAAAGCATCACCACTTCTGTTCACCAGAGCAAGCCCAACCAGGATCTGCCGCCCTCAAAACCAAAAGCCAAGATCCATGCCCTGCCAGAAAATTGTCCACAGGCCTGAAGTCCGCAAAAATTGAAGAAGCAAAATCACATGGCATAAGAGCCCCAGTGGTATGGGGATAACCATATTGTCATTTTTGATAATAAAGTTTGTGAACCTTTGGTTTAAGCAAATCCTACCTTGTTTAGTTTTAGTGATCTTTCATCTCAACTCTGGTCAAGCAGAAAACCAGGCAACTGCCCACTCTAGAGACCAACCCGTTGACCTACCTCTGGCACCATACCGTCCCCCTGGAGCCCTCTTTTGTGAGAGAGGGGGGCTAAACTAACTAAGTTCAGCTCCTATACTGGAGGGAGGATTCACCAGGACACCATCCAGTGCAAGACTGGTATAGCCACTCAAAGGGGCGTCCATAGAGAGGACACAGCGGATAGACAGGGGGAATAGGAGTCCAAACCCATCAAGAGCATTCCACCAAGCAACCAGGAGCACACTTGGGGGAAGACTCTTGATTGCCCAAATCCTCCTCTTGGGCCTGTGAAACTGGGACCTCTGAGGGAGGAGAAAATGATGGGGCTAAGTTAGGGACCATGGATGGGACCAGTTCAAGGGCAGAGAGGTTAAGGTTATCATAAGCCAAGCTTCTTACTACATTCTCACTAGTAACAAAAATGTCCTGGGCTTGGCCAAGGAGATCCTCAAGCATATTCACAAAGTTACTGGGGTTGCTCCCAACGTGGTGGAGGGTATGGGAAATACAACCTCAGAGATCTGGGTAAGTACACTATATCATCACCAAGGCAGGTGCCAGGGTGAGGACAACAAAATTGACAAAGGGCACCAACATCTGAACTTGGTTTTTTTTTTTAAAAAAATTAGAAATCAGAAGCTGGGTGTAGTTTCCTTAATTTGTGATCCAAACAACAACCAGAAGGCAGGGACAAGTGTACAAGACTTATTGGTAAATTGAAAGGGAACAGAGAACAGCAGCTGCGTGAACTTGACTTCAAAAGCGTAGTTAAAAGCTCTGAGCGTATATGAACCAACAGCGGAAGCAAAAGCAAAAAAAGGAGCAAGTCTGAACTTTAAATAGGTAAATATACTAATTAAATCACTAATTTTCAAGTTTGAGTTGTCTAGCTTAAAGCAAAAGCAGTAAGCTTCAACGTTAACATTAACAACACTTGTAGGGGCTTCAAAAGAATACTGGGGAACCCAAAAGCAAGGAAAGTAGGTAAGGGAAAGAAAGCCAATACTAACACCTTAGAAAATTGAAAAGGGACCAAGTAAAAGCCCCCAAGGAGAAACTAAAATTTTAAGTTTGGAAAACCAAAGGTTATTTGTAAGAATGAGCAAGCAGGGGGCCAAAAGTCCCCTGTCTTGCTTTAAGGGACAGGCTTCAGTTTGAGAGGTCACCTGACCCAGGTAATCGATTTGATTGGGAAGGGGAGAAATTTTGCAAGGACTTATCCATTGAGTTGGAGGGTTTTGCAATAATTCCCAACTTCAACTCTGATTGGCTGACATTGCTGAAGTGATTTGAATAAGCATCCAATCCAGTTAGATTGGAATTTGATGGTTTAGCAGTAGCACAACCTGATTGTTTAGACTTAGTTAATTTCAAGTGCGGACGAGCCCAAGCCAAAAAATAGTCTAAATTAATTAGAGATTCCTCCCAAGTGGGGACAGAGTTCAACACATCAGTGTTTGCCACCTGGGAAGGGTATGTCAACACAAATCTCTCATCAATTGTGTGGGCTAAATCCTCAAGGGAATTAAGGGGCTTGGCCAGCTTCTGAGCAGATTTTTTTGTGTGGCGCGGGAAGATTTTACTATCAAAGGCTAAAGGGGGGAGTGACTTTACACCTTTGGACCTGTGCATTTCACCAAATACCCGCCAAACCCCGCCTACTCTGAGTTTAACTTGGAGGACATACTCATTGTTGACTCCTTGGCAAGAACTAGAGAGACTGAAACTATAGGTTGCAAAGGAAAGCGGTACAATGTGCTGCCCTTATTGTTCAAAGACAAGTACAATTATCTGCCTGCATAATTTGTCCCCATGACCCTGCCTTTAGCACCACAACCCAACCACCCAATGGAACTTACCACCACCACTGAGAACATGTCTTTCCAGTTATTTGGAGTACTCTATACTACTTTGACGGGTTTGGTGGACTCTATGGTGCCCAACTCCGGGCCCTGGTCTTTACTTGAACAATCCTTATCTTACATTATCAAGTTAGCACCCATCCTATGGTGGGCATTACCCACTGGCCCGGAGGTATCCCCACCCTGAATCACCTAATGCCTCTATCTATGCCTGGCTTTCTGACATACCAGCTCAAAACACCCTAAGGATTACAATAGTTGTCAAAGAGATTAGTACACATAAGTGTAAACCAAAAACAACTGAGGTACTGTGAGAGAGGGGAACTAAACCTATTAAGCTCGGCCCTCATCCTGAGAGGAGATCCACTAGGATGCCATCCAGTTCAGGTCTCAGATGGCTGCTCAAACAGGTGTCCAGAGGGACAAGGCGGTGAACAACTGGGGAAAGTAGGCATTCAACCCCATCAGCAACATACCAGTAAGCGGTCAGGGGTAAACTTGGTGGTGTATTCTGGAAGTACTGGAAGAACCTGGGGAGGACTCAGACTTCCCTCCTTAAATTAGGCTGACAATGTGATTTCCTTAGCTAGGTAGGCAGCAGAAACATGCCCAGGTAGGGCAAATCCTACATTGTTGCAAGTGAGACTCTAGACCAGGCTCTTCCTGTAAGAGAGGGGGGCTAAACTAACTAAGTTTGGCTCCCATCCTGGTGCAACAAACCACCAGGATGCCACCCAGTGAAGAACTGGGACAGCCACTCAAAGGGGAGACCACAGGGAGGACGCAGAAGACAGCTGGGGGAAGTAGGCATTCAATCCCATCAGCACCAAACCGGTGAGCAACCAGGGCGTACAAGTGGGAGTGGGAGGAGACATCTCGGGGACCTGGAGGGGCACTGAGTTGCCCTTCTCTGGGCTTGGAATGGGGACCATCAACATCTCCTTGTCTGCGGGAGCAGACTGGGTGAAATTAACGTCATCCAGGTCATTACAGGTCAAACTTTTTATCACAGCCTCCCCAGAGAACAGGAGATCACTGGAGAGATCCAAGAGGCTGGAAGGATTATCGCCCACAAGCCGAGCAGAAGAGGTGATTTTAGACCACAAGTCTGGCAAGTTCAACCAAAGAAGTAACAAAAACAGGGCCAAGGAAAACACAACAAACTTGAGAACTGAGAGTATCATAGCTGTGTTTTCCACAAAATTTCAAATATGTAGACAATGTTTCCAGGGTATCAAGCAATAGTTTTGGTGCAAACAAGGGGGCCCACAATCAAAAACAAGTTGAGAAGTGGCAGAGAAGGTGTGGGTGGCTTGGCAACAGACTCAGGTGGCTTGGGGCAGTGAATAATGTAAAAGTGGGCTCAAAAGTAAAGAAAACTCAAGAAAATTTAAAAAAGAGTAGGTTTTATATTGAAAATTAATTAAAGCTTTGAGTTCAAGAGCTTCTTTTGAAAGAAAAAGCGTAAAGAAGCAAAGACTATACACCAAAGCTTCTTCTGGAGGTCCCAGAAGAGGTGCTGGTTTTGAGTTGGGTTGACACAAGGTAAGGTTTAATGAAACAACTAACACTTTAATTTTCTAGATGATAAGAACCAAATAGGGATCCAAATCAAGTCTAAAATTCAAAAAAGGTGCAAATAGCTTCCCAAACTTTAATAATATTGAAAAATTGACAAGCAGGGGACCCAAAGTCCCCTGGCATTGTTAAAAGGGGATGAGTTGCTAAGGGATAGTCACCTGACCACAGTGACCTGCATTTGATTGGGTGGAAGAGAAATTTTGCTGGCCAAGGCCAGGAACACTGGAAGATTTCAGGCTAATTTCTGCGGTGCCACCTGATTGGCTAGAAGCCACCCCAAGCATTTGGGATTCACTTGAATTTCTGGTTATTGAAGTGGCGTCATTTGATTGGAAGCTTCTGATAGTTTTTAAGAGAAGTCAACATCATGACAGTAAATAGTCCAAATTGATCAGTGTTTCTTCCCAGGCCGGGGCAACCAGAGCTGGGGGGTCTGCAGGGTAGGCCAGAACAAATCTCTCATCAACAGTATGAGCTAAATCTCCTAGAGAATTAAGTGGCTTGGCTGTAACTTTTGGGCCTTTTTTGGTGTAGCGGGGAAAAACGGTTCAATCCAAGGCCAAAGATGGCAGTGGATTTACACCTCCCAGTAGAGAGGAGGTCCTGAGCTCTACCAGGGAGGTCATCAAGCAGATACAGGAGCTGAGTAGGTGTTTCTCCCACCAGGTGAGCAGAGGAAGAAATTTGGGTCTTTCAGAAAATTACTTTCCTCATTATTGACTTTGCCTTACCTTTTTAAAATAATAACAGTTAGGCTATTAAAAACTGTTTTAATTTGCAGCCTACTAAGACACCAATATAAGAAGCTTTATGATATATTACAAAAAGGCTTAATTGATCTCAGAAGCGCTTGACAAAGTAGGCCTTGGTCAATAGATGCAAAGACAACCAGGAGCACTCAAGATTATCAATTGAATTGAATCCTAATTGACTATAAGTATTCTAGAATGCCTTAACAACCTGCTGGTTCAGGAGCAAAATAGGTTCAATAATGAGGTACTAAGAAGATGATAAGGTTTCCCAAGAATAATGAGGATTGGCATCAATTTTTACTTGCAGCCTGCTGGTGCCACTGCAAATTCCTGTTAGAAAGGCTGCCAAACATCCTAAAGATTATGTGCTATAAATAGAACAATCAATTGATGCCGCTGCTGGCATGTCAATGATTGTGCATAGCTATGAGGTAAATAGTACCCAACACAGGGTACTATGCAATTAAATCCCATGCCACTGCATGAATGCCTGACTCTGGAGGTTGATGCCAACATTCTGGGATGAAAAGATGGGCTGAGAAAGAGTTAGAAGTGTTAGATGTATTATCCTGGCAAGAGGGTGTTAGCTCTATAAAAGCCCTTCCATTGGATCAGTGGAAGGAAGACAATTAAGACACATCTGTTGTAGAACATTTTCAGAATAGAGAATTAATCTGAGTTCAAAGACCTTTGTCAGTTATCAAAGATTCCAGCAAGCCACCACCTAAAGACACTGTCACTTAATGTCTATTGCCTCACCTGATTGCCGCCTGTTGTTGCCAATTAAGGACTACATTAGACATTATAGATAACAGCTTGCCGTCATACAAGCAACCATTATACAAATTATCAAAACCAAAGTTATAAACAATAATGTGACTGTTAATTGGACTGCCAGTTCTTATAGCAGAACTAAAAGTTCTGACATTGTCAGGATACCAGGAGTACTGTGATGCTCCTTCAGGTGAGGGAGGAGCAGATGCAGATACTGGCATGGCCCCCCAGATGATGGGACCTAACTTTATCAGGTAGAAGAAGGCCTTCCCTGTCACAGCCCAGGGTCCTGCTGCTGGCAAGGCAGAATCAATTAATTCTGTAAGTACCAGATACAGAACTACCAGGAATTGACTTCTTTGGCTGTGACATAACTTATGGGATAGTAAGAAGCTGTCTCTAAGTGGTGAGGAATGACCACCCAAATCCACATAGAGTTAATGATTAACCACCAACGCAGCTTCAAATACTGTTCTGTAAAATTTCCAAATGAGATACTAGGATTAAGTAAAATAATTAATTCTAACCAAAGTAGCCCAAGATAAATAGCCTGTGAAAGCATCAGAGTATCTTCAGAATAAAATTCAGGACATTGAGATGCAACACAATTTTCAGGTTCAAGGACAGGGGGAACCACTCCAAGATTGGCAGGCATTGAATTAACATTGGGCGGTACTGACGACAAAGTTCCAACTGCAGTGCCCCATCTTCCAGTAATGATCCAGCTTAGAATAAGATTGTAGGGGATTTATTGCAACAATCCAATGGCAGGATGCATTTTTTTAAAAGTAAATTTGACCAAGGGATATTTGATTTTTATTAAGTAAATTTTGGGAGGACTCAACTCTTAGAGTTGAAACAGGGAAAATTATTCAATACATATCAAAAATTGACTAAGCAATACCACCTGGATCCTGGGCTCCTATTCCTTCCATATTGTCAAGTGAGTATCTAGTCCAGGTTGCAAAGAACCCTTGGGTAACCAATTTCTGACAGCCATGCTGATTAACAAGCTTGCATCTGGTAACCCTCAAATTACGTCAATTTATCAACGTCAGTTTGCAAGGGGGACTCAGTTTTAGCTGGCAGACTGGAGCAGCTGTAACCCATTTTTGATCAACAGTTTGATTTAAATCCATTAATTGGGTTAATTTTATTAAAAGTATTGTTGGCTTTTTGAGCCTTCCTACCTAGCCAGATAATTCCTGGCATGATGGAACCTACCGTGACATTACCCTCTGCTTAAGCCCTGGGCACAATACCCCCATCTGGGAGATGAGATAAGGAGAAATTCTTGTGGGCAGGCAGAAGTTTCATTGCCGCTAAGGTAAGCTCAGGGTGGCCAATAGCAGTGGGATTGCTCTGGTAGAACTCTTGGATCAGATCTGGGGAATTTGAAAAATCATAATTAGGAACCCATGAGTCTTCAGAATCAGGACAACCCTTCCATGACACCAGATACTCCAAATGGCGTCAATTCTTACAGGAAGCCAGAATAAAATTTAGCTCATACTCAAGTTCTCCTTCTACAAGAATGGGTTGGGAAGAAGGAGTCTCTATAGCCTTAAAGAGGGTAAGAAGGCATTTGTGGAAGGTATGGAAAATCTTAAAATCTGGGGGTAAATCTAGTTGACATAGAGAGGGACTAATTTGATGCTCAACCTTGAAAGGATCAACTTGCTTAGGACCTAATTTGCGACAGGGAACCTTCAGTTTCATATTGCAAGCATCAACCATGACTAGATCACCTGGCCTGTAGGTTGGAACTTCCTGGCGCTTGCAATCTGTGATTCATTGTAAGTTGTCACAGTGACGGCAAGAGTAACCTGGAGCTTCTGATGGACCTGCTTTAATGCAGCCGCTTAATCAGTTGCAGCTTCCTCTTTCTAATTAAGCTGGGACCCATGTTGAATGAAGGGTTGTAGCCTACATTGGCATAGAATGTCAAAACCTGAGTTGATGTCTGCAGGGCATTATTATATGTGAACTCTGCCATGGGTAGGTTATCACACCAGTCATCTTGTCTCACATTTGTGTAGCAGCGTAGGTAGACCTCCAAACTTTGGTTTACCCTCTCTGTTTGTCCATCATATTGGGGGTGGAAAGCCGTGGAACGGCACAATTTAATACCTAGAATTCCAGTAAAAGCTTTCCAGAACTGAGCAATGAATTGGGGCCCACTGTCACTCATAATCTCCATTGGAATGCCATGCAGGGAGAAGATTCTATTCACAAACAACCAAGATGCTTCCACCAAAGTAATTGTGGTTGAGCAGGGAAAAAAGTGTGCCATTTTTGTGAAGCAATCAGCCACCATCATGATTGCATTAAACCTGTTGGAATTTGGAAGTTCTCCAATAAAATCTACCGACACCAACGTCCATGGTCCTGCAGCTGGCTGCAGCGTAACCAAAAAATCAGTTGTCTTGTTCCTGCTTGCCTCGGACCAAACACATACCAGGCAGTCTTAAACATAAGCCGCCACCTGTACTGTCAAACCTTTTCAAGAAAAATGTCAGCAAATTAATTCCACTGCTTTATTCTTCCCTGGGTGGCCTGCTGTGGGGCAGGTGTGATTGTCCTCCATGATTTCATCCCAAATAGTTCCCTCTGGGATCCACAAGCAACCTTGATGGTATAGAATTGGACCTATCTTGTGATAACCCTGCGGCTGGCCAACTGGATGAGTACATGCTAGTTCCAGTAACCTATCATACCCTTTGGACAGGGGCTGTAAAAACTTGACTTTGGAATATAGGTCTAAGTTGACGCCCTTGGTCAATGACATGGTAGCAAGCGTAGCCAGCAGAAGTAGAACAAAAGTAACCACAGCATTGTCTAGAATCATTGTGTGTGTGTTAAACTCAGCTTTCATATCAGCATCTGGGAGATGAGAAGGATTTCTACTCAATGAATCCACCAGGTGATTTTCAGAATCCTTAATGAACTTGTAGCAGAACTTGTATCTTGTCAAGTCACCATGCCATCTGGATTGGCAACCCGACAAAACCCTGGCTTGCTGATAATACAGAAGAGCCTTGTGGTTGGTTCTTACTACAAATGGGTGGCACGCTGACATGAGATGGTGATGCCAATGCCTTAACAATTCCACAACTTCCAACAATTCCTTGTTATAAATCATGTAATTGCGTTCTCAAGCCTCCATTTTTTGGGAGAAATACCCTACAGGTCTCTCTATCCCATCACTAGCGGTCTGTAACAACACACCAGCCACAGCATATTTTGAAGTATCCATGGAAACCACAAAAGGAAGTTTGGGATTGACATGCCATAACACTGGGGAGGACAACAAAAGAGCCTTGACTGCTGCAAACGCTTCTGCACACTCAGGCGTCCAAACTAAAGTCGTCTTCCCGCTAGCTGAATATAAAGGCGCGGCCACTTTGGACAAGTGAGGGGTGAATTTCTTCAAGAACATACAGTTACCCAGAAAACTGCAAAGTTGGGATACTGTCACCGGTGTAGCATACTCTTGAAACGCAGCTTCCTTGTCAGGGGCAATGGTGTGGCCATCCTCAAAGATAATATTACCCAGAAAGGTAACCTTATGTTTAAAGAATTCAATTTGCTCTTTTTAATGATCAAGTTGGCCTGGAGGGTGTGCTCTATAACTGCTGACAGATGGGATTTATGCAACTCCTCATCCAGATAGAATACCAAGATATCCTCCATATACACAATGACACATACACCTAGAAGATCCCCCAAGACTGAATCAATTAACCGCTGAAAGCAAGCCGGGGCATTCTTCAAACCAAATGGCATTACACGGAACTGAAAGATGCCCTTCTTGGTTCTGAATGCTGTTAACCATTCCATTCCTTCTGCAACTCTGATTTGATTGAAGGCATTCAACAGGTCAATTTTTGAGAACACCTTTGCATTCTTGACGCACCAGGAAATCTGAGCTTTGAGAGGTAAGGGATAGGGATCAGGAATTGTAATGTTATTTAAATTCCTGTAGTCAACGCAAGGACAAAGCAACCCATCCAACTTTTGAACAAACAACAAGGGGGAACAGATCAACAAACTCTTCTTGAAAATGTATCCCTTTGCCAACATATCTCAAGTCCACCCTCTAAACATGCCTCTTCCTTTAAAGTTAAAGGGTAAATAGAAGACACAATATGGATCAGATCAACAGTAACTTTAAAGTCAAAGTCAAAATGAGTGTGCTTGGGAAGGACCTCACCCCTAGTAGCGTCAAATGCTGCAGACCAGGGGTGCAAGTATGCTGGTAAATCTGAACTTGCAGGAACAGGAACCAATCAAATGGTCTGGAAGGAATGCTCTAGTTTGGACATACCCAACAACAGAATACAAATAAATATGCCTAAAGAGTGTTCCACTTGCAGCTCATTCTCCTTCAACAGGGTTGATACATTATGGTTGCACCACAAGCCCACCCCCAGGATAATAGGATACATGAGTGTGACAGTCCACATGTTAGGTGCTTTGCAGGCGGGGCTAATGTTGGCTGAGTAAAAGTTTGGTTGTTTGTTTCAGGTAGAGGCCTAGTAGGGAATGATGGCTACTAGGGAAGTAAGGCCTAGCTAGTAGATGTAAAGACTACTAGAGGCAGATGTTGCCTCCACCCAGCAGAAGATATTGGCTGCTGTGGGCTATAGTTCTTCACCTAGAATGGAACTGTGGCTGCAAAAGGGTGAAGAATGAGATAGCTAGCAGGGAACTTTGTCTGTTTGAGGTAGAGAAGGTTTTGGACCCCTGGCGGGTAACGCGGTCTGCCAGGGAGGGGAAGAGCTCTGAGGGCTCTACATACCCTGATACACTTACAGGAGGTCTGTGAGCAATCATCTTACCTAAAAGACTGGTAGGGTGTCCTTGTTTATGCCCCTATGGGAGCTTTTGGGAAGAACCCAGAGTGAGCATTGGAGGGTATAGATTTGCTTGGAGGTGTCATCAAGACAGTTGCTTGGGGAAGCAGCTGCAGAACTTGGTGTGATCAGGCCTCTGGGAAGTAGAGCTGATTACTCTGCAACTTAAAGCACAGACTTAATCACCTGGGTGAGTGAAAACAACAACATAGGCTGTGAGGATCTATGGTTGGATGGCCTAAGTGGAATGCCACTTGCAAGAGCCCAGTCAAACGCCAGTTCAATGTAGACTCATGTCTGGGTCTATAGGCTCTGGTAACAGGGACTTAGATAAAAAAACTGAGATGGTTCACGGAATCAGCAGAGAAGACTAGTGAGAGGAACTGTTTGATCACAGAGAAGGCTAGTTGAAGGACTGTTGGTTCATATTGAAGTTTGGAACCAGAATGGTTCATTGTGCAGGTAGAACCAAGATGGTTCCTAGTGAGGATAAGTGGAAGGGCTCAAAGATCATGATGCAGAAGTAGCTGGTCATGATAAAAGAGTAGCCAGAGGACTGATAGGCTGTTTGAAGACCGGAAAAGAGCTGTTCTGTGATCTAATATGGACTGTTTTCTGGTTAATCTGAAGAGCTGGAAGATGTGGTTGAAGAGCTGGCTGAAGAACCCAAAAAGGATGGTGAAGAACTAGTGGTCCAAAGAAATGAGCCAAGATTTTGCTGAATTGATTTGCCAAAGTGGGAAAATGTAGAATGTTTTGCCTTGGTTTAGTAGTAAAATCAAGAAGGAATGTGGATAGAAGTGTGGGTAAGATATTTAATTGTTTATTAAGTTCCTAGGATAGATGAAGGTATGTTGCTATGAGAGCTGGATACAAAGTTGTTTTGGTGGGACGTTTTCCTTGGATTTTACAAGATTTGTAAATATATGGGGAAAACGTTGAAGAGTTCCAGAAAGAACAGTTTAAATAGTATTCTACTATTTAAATGGGTTTAGGTTGAATGCAGGGAAGACTGGTGCTGGAATAATGGACCAGTTAACACTTTGGTGCACAAAGAGTTGTTGCTTTGAGCGGTTTGAGCTGTGGAAATTATTTTCCTAGTTGGATCCTGGTGGAACTTCAGAAATAGTCTATTTCTGCGCTCTGCATTCATTGGTTGAGTTTTGGCAGGTTTCCTGATGAAAATGATTGGTTGGAATCCAAAAGCTTAAAGTATAAGCAAGGAAATAGTGAATTAATACTTTAAGCTTTTGAGAAAGTAAGTATGTAAGCTTAAGTTATTATAGGAACAAGTGGGCGGCAATAGTTTAAGCTTCTGAAGAAAGCCATTTTGAAGGCGGAACTGTTGGGAAAAGGACACTATAAGAAGGTGGCTGGCTGGAAAGTTACAGGGTCTTTCCAGGTCTTTTTTGAGGTCTTTCCCAGGCCTTTTGAGTTTCTGCCAAGAGGTTTTTGAAAGCCTTTGATCACTAGCAGGAGCTTAGTTGTACTTATACAAGTAGAATAACAAGGCCACTGGAGCTATAAAGAGAGCTGAAGCCCACAATAATGGAGCAGGAGCCCAAGAATAAGGCTCTGGATCCTAAGCGCGGCGCAGGAGTCTAATTCTAAGATGCAGGAGTCCAAGTTTAAGGAGCAGAAGTCCATGACTAAGGTGTAGGAGTCCAAGACCAAGTACAAGGAGTCCAGAATATTGTTGGAGGACTCCAAGTATTGGCAAATCCATATTATTTCCCTGATCCACCAGGCCATATACCAGAAGGTTTCTAAGGGGATCTTCCTTCTGAGAGTGAATAAAAGCCCATTTTGACCCCTATACATATTTCTGAGATACATTTTCCCTTACTAGAGAATGAAAACCCCTTCCAGCTGGTTCCTGGCTATGACCCAAGACACACTTTGGGGACTGGTGGACAGGAACCCCACAATGAGGGTAGATAAAATAGAGAACATTGCCTTAAAAGACTGACCCACAACTACAAATGTCACCAGCTTCTTGAGCTGGAAAGAGGGAAACGTTTGGCAGTTCCCACCCCTAACAAGTATTCCTGGGTGGTACTTGAGTTGCAGCAAATCCGCAGTCTCAACACTCATAAAGTTCTCAGAAGCACCTGTGTCTAACAAAATAGCTGGCCAATAGATTGTTTGGCCGTTATCAATGTTACCATAAAACAAGAAGTAACCAGAAGCAGATTTATTCACAGAAAATGTGGCAATCTTGGCAGGATCCTTCTTTTCTTTGGCAGTACAGACAGCAGCTAAGGAGGCAGGGTGCTCCTGAAAATATTGCTCAATCATCTCTTGGACAGCAGCAGGAAGGACAAGATGATCACAATTGATTGAAATGAGGGACAACTCTTTGTATTTGACAGGCAAAGACTTTGCTGGCACTACGTGCTGGAGCATAGCTAATGAAATTTTGAGAGTGGGAACCACAGACACCTCATTAACCTCAACAAGTTTGTTCAAAATTGCCAATTAAAACTGAGAAGAACCACAGGAAGAACGTTCCTGACTCTGGTTGAAAGACGCCACCACAGGACTAGTCCCAGAAAACCAGGAGCGCGCAGCGGGTTTAGCTTTGGCTTCCATCAAACCTTGTTTGGAAACCAACAGATTTGAGACCAGAGAAAGAATTTGGCTTACCAGGGCCTCAGTTGTGGTTAACAGGGAATCCCAAACTTCCAGATCCTGGGAAGTCTGGTCAACTGCTAACCACAACGCTGAGAGTTTATTCACATTGGGAACATCAATTGTACAACAGTAGGCCAGAAACTGAGGAAGAAATACCAATAGCGGAGTAGTACCCTGTTGGAAGGTGTACAAATTATGATATACTTTGAGCTCCTCAATAGATACTCACAAATTTTTTAACAAAGGGTACAGAGATGCACTTTCAGTTAAAACATGTGGATTGTGCTTCACTGTGGACAACAACCATTCACAAGCATCCTCAGAAACCTTTGTCATCACATGGTATACTTGGTATTTGTGACTAAGACTTGAACTGGAATAGAATAATAAAGCTGACAAAACTTTACACAAAATTTCATCAGTAGATGGAGCAAGAAAATAATCTGGATGACAAAATGACATAGCGTGGCAGAAATAGGAAACAGAAAATCCAGTCTCAACAACTGCAACCAGAGTTGGAAACCACACATTAAAGAAAAGTCCAAACTGAAAACTCAGAAAAGAACTGATAAAAATAAACATGGTAAACATAGATATCTTGACGGAGCAGGAGAAAAGAAACTCAAATTCATGACAAACTGCTTCCAAAAAACTCAGACGTAGAAGAGTTGAGTAATGTGACGTAAATTGCAGGATAGTAAGAAGCTGTCTCTAAGTGGTGAGGAATGACCACCCAAATCCACATAGAGTTAATAATTAACCACCAACTCAGCTTCAAATACTGTTTTGTAAATATTCCAAATGAGATACTAGGATTAAGTAAAATAATTAATCCTAACCAAAGTAGCCCAAGATAAATAGCCTGTGAAAGCATCAGAGTATCTTCAGAATAAAATTCAGGACATTGAGATGCAACACAATTTTCAGGTTCAAGGACAGAGAAAACCACTCCAAGATTGGCAGGCATTGAATTAACATTGGGCGGTACTGACAACAAAGTTCCAACTGCAGGGCCCCATCTTCCAGTAATGATCCAGCTTAGAATAAGATTATAGGGGATGTATTGCAACAATACAACAACAGGATGCATTTTTTAAAAGTAAATTAGACCAAAGGATATTTGATTTTTATTAAGTAAATTTTGGGAGGACTCAACTCTTAGAGTTGAAACAGGGAAAATCATTCAATACATATCAAAAATTGACTAAGCAATACCACCTGGATCCTGGGCTCCTATTTCTTCCATATTGTCAAGTGAGTATCTAGTCCAGGTTGCAAAGAACCCTTGTGTGACCAATTTCTGATAACTGTGCTGATTAACAAGCTTGTATCTGGTAACCCTCAAATTACGTCAATTTATCAACGTCAGTTTGCAAGGGGGACTTGGTTTAGCTGGCAGACTGGAGCAGCTGTAACCCATTTTTGATCAACTGTTTGATTTAAATCCGTTAATTGGGTCAATTTTGTTAATGGTTTGTTGGCTTTTTGAGCCTTCCTACCTAGCCAGATAATTCCTGGCATGATGGAACCTACCATGACACTGGCCAGTGGCATCAGAAGTGAATGAGTTTGAGATGGTTGGTTTGGGTGTCAGGGGTGGTTCTATTGAGACTAAGTAGGCAGCAGGATATTGTATTTTCTGTTGAAGATCAAAGGGTAGATATGGTGATTTCTCTGCTGTTACAGATTATTTAATATGAATCCTTGGGAGTGTCTAGGCAAGTGCATTACTGAAGGTCTTCCAAGGTCCAGGGTTTGTAGTCAGGGTTATGAGGATACTCAGTGAAGTGCACAGAACCAAACAGAGCCTCGGGAGGGCGGTAGTAGTCAAATGCTTCTGTTTTGTCAACTGGTGCTTGGCTTTCAATCTCAGATAATGAGTACTGGTGCTTAGGTGATTGCAGATGGAAAAGTATCAAAAATATGTAAGGAATCAGATTAGTGAACCAAAGGTTCATAATAAATTTATTAGTAAGAATGACAATACAGAACCTTTCTGGTGCCTCTGGTGTATATACTCATTCACATGCAGGTGCCTCTGGGCATTCTTCTGGTGCTATCTGGATGGCAAGGTTTGGCATCTCAAATTCTTCTGGTTAATTGGCTGCTTCATCATCATTTTTGAGGTCTTCAGGAACAGTTTCTTGGCTTGCTGGTGGCCTATCTTTGCCTGACTGGTCATGAGTTCTGGCAGGTTTAGCTGCATGTGTCATGGAATCTTTTCTAATTTGATTATTTTTTGAAACTGGCTTGACATGCATTTGAGAGATAAAAGAACTTGATTAAAAAAGGGGGCTCCAATTGGGAACCCCAAATTACTAAATGGAGGGTGGGCTTGAACTTGGAGTTCTGGGCAGCTAAATTTAGCTTGCCCAGGCCCAGCCAAACCCACCAAGGCTTGGACATAGCTTTTGGAGCCCAGGACGTGACCTTGCAGTTACTGTTAGAACAGGAGTGGTTCTCACACATGGGTATTTGCTTTTTTCTTCTCTTTTCTTTTTTGCTTTTTTTCTTTCCACTTTTTTTCTCTTTTTCCTTTATCTCTTTTTTCCCTTTTTGCTTTTTTCCCTTTTCTCTTTTTTGTTTTTTCTCTTTTTTGTTTTTTCTCTTCTTTTTTATCTTTTTTCTTTCTCTCTTTTTTCCCTTTTTGCTTTTTTCCCTTTTCTCTTTTTTGTTTTTTCTCTTCTTTTTTATCTTTTTTCTTTCTCTCTTTTTCCCCTTTTTTCTTTTTTACTTTTCTCTCTTTTTTTTCATTTTCTCCTTTTTTCTCTTTTTCCTTTCTCCCTTTTTTCTATTTTCTATTTTCTCTTTTTTCTCCCCTTTTCCTCCTTTTTTCTCCTTTTACTTTTTTTCTCTTTTTTTTCTTTTTTCCCCTTTTCTCATTTTTACTTTTCTCCCTCTTTTTCACTTTTTTATTTTTTTACTTTTTTCTTTTTCTGTCTTTTCCCCCCTTTTTTCTTTTTTTTTGCTTTTTTCTTTTTCTCTTTTTTCTTTTTCCCCTTTCCTTTTTTACTTTTATCTCTCTTTTATTCCTTTTTATTTTTTCTCTTTTTGTTTCCTCTTCACCCATTTTTTCTTTATTTTCTTTCTCTTTTTTTAAATTTTTTTCTGCTTGTTTTCTTCTTTTTATTTTTTTCTCATTTTCCTTCTCTCTTTTTCTGCTTTTTTCTTTATTTTTCTCTTTTTTCCTCCTCTCTTTCTCTTTCTTTTGCTTTGGGTTTTCTTTTTTCTTAAGCTTACAACAGTAAATAGCTTCAGAAATTTGATTGCTAGTGGTATTAAATTTTTTCCTGATGAAAATAATCTAATACCTGCTTAAAAGCTGTGCTTTATAAACCTTGCTGTATCCAAGGGGTAGAAAAGACTATCATAATCTCATAAGCCTTTAACATTCATCTTTTTGCCTATATGTGTCAGATAAATTAAAAACATGTCAGCTTTGATAAAGATAGCTAGTATATGATTGGCTATAATTATTCAGGATCATTATAGTGTCTTTTTGTGCTTATATCAAAATTGAGTTGATAATTGTGGCATTTAATATCTAGTATTTTTCATAAATTGAGATTATGATCACTGAATCACACTAGGTAATATGCCACTTTTTTCAAGTCATATTGCATTAATGCCTGACTAAGAAGGTTGTTACCAGCTTTCTGGAGATAAAAAGTTGGGCTCAGCAAGAGTTGCAAGTGCCAGGTATCATCCTGGCAAGAGAAAAGAAAACAGTATAATAGAGCTTTATTATGCAGTTGTGTAAGAGAAAGGGGCTAAACTAACTAAGTTTGGCTCCCATTCTGGTGAGAAAAACCACCAAGATGCCGCCCAGTAAGTACTGGGACAGCCACTCTGAGAGGGGACCAAAGTGAAGATACAGGGGACAATTGAGGAAAGTACACATTTAATCCCATCAGCACTGACCCAGTGAGCAACTAAGGTATACAAGTAGGGACAGGCACTGTAATTGCAGGTGCTTGGAGAGGCAGTGAGTCACTCTCCTCCAGACTGGGGGAAAAAGATGAATTCGCCTCCTCAACTACAGGAGCAAGAGCAGTTTGATTGGCAGCGTGCAAGTCCAAGTCATCACAGGTTAGGCTCTTGACTAGATCCTCACCAAAAATAAGGAGACCACTAGGGAGATGCAGGAGACTAGAGAGATTGTCATCCACAAGGCAAGCCAAAGAGAAGATTCAAGACATAAATTGGGGGAGCTGTCCAAAGGAGCAACAAAAAGGGAGCCAGGGAAAATACCATAAATTTCAGTACTGGGAGGATCATTGTCGCAGATCCTGAATGGATTAGACGTAAAGTTGTCCATCTAGGGATTAAGCAATGAAACAATTGCGCGGTTGCGCTATTGCATCCTGATTCTACTAGTGATAAAGACGTTTAAAACGCCCCTAAAACAGGTGTTAAATTTGTCTTTCAAATGCGCACATGGCATGGGCTTCACTTCTGGGATTATAAATAGAACAACAAAGTTATTTATATCTACCTCCTTAAGGAAAGTTGCGAGGAAGGAGTTGTTCTCTTGCGCGGGACTTTTAGCTATGCCAATCCACTCTCCTCCATTTGGGAAGTCCTTCTATCTGTGCCTCCCTGCCTCTGGTGGCAATTCTCCCGCCTCACACTATATAAGTGTGATACTATCTAAATAAATACCAGTTTTGTCTATACACCTTATTATTCTTCTGTCCTTCATAGGCTGTCACTATACCATCAACAGGTATAGTATTAAGAATTAGGTCACTGAATAACTGTTTGTAGAAACTAGCAACCCTTTGCTGCAACTTTTACGGCAATCATAATTGCAATCTCCAGGAAATTTGGAGTCCAGGAGTACAATTTTTGAGCCTCAAAGTAGTAAAAATACTTGGAAAACAACCAACCACAAGAAAAAACAAGAAGAATTAGGTAATATTTTCACAACAGGCATAGAGACAGTCTTGAGTAGCTTGGGAGTTGTCAGGAGTAGAAGTGGGTTCAAATTTAAAGCAAAAATAAGAAAATTCAAAGTAATAGTAGAAATTTATGCTAATTTCAACTAGAATTTTTAAGTTTGAACTTGGTTTTTGAAAGCAAAAGTTAACCAGACAACAACTAAGTGTTAACACTGTCTCTAGGAGTTTTTAAGAGGCAGCTGGGCTTGGAAAGGACAAGGATAAGGTAAGCTTCAAAGAGGAAATAACTAACACTTTGTAGATTGATAAGAGAAACTCAAAACAGAGTTTCCAACAAATAAAATGACAAGGTTTAGCAACAAATTCCAGGTTTTTTAATGAGAATGAAAAATTGACAAGCAGGGGACTCAAAGTCCACTTGCTTTGTTAAAAGAGATGAGTTGCCAGGGATTTGGTCACATGACTGCTTGAACTGCATCCAATTGGCTAGAGGAGAAATTTTGCTGGCCAAGGCCAGGGGTGCTGGAAAGTTCCAAGCTAATTTCCGCAGCTTCACCTGATTAGATGGAGGGCATCCCAAGCATTTGATAGTTGTTTGATTTCCTGTGCATCAATGTGGCGTCTTTTGATTGGTTGTTTCTGATTATTTTTAAAAGTGGGCAACAAATTGCCAACAAGTAATCCAAATTAATCAGTGTTTCTTCCTAGGATGGGGTAACCAGAGCCGGAGGATCTGCAGGGTAAGCCAGAACAAATCTCTCATCTACAGTGTGCACCAAATCCCCTAAGGAGTTAAGAGGCTTGGCTGTTGTTTTGGGACTTTTCTTGGTGAGGTGGGGGGAAATGGTTTGATCCAAAGCCAAAGGGGGCAGTGAATTTACAGGTTGAAAGAAAAAACTAATATACATAGTCTTTATAAAACCTCTTTTTATGAACTAATTCTGAGTGCTAGACCTCTTCTAGTCAATAACTTGTATACTCTTCTTTCAGCCAAACAATTGTTACTGAACTTCTGGCCTCTGTCAATGAATGTGAAGATTTTTTGATACACCTTTTCTTTTCCATATGATTTCAAACACTAGGACAAGAAACATTTCTCATACTGCCAAGTAGCTTTCTGTTTTAATACAACCCTGTTAACACTTAAATATAAAAACTTTCTAATTAATAGAAAGAAGCTCTCAAGTCATATAATGTTGACACACAGTGTTTATATTTGGTGCATTATAAAAGTACTGATCATGTCATTGGGTCTAACTTTGCTGAACTGAAAAATAGCAATGTATTTCCCAAGTTATGAGCCTTTTTTCACTGATCTGCTTTTTAAATATTCCTAGATGCAGCTTATCAAAGCTTCCATCACACACCAAAACTTACTGTAAATTCAGAACCTGAACGTAAAAATGCAGATTGTCAAATCCTTGGTCCAAAATTTGAATCACTTTTGCAGGATGGCCTGTTTTTTTAATTAAATTGATTTTTTTGAGTATTTATTTGAATATTTAAAAATACAGGAACTCATAGACACTTTGCAAAGTTCAAGTTAAACTGCATATTTCCAATGGACAAAATGAATTAACTGGAATCAGATTTGAAGTGTTCAAATCCATCAACCATTTTCATTAAGTTTACTATGTTTTTTGAAATTGTGGGATTGTCCAATCCAAGAACCAAATTTCAAATCACTTTTGAATGGCACTAGTAAACTCAGATATTAATTGCAGGAACTGGAATCCAAATTTAATGTACAGTAAGCACACTAGGAAACACCAACCCAAATCAAGAAGCTCCACCACAACTAAAATAAAAATAAAAATTCAATCTCAACAACCATGTTTAGACATAAAAAGTGATTAAACTTTAAAATCATCCAAACCCGGAAAGTATACAATATTATTCACTTCAAATCACTGATATAGAAACTCTGCTACTATTCAAGGCTAAATCAAGAGAAAACAACTACCCACAACTAAACCAATAACTCCAAATAAATACATATTTAATCTAAAATATATTTTTTATTTTATTTTTATGGACCGTCAATTGCATTCCCAACCCGCTCCTGCACCAGCCTGTGGGGCAGCCTGTCCACGAGGGCATCCCAGAGGGTCCAAGAACAGACCCAGAACCCAACTCAAGGGGAGTCATGCCAATACACAGGCCTCCCAAGGTGTCAGCGCCTGCCAACCACCTCCTGCATCCCAAGCCAGAACTACCAGCTTGAATCCCAGGCAGAAACAACTCTCAAGGCCTGCCACAAAAGTCTCCTACACCAGGGTCACTGGGAATAATGAGGTTACTTACCCCTCCACTGTTTACCCAGTTGTCACCTGGCCCCAAACGCTTGATCCAAGAGTTGCTACTTCCTGCCCCTGCGTCTTTGACACCACCTACAAGCCATTGGCAGCCATTGTTGAGCCATCTGCGCCTATTGTGTATTCAACCATTGACGGAGCCACTGCAAGCAAGCATGATCCCACCTTCTACACAAAGGTCCCCGTCCCCTGTGTCAAGCCTGGTAGCCAGGATGCCGTGGTACCTGCCAAGGGCTAGCGTCAGTTGACAGATAGTGAGCGTGAAGCTCTCCTCAAATGCTTGAACGGGGGGATGGTGGTTTGGGATATTGCGTCCTGATTTGGTGTCATAACCAGATACATTGCCAACATCAACACCAAGTATGGCAATACTGGGCAAATTGACAAATCCACCAAGGCAAAAAGACAGCCCAAACTCCTTCAACCTATTCACATTGACGCAATCAAGCAGTGGGTAGCCAAGGATTGCCACCTGGACACACTTGCTGTCCAATCAATGCTTGCCACGGAGTTTGGGCTTTCTGTTTCCAAAACCCTTGTCTACAAAACAATGGTTGATTTGGGCTTCTTGTGGAAGGTGCTCGGAGTTTCTCCATACAATAGGAACAGTGAAAAGACC
The DNA here is from genome assembly GCA_014839935.2 of Entomophthora muscae. Taxonomy (NCBI): domain Eukaryota; kingdom Fungi; phylum Entomophthoromycota; class Entomophthoromycetes; order Entomophthorales; family Entomophthoraceae; genus Entomophthora; species Entomophthora muscae. The sequence continues at coordinate 93,871 of QTSX02002978.1, forward strand.
ATCAAGGATTGACACATTTATGCCAAGACATATCTGGCACTAAAGGAGACTGGGAATGTCCAGTTCTTCTATATTGACAAATTGTTGTTTTCCTCCTCACTCAGGTCTAGGCATGGGTGGGTTGAGAAGGGGTCCAAGGACGGCGTAGCCCATTGTGCAGCTGTCTGTTACAGACCTATTCCATGGTTGCACTTCTTGGTCCTTGCAGGTTGGACCAGTATCAGATGATTAAAGGCTCCCATAACAGCAGGACCTTTCTCAATTTTCTCTGAGCTGTCAAGGAGTACCTGCGGATAAATTACAGCAGCACAACCAACGTTGTTGTGCTTGATAATGTTGGGCTCCACAAAGTGGATCTGGTTGTGTCCAAATTCCCCCCATTGACAAAAACAACCATACCTCCAGCCACTGACTTACCAATTGTCCAATGAGACTTCTCTTCCTCCTGCCATATTCCTCATTCCTGAATCCAATTACGAAGGTGTTTGGTTGGATCAAGAATAAGGTGAAACAAGGCCTTCCTCAGGACACTGAGGATCTATTCAATATTCTTGAGATCAGCCAATTTTCAATGCCATCTGATGTGGTGACAGCTTTTTACAAGCACTCGGAATCCTTCCTCCCTAAAGCCCTGGCCTCTGAGCCAATCAGATAAATGGGCGCTCTGGGTTTTATTGGTTTTTATTTTTATTTATTTTGTTTTTATTAGGACTCAAAATTATTATTTATATATAATAATGTGATGTTTGAATGTATTATAGACATTTAAGAATACATAGAAAAGGTAAGTAAAATTAATTATACTAGGTATGAAGAATATATTTTTATTATAATACACTGAATATTATATTGACTGTTGCGCTAACAAATGAATAAATTAAAAAAGATAGAAATAGAGTTATTTTATTTAAATAATTGTGAATCATTGATGGTACTTTGGCTTTTTAAGCCACAAATTGGACCTTGAATGTCATCATCTGATCCTTGTTATTTCAGTGCCACTATAGCCACACAACACAACCACCAATGATTTTCATGTATTGCTTGCTAATTAGTACTTAGGACGCAGGTCAAGCATATTGAATATATTTATCAAATCATATTACAAGGGAAAGGTAATTTGAGTTCTAAACAATCACTTGTTTAGAATATAAGTGGGCAGGCTGCATGATGCGGATACATTCAATTCTTGTTATTTGTATATGTAATAAATGAACCCGTACTTAACAAGCTAGTAAATAAAAACATTTTTAACTTATTTTTATTATTTGATGTGGTTGCAACTATAACTAATGTCTTGTAATATATTTAGATATATTAATATTATAATTTACATACTAAAAGTTAAAATTAAAATTAAAATATTAAAAGAAAAATTATAATTATAAATTGTAAAAGTTAAATATTAAAGTTTAAATATTTAAAATTAACTATTTTTATTAAATTGTGATTTATTCTAATATCAAAATATTTGATATTAAAAATTTTAAAATTGTAATATGTATTATTAAAATTTTAATATTAAATTTTAGATACTAAATATTTTTAATATTAAAATTTTTATAGTAAAATTTTAATAGTACATATTTCAGTATTAAAAAATTTAGTATTGAAATATAAAAATTAAAAAAATTAATTTGCAAGGGGAAAATATTTATTGGGGGGATGCTAATTGCAAAGAGAATGTGATTATTCCGGGGAATTATACCCCAAAATTAAATTTTCAGCTAATGCATCTAATTGGATCCATGTACTCTTCTGTACGTGGTGGACAACCCTGGATGTGATTGCTAGAAGGGTGGCACCCTGTACCCTGGTGGTTGCTGATAGTTTGATAAAAGGCAAGCAGGTGAGCAAATCAACTAGTAGGTTTTTTTTTGGGGGGGGGGTATATAGTACCCCTATAGCGTTGCCAATGCAAATGAGTCATAGAGGACGTGCTCAACTGTCCTGTATCCCCGTGGTGTTTTCTGGCGGTTGAGGGCTACGCGGCAAATGTCCATTTGAATAGGTACATCCTCCAACTTTTTGACATTGGTTTTTAATATGCAGTGGAGGAGGATTCCCAGGTATACCGCAACGTGGATTCTTTGCAAGGTATACTTTTCCAAGAACATGCATATTTTTTTGAATGTTTGCACTAATCTATTAATATAGGATGTTTGGTTGAACTTGAAGAGGGTTCTGGGGGGCGCCTGACTTGAATCAGCCCCCCAGGCCTTGGCAAATGAAATAAATAAAGGTTTAAAATTATTCACAAGGACTGCATCCCCAACTTTATTTGATAGTGCCTTAAAAACTTCATTGAAAATTGCAGATTTCAAATATTCATTTCCTATTTAAAAGTCAGTTTTTATTAAATTCTTTTCATATTTGTTGATGTTAGTGAAGGGGAATTGTTGAATGCTTTTGTATATGTATTCATCAAAGTTCAGTTTGATATCCCCATAAATTTCATTCATTTCTTTGATTTTGATAGTTGATCCTAGTTTGTATGCTTCCCTTATCCATGGCGAGCACCCCGCAGGTGGTGAACATTCCCTATCTTGAGCTTCAATATTAAAAAAATTATTCATATTCTGTTGAATTATTTTATTTATTTGGTTTTTACTTATTTGAATTATAGGGGCCACCAGTGACTGATAACCCCCGTAAACCCAACTTGGTGTATAAGCCGCCACTTCCGCAACCTCATCCCCATTCCTGGTGATGACTAAAATAAATATAAGTAAAACATAAAAAGACTTACTAATTGTTTCCCCCTGTGGCCCCCTTGGCCACAGGCGCCACTTTGGCAAACTTCATGAGCGTTGGACGCTTTTCATTAATTTTTCTAGGCTTAATTTTTCTTATATTTCTTGCTACTTGTTCTTCTTCTTGGTTTTCATTTGATAAAGATTCTGTATTTCTTGAAGCGCTTCTGCTTCTTGCTTGTGTTTTATTTTCATCTGTTTCCATTTGGTTGGTTTCCTCTTCATTGTTGTTGATTTCCTTTTGAATTTTTGTTCCTTCAATTAGTTTGATCTTATTGTTTTCTTTGGCCCCCTGCCAGAACTCCCACAAATTGTAGGCTGTGTTGTTGAACTTTAGGCTTGATAAAATTGTTCCCTGTAGATTAAGTGAATTTCTTTATTCTTTTCATCTATAATATTTCCCAATTTATCCAGAGCATCTTCTTTTGACTGGATCAGTAGCTGGCCCTTGTTACCCAGCTTTCCTGTCACTATTTCCCTGATATTTCTTTCTATCTCAACAATCTTTTGCAGGTGTGCTTCTAATTTGTTGATCAATTTATAGATTGTTGACATATTGTGTGAATTCCATCAAAAAACTATTTTTTATAGTACTATCTTCAACGCATACATATTTTTCATCATCATTAATAAATTAAAGACAATAAACGTAAATATTGGATTAAAATATTGCAATTAGACGTCAACTCTTGATATTTTGATATTATGTGCATAACTCAATGCATTTTGTTTAATAAAATTCATTGTAAACTAGGTCTTTTTCATTACAATTTAAAATAAATTGACTGTTTTTATATTAGGGCCAGTAATGCTTAGTACAAATATTGATACATAGTGCATTTTACAGCCTGTATATTTACCTATTGGTAATAATTCTGTAAACTTTTCAGTCAGATTTTACGAGGTAATAATAATGTAATGTGTTAATAAATGACAGTAAACTGTAATTTATTAACACATTACATTATTATTACCTCGTAAAATCTGACTGAAAAGTTTATAGAATTATTACCAATAGGTAAATATACAGGCTGTAAAATGCACTATGTATCAATATTTGTACTAAGCATTACTGGCCCTAATATAAACACAATCAATTTCATTAAATTATAATTGAAAAGGTCAATTTTACAATGAATTTTATTAAACAAAATGCATTGAGTTATGCACATAATATCAAAATATCAAGTGTTGACGTCTAATTGCAATATTTTAATCCAATATTTACGTTTATTGTCTTTAATTTATTAATGATGATGAAAAATATGTATGCTCATAATTTTAAGCTATTTGTAAAATTTACAACATTGTATTAATTATGGGAAATGTTGATAATGTAAAAAGAAAGTATTATTAATTATGAATTGAAAGAGAGATATCAATTTTAATAAGTTGTCACAAAGAAAAGATTTATTTACTAATCAAAGGATGGGAAGGGGAGGGAATGGGCGGAATGAATGTTGCCTTCATCTGCGCCTGTGAGAGGGGTAGCATCAGAGATAGTGGGGAGGGAATGAGTGGTGGTTTGGGAGTCAGGGTTGGAAGGCAGGTGGCTTGATGGGGGGTTGGGGAGGCAGGGTTTGTTGACTGGGAAGGGGCAGCAAGAGCTGATTGCTTCAACTGCTCAACTTCTTCTTCCGTCACATATACTGGCTTGACAAAACAGATGGACTGGCGTGGGGAGAGACAGGGGTCCTTTCTAGACTTATCACTATCACTTGCATAGAAGATGATGAGATCAAATAAGTCCTGGACGGACGTGGAAGGGAAAAGCTCATACCCCTTATCAATTTGGGTGCATAGTTTGTTATAGGTGGCAGGCTTTAGGCGCCTGAGGGTGGAACCAAAATTGTAGAGACATACATCTGCAAGATGCATGTTGGCGTAGTTGATGGGGTAGGACCAGCAGGTATTCCCTGCAGCCCTGATTTCTTGTGTAGCCCATTCCTGCTGCTCTATCTCTGCACTCAGTACAACTGTGTGCACAGTGTTTTGTGTGGCCCACTCCTCCAGCATGACCTTGAGCTTTGTCTGGTAGGCATACCCATCTGCAGTGTTCAATATTGCTGAGTAATAAATGACGCCTAATGGGGAAACTGCCAATAAAACCCCAACAAAACAATACAAGATTGTGCCGCGCTTGTACACGTCAGACTGGATACGCTTCTCTCCAAAGTCTTGGATGCTTGCAGATATCTTAGCATACAAATGAAAGATGACATCATTACAGGCCCTCATTGTCCTTCCTTTGATAAAATTAATAATAGTTGAATTTTAGAGGTCAGTGTCCATCAAACTGGGGCCACTGAGAACTTGATTGGACAAGATTCTAGCAGCAACCACAACTCCATGCATCCAAAAAATTCACTGTTCTTTTGTTGGTAAAGATGCTGTGGAATCCCAACTGGAGACATACCTGGACCAGGGGCATCTGCGGGTTTTGTTCCATAATGGCCATCATAAGGGGATGGGCTGTGTCACCTTTGGCCAAAGTACAGGCACCAGTTGGGGTCTTCTTGGTAGGGGGCCACAGTTGGCATGGGCTCGCAGGGTTGCAGTCACAGTAGATTTTGAAAACCCCATTGTGGCCGCAATTTCCCCAAGGGACATAAGCTTTCCTCGCTTTTCAACCATTTCAAGAACAATCTCTGGAGTGATTAGTTTTCTTCTGCGTCTTGAAGGCTGATTGGCTGGGGGAGGGATATGTCCATCTTGTGAACTATTCAATGCCATCTGATTGGCTGTTTTGGGGTCCTGGGCTCTCTGGGTGACCCCATGGCTAAAATGGCTGGTTCCAGATGCCATTGCTGATAAGGGATTTGGGTTGGCAGCTGCCTGTGCATGGTGGGCAAATAGGGCCATGCTGGAAGTTGCAGGAGAAAGAACAGACTCTTGGGTAGTGCTTGCAGAGGGGCCTGCGGATTAGGAGTGGCCATAGACAGAGGCTTCACTGTTAAGAGACCCAGTGTAGCCCTACATGATTTCAGCAAGGCCGGGGAACAGCTTGTTGACTTGGTTGTTATTGAAAGAAGACATAATAAATTTTTATTAAAATTTTAAACTCAAAAAGAGATGTGTATATTTTAGTTAATTTTATTGTTAAGTATATTAATTTTGTGAATAGTAGGATCTAAATTTTAGCCGTCCTAAATTGGAATAGGGTGATTTTTGAGAATGCCTATGATTCCTAAAAGAATCAGCACAAATCCACTCTAGATCCTTTGGCATCCTTTTTGAGACACCCATAAATTATATTTATTTCAAATTCCTTGCAATTATGATTTTAAACTTGGTTCTTGGATTTGACAATCCCGCAATTTCAGATTTGTTAAGTTTTACATGATGTCTATGATTTATTTGAAATACAGGAAATCTCAAATTGTACATTAGAATCCCGCATTTCTGATTCATGTATCCTGCATTTGTTTGTTGGGTTTTGTTTTTTGTTAGTTGAGTTATCTGTTCAAGAGATTCAAAATTTGCCCATTTAAATAAACCAAAAAAAGTCAAATTAAATGGTTAATTTTATTTAATATTTTACTTTTCACTCAGCTGAGTTGCCCGCAAAAGTGATTCAAAATTTGGACCAAGGATTTGACAATCCCGCATTTTTACGTTCAGGTTCTGAATTTACAGTATTGTAATTTTTTGATCATTTTACGTTTTACAAACTCATGTTTTATTTTTTAGATACTTTTTATTATTGTCTTTATTGGACAATTTTAACATAGATATATATCATGTATTTTATGTCTCTAACCTTCTGTATATTTTAGAATTTCAGAATAGCCTCTTACAATATGTTCAAAAACAGGCCAGATGTTATGATTATTTTACATTATGTATTTATAGTTAATGTACATTAGTCTTCAAAGCTGTGAGAATAAGAAAAATGTGTTGCTTATAAACAAAATGGAATCATATTTAAGCAAACTCCAAGTCAGGCAAGTTTCATATAACAAATAGTTTAAGTTTTTTTATGAACTGTGTCGGGATTTTGGGATATTGACTAATTAACAGATTCAACCAATTATTGCAGGACAGCTACCAATCACTCTTTGGAATGGTTTCAACAGAACAATGCAGGCCGCAGGCTGCAGGAGCAATGAATCAATGATCAAATCATATCCTTGCATCAACAAATTCATGCAATGAAACTAATGAATAGAAAATGCAATGAATTGTCATTAATTAGTTCCCTTCATCAAGCACCTCAATATGCACTTCATAATAATTACTATTCTAAACTTAAATTGGATCCTAGAATAAGAGAACTATCATAAGAATTGTCATCTGCATTATGTCTAGCAGAGTCCAACATGGACTGGGCCACCGGGCCAAACACTCTAAGATAAAAGGCCCTGAGCCTATTGTATTAGAGTAGCTCTGATTAGAGTAACAATCATATTGTGAACTAGTAGCCAACTGCTGGCTAGCTAGCCCTGAATAGTGGTCCAGGCAGGCAGCTGAAAAGAGATTCAGCTGTGCGGCGTATCTAGAACAAACAGAGTAAGCCGAGGAAGCTGTCAAGCAATCTTTCACAAAATCCACCCAGAAAAGGCTGGGCCTTCTGACGTGTTGACCTAATGCTACTTCAGTCTCTTCTTAGCGTTGTGAGCTAACTTGGATAAAACGCAAGCAGGCGGGCTGCCTTAAAGCCAGTCCATTAGAATAAAAGACTGATGACTCCGTATTGACTTGATGATTGATCCAAGTCCTATTTCCTTAATGTGATCCTCTCTTAGGCTTTATTAGTAGAGCAAAAGATTATACTGTTGTCATACAGTATAATTATCTATAGTAAAATATAGAGACAACACATATTAACCGTATCCAGAAGTAGGAAGAACCATCCCAAATCCTTTGGGCTTTGGCCCCAGTTGGAATTGCTACTTCTGCAGACAAAAAAGTATTCCAGACTTCAGGTTATGCCAAAGTCACAGGTTCTCTGTACTTTCCTAATGTTAGAAGTCTTAGGATATCATCTGGTGGATGATAAAATATCACAGTCTGCAGATTTCTGACAAACTGGTAAAATGTAAAGCAAGAAACATACTATCACTAACACAAAATATAAAATTATATCAAACATCAACATCAAACAATGTAGTTCATAATACAAACAAAATGACTTGGCACAGCAAGTGAGATGGATGGATGCTGTTCTGAAGTATATTATAATCCAATCAGGATTAATATGAGGCACTAATCAAAGGACTAAAACAAAACAGTATTTGATCAATCTAGAAGCAAGATTTCACAAACACAAAACAAAATGAAGTCACACAAGATGTGTAGTATGTACATCCTAAAATAGAAAAAATATCAGCCAATCAAAAGCTATTGAATTTAGGGACAGAGTTATTTTATTGATTTTATGGCTCTTTATTTTTTTATAATAGTTTTAGAAACTATCAAAATCTGGGCTTGTGACTACAATAAAAATCAGATCATAAAATGTTAATCTTTTTCTTTTAGTGATTTTTGATTGCTTTACTTCTACTATGGTTTTTACTTAAAATAAAAATTTTTGATGGTGTCAGCAAAAAGGCAGCATCCAAGACAGTTTTAGAAGAGATGTGGCTCAGTGCATAGAGGCTGTCACAAGTGACAGTTTCCTAGTATCAATAAGCAAGGTAGAATCCCATTTCTAGGATTTGAACCTCAGACTCCTGCGGGCCACCAGCCCGCGTTTTTCTGGGCTCAAACCAGAAACAGATTTGACTTTGGAGAAACCTCCATGACCCACCAGTGGGGTACCTTCTACATTTGAGCCCTGCCTCTTGGAGAATTTCCTTGGACCAGCCAATGAGATCAACAACCCAAATAATCTCTCTGCGATCTCCTGGGCTGCCGCCAATGAGACACCACCTACATTACCCTAAGACAAAGGCCCACAAAGAAATGACAAATCCATTGCCTTGAAAGGGGAATTTTAGATTCCCCGCCCCAACCCAGCCAATGAGAATTCAACAACTTCAGGCACCCCCAGGAAGGTTCAAACCCTGGTAAGTGCCACCCCTTGGGCCACAAGAAATTCCAAATTTTTTCTCAAGTTTGATGAGCATACTTATACCCTGAAGATGCCAGGAAAATCTTCATTACCATACTTAAAATAAAGTGTTATAAACCTTAGGATCACTCAGGTTATATATTAACTCCTTTTAGCACTTTATCATATGCAGTTTAATTACTCTGGCCCTGCCCCTGCAGACAACCATTCCCCAGAAGCTACGGACCAGCCGCCTGAGTTATACTGTCTCCCTGGAGTCCTGTACAGACCCATCCATTTCACCAAGTATTCTCTAAACCCAGACTACATTGGGTTTACCCTTGAAGAGATCCTCTTATACAACCGAAAAGCACAAACTAGAGAAACCAAGTTCATTGGCTATGAAGGAAAGTGGGTCATAATACAGTCCTTGCTATTTTAAAACAAGTATAGCCACCTGCCTGTGTAACTAGTCCCCATGACTCCCCCATTAACCCTGCAGATCAACTTCCCACAAAAACCAGCAGCACCTGGAGAATCCACTTCAAATCAGATATTTGGCGTCCTGTACATAACACTTACGGGCCTAGTCAATTCTATGGTGCCCTCCAGAAAGCCTTGGGCTATTATTGGAAAGTCTCTCTCATATATTGTAAAGTTGGTCCCTATCTTGTGATGGACTCTTCCCTCTGGGCCCGCAGGCCGCCTGCCTGCCAGTTCTCCAAAACCTACCATTGGATGGATTCCTGACAGATGCCCCCATTTATACCCAGATCTTTGATGTGGGTAACAAGGAAGGTGACTTTTACCTGACACCCAACATATATGGGTTTGATTTGGTTAATAGTCACCAGGAGACTAGCTCTTCTCAAGCCCCCTTTCCTGACCCACATCTGGCACCATTCAACAAGCCAATCAGATTTACAACCCTGGTTTGGAACAACTGCCCACAAATAGCCAACTTGATTCCCCTTCAGCCTTTCAGGCTACAGCGCCCAGCAGCCTAAGCACTAAATTATTACTTCCCAGATTCTCCAGGAAATTGTGGCACTCAACCAATGTGGCCTAACCTGGGACCAAATTGCTGACCAATTTAAATTAGCCCAAGCCACTATCATAAAAGAATTTAAAAAATTCATAGAAAAAGGAAACAGAATTGGGATGGCCAAGAAGCAGAAAAAGGCACCTATAAAGTTCCCAGGAGTCCTGACAGCCTTGGACAGGATATATTTCCTAGGCCCACAAAAAAGGCAGCCCACGTCTGGGGTTAACCTGTGACAGAAATGAAAGGATAATATGAATTTGTGTCTATGTGGCCAGGGATAAACACCCAAATTCACATAGAGTTGATAATTAACCACCAACATGGCTTCAGATATTTTTTGTTGAAATTTCCAAAGGAAACACTAGGATTTAATAAGAATATTAAAGCTAGTCAGAGTAAACCTAAGTAGATTGCCTGGAAAAAGATCAATGAGTCTTAAGAATAAAACTCTGGACATTGAGAGTTAACAATGGTCTCAGTTTTGATCTCCAAGGTAAATACATCAACATTGGGAGGCATTGGAGTAAAATTGGGAAGACCCAAAGGAGCAGAACTAGGAACCAGACCCCATCTTCCTGTGATAGTACAATTTAGAATTGGATTGTAAGGAATATATCAGAGTAGGTGTGGGGTCCTATCTACCAGTCTCCAAAGTGTGTCCTGGGTCATATCCAGGGACCAGCTGGAAGGGGTTATCATTCTCTAGTAAGGGAAATGTATCTCATAAATATGTATAGGTGTCAAAATGGGCTTTTATTCACTCTCAGAAGGAAGATCCCCTTAGAAACCTTCTGGTATATGGCCCAGGGGGTCAGGGAAACAATATGTATTTGCCAATACTTGGAGTCCTCCAAAAATATCTTGAACTCCATTTACTTGGTCTTAGACACCTGCACCTTAGTCTTGGACTCCTGCTCCTTCAACTTGGACTCCTGCGCCGCGCTTAGGATCCAGCTCCTTATTTCAATCTCCTGCTCCTTTATCTTGGGCTTCAGCTCTCTGTCTAGCTCTAGTGGCCTTTTGTTATTCCACATGTATCAGTCCAACCAAGCTCCTGCTGGTGATCAAAAGGCTTCTAAAAATCTTTCAGCAGAAACTCAGAAGACCTGGGAAGGACCTCCAAAAGCCTTCCAAAAGACCCCATAAAAGACCAGCTAGCTTCCCTCTTATAGTGTCCTTTTCCCAACGGCTCTGCCTTCAAAATGGCTTTCTTCAAAAGCTTAAACCATTGTTGCTCACTTTTTCCTATGATAACTTAAGCTTACATACTTACTTTCTCAAAAGCTTAAAGTATTAATTCACTATTTCCTTGCTTATACGTTAAGCTTTTGGATTCCAACCAATCATTTTCATCAGGAAACCTGCCAGAACTCAACCAATGAACGCAGAGTTCAAAACTAGACTATTTCTGAAGATCCACCGGAATCCAACTAGGAAATCCATTTCCACTTCTCAAACCGCTCAAATTAACAACTCTTTGTATACCAAAGTGTTAACCAGTCCACTATTCTGGCACCATTCCACTTGATCATCTTACAATAAATTTACAGTTCAAAAACTGTAACTTATTTCTTATTTTCCTTTCTTTTTATTTATATGATATTTAATTACATATTTATATCTTATATTTTGGAAGCATTAATTAATTCTTTTACTGCTTCTTTCTTATAAACATCTACACTTACAAGAGTCCAAAACAAGCATCCTAGCTCCTACATTCACTTATTCTAGTTCTTCTTAGCCAACTTTCAGTTCCTCAGCTAGTCCTGCACCATGATCTTCTAGTTCTTCAGCTAGTTTTTCTCTATCCATCAGCTAGTCCATTAACTAATCCTGAATCATGATCTTCTAGTCCTTCAGCTCATCCAGCATCATGATCAGCTACTCCTGCATCATGATCTCCTAGTCCTTCACCAATCCTCACTATGAACCACCTTGGTTCTAACTGCATAATGAACCATCTTGGTTCTAAACTTCAAAATGAACCAACAGTCTCTCAACTAGTCCTCACTATGATCATACAGTCCTTCTTACTAGTCTTCTCTGTTGACCCCATACTATGAACCACCTTGGTTCTTTATCTCAGTCCCTGTTACTGGAACCTGTAGACCCAGGCATGAGTCTACATTGAACTGGCATTTGACTGGGCCCTTGCAAGTGGCAATCCACTTAGGCCATCCAACCATAGATCAATAAAGTCTATTCTGTTGTATTTACTCACCCAGCTGATTAATTCTGGGCTTTCAGTTGCAAAGTAATCAGCCTTACTTCTCGGAGGCCTGATCACACCAAGTTCTGCAGCTGCTTCCCCAAGCAACTGTCTTGGTGACACCTCTGAGAAAACCTATGCCCTCCAATGCTCACTTTGGGATCTCCCCAAAGCTCCCATGGTAACATAGACAAGGGCATCCTATCAGTCTGTTAGGTAGAGTGCTTACTCATAGACCTCCTGTAAGTGTATCAGGGTACGTAGAGCTCTCAAAGCTCCTCCCCTCCCTGGCAGCCTGCGTTACCTGCCAGGGTCTAAACATCCTCCAGCCTGAGAAGCACACTATATCCATCAGGCTGGACACTCCCCACCCCAAGCAGCTAAAGTTCCCTGCTGAGCTATATCATTCCTCACCCCTAGCAGCCACAGTTCCCTGTTAGGTGAGGACCTCTAGCCCTCAGCAGCCAATATCTCCTGCCAGGTGGGGACAACATTTGCCTCTAGCAGTCCTTTGTTATCTACTAGCTAGGCCTTACCTTCCCCAGTAGCCATTATTCCCTACCAGGCCTCTACCTGCAACAAACAACCAAACTTTTACTTGGCCAACATTAGCCCTGCCTGCAAAATCATCAAACATGTGGACCGCCACAGTAGGCCAACCACCAGATTAATTGGGATATATGTTAAAATCAAATATATAAGTTTTTAGGTTTATTGAGAATTTTGAAGGGCTCAACTCTTAAAAGTTAAATAGGAAAATTCCAATGTGTACCAAATTTATCAACTCAGAAATACCACCTGGATCTATGGCTTTTAGTCTGTCTCATTGTTGCAGCAAGTATCTAGTCCAGGAAGCAAAAACCCTTGAATGATTGATGTCTGATGACCTTTCTGATAAATGAGGTTGTATTGGATGACCCTCAGATTATGTCTATTTATCAGTGTCATTTTATCAGGGATAATTAAGTCCTGCTGATTAACTGGAGCTGTTGTGACCCATTTTCAATCAATAGTTTGATTCAAGTCTGTTAATTCTGTTAATTTTGTCAAGTATGTTTTGGATTTTCTTGCCTTCCAACTGGGATGATTTATTCCTGGCATTATGAAAACTACTATGACAACCTTTACACAACCTGGAAGACCTTGCTCACACTTTGGATGAGCATTTTGTGCTGTAGTTTACTCCAAAAACTTTTTATCTATCTTTGGAATCCCCTCCAACTACAGAAAAGATAAAAATTCAACTAGATTGTCTGCTCTCCTGATGCTTCCTGTCTTAAAGCAATGGGCAGGTCAACAAAAAAACGTGGCCCACCTATTTTTACTAGATCTGTCTATCCCACAGCCTGGAAAATTTGTTTATAAGGTTTTACATATAGTTGAATCTTGGCCAAATAATTATTCTGGCCCTGGGGTCTCTTGACCCAGAGAAAATTGTTTTAATGTTATTCCAGCTGTAATGTCAATTGTAATCAGCAATGTGAATTTTGTGCCTGGATCCTTGGGATGAACCTAGCCAACCAGGATGATGACCTCTTCACCTGGGCCCTTTGCTCCTATTTCTTAGGTCCAGACCATGGGTAAATTAGGTTGTCTTATCTAACCAGTTACCTCCTGCTGCTTTCCAAATCCCCTACTAAAACTCCAACGGTATCATCACCCCCTCTCTTGCATATAATGAAAGCAAGAACTGTCAGGTCCCTTGCATACCAATTATGAATTATTAAATTAAAGATCCCAATCTTGCAAAGTTACTTTGTGTTTTGTGTGCTTTGATTTGATAATAAAGATTATTGTCCCAACTTCTGCCTGTCTTTTCCCTCCTGTCTTCCTTTGTTCTGCCTGCCCATGTTTTTTTGTTAAAAGCCTATCCATGAAGATCCAAATCCCATTTGTACCTCAAACAGTTGGAGTACCAAAATCTGATGATGCACTTTGAGTAAGACCTCCACAACCATCAGATGTTTCCATTTCTTTGGCCTGTCTGCCCAAACTTTTTTATTGGACCCAACCTTTGAAATGTTGGACCCCTTTCTAAACTCAATACTGGTGACTTTGATACCGGGTTTCCTCCTGCTACGGTACACATTTCCATATATTTGGGCAAGACTTTCCTTATCAGCACAAAACTCAGTGACAAACCCTGGATTTCTAACAAATTCTTTTTATTATCCAATTCAGGCCCCATATATTCTGAAATTCTTTGCCCAGTCTGTACAGTAGTTTTAAAAGCTATGGCAACAAGAAAAAACAATCCAGATTTAAACAAAATGAACTCAGATTTAAACAAGATTAAAAATAAATGAATTTATATTGATTTATAATAGATTTGGGTTCATTTCAATTTTGCTTAAATCTGAATTCATTTCGTTTAAATCTGAGCTTATTTTATTTGTTGCCATAGATTTTAAAACTACTGTATGGATAGGTCTTTATCCCAAGGATTTATCCACCTTTCATGAATTAGACGTTGATGATTCTCCTTCTAAAACCCAGAAGGATACTGAACTGATGTTTATCATAAATAATTTGCTCCTGCCTTTATCACAACCCTCTGCTGAGGCACTGAATTCCCTCCCTAATCTGGATTGTTCTCTTTGGTTGTTGACAGGGGCTCTGGTTATGGGGTTGAACACCTATTTCCCACCCTTGTACCACACTACTCCCCCCAGAGGCCTCTCAGAGTGACCATCCCAATCCTGCATTGGATGTCATCCTAGTGGATGATTCCACCAGGATGAAAGCCAGACTTTGTAAGTCTAGCCCCCCTCTCTCACACCAGCTGCCCAAGGATGGTTCCTTGACAAGTTTGTGAGATTTAATCTCACCCAGAGTGAATCATGAACCTTATATCTACTGATCAGTATAAAAATATACTGAGAACATCTATTTATAAAAGGTTTTTTTGAAGCAATCACTTCAAAAAAGAGGGGGATTCAAGTACTTCAGGGAATGTGGTGAGGATAACTGAGAGTGCTAAGTCATTGTGCATATCTCTCTTTGTATTCAATAAAAGCACCAAGGCTTGCAGAAAGCTGCAGCCTATAAAGCCAATAAAAAAGGTGTGTAAATCAGGTGTGCTCTCTAATCCTGGGCTTGGATTAGATAGGTTGACTTGATTGTTGATACAGGCATTGTGGGAAGTCTGGTATTGGCTTTAGAGCTGGTTGGTTGAGTTTAAAATATCCTGGGCCACTCTTTCTAAATTGCATTCATTTTTGGTTTCATTGGCTGAATCCTTTGTTTTTCAATGTTTGAGTAAGTCTGGATCTTTCACTTGGAGTCTGAATGGCTTCAAGTTATTTCAACAGCTTGGTTTTACTTCCAGGTTGGTGCATAGTAAAATTTATTTCTTTGGGCTTGTTTTTGCATCAAATTTTGAATGTGGATTGAGTTATTTATACAATTGTGTATCATTCATTAATTTAGCACTTTTCAAACAGTTGAATCAGTTTGCTTGTTTACAATCAATATTTTAGCATTTAAAATGCTGATGAGGAAGTAACCCCATTT
Source organism: Entomophthora muscae (assembly GCA_014839935.2). Classification (NCBI taxonomy): domain Eukaryota; kingdom Fungi; phylum Entomophthoromycota; class Entomophthoromycetes; order Entomophthorales; family Entomophthoraceae; genus Entomophthora; species Entomophthora muscae. The sequence continues at coordinate 109,383 of QTSX02002978.1, forward strand.
TCTGTTTCATGGTTGTCTCACTCAACATAAGCCATTCCCATTGTATTTTTTGTGTCTGGTATAACCAAACTTGAAATTGAGTCCTTAGGATTTGCTTTCAATGAGTAAGGAATGAAATTCCTTACAGAAATGTATATCTTAGTCAGTTTTATTATTGAGTATATATAATTTGGTCAATGTTATATATTTAACTTTTAGCTGTTAAAAAAGGAACTGTGTAAATTTTAAGGATGCCTGGAATTCCAAAAAGGATCTGGGTGGATCTATGCTGGATCACTTAACTTCCTTTTTGATAAGGCCAGAAAATAAGATTATTTCAAATCCTTTCATTCACAATTTAAAATATGTGTATTGTATTTGACACTCATGTATTTTCATATTCATAAATTATTTCAGGTTGCCTTTAAATTGATAAAAATAAGAAGAATATCAAATCATACATTGGAATCCCACATTTCTGTCGTGTATATCCCTTATTTGGTTGATCGGTTTTGTGACACAAGTTGGATTATCTGTCTCAGGATTTAGGATTTGTGAATTTAAATAAATCAGAGAATGTCAAGTAAAATGATTGATTTTATTAAATGTTCTGTTCTAGCTCAGCTGAGGTGCCCGCATTTTTGATTGGAACTCGTGTATGTTGGATTTGTCAATCCCGCATTTTGCCGAACAGATTCTAATTCAACAGGATTCGACTTTCAACCAATCACATTTAATAGTCAAGCACCAATTTTGCTTCCGATGCATCATTCAAGTTCATCCACCCAACAATTTTTCCTGTAAATACTGTATTAATCACCAAGTAATGCTGAAATGTGCTGGGGATGAACTCAATGCATTGGAATTGAAGTAGGTGCATGAGGGTTGGATATAATTGGGTGAAATTTGAAATGGTAGATTTGGCGATGAACTTTGATGATAAAAGGTGTAATGATTGGGTGTTGAAGCTTTGAGAAAATGTTTGGGGTTGAAAGTTCTTTATTGGTTAGGGTCAAGGGTACAATTTAATTTTAAGTGATTTTTTATAAAGGTGGTGAATAGCTGATATAGTTTACCTTTGAAAATTTGGTGTACATGCAAGCTAATTATATTTATGTATATTATCAAATGATATGCTCAGCTGATGGGGTATGAAGTCACTGCATTCCCATAAATTCTAAATTAAATGCACTTTAATGACTGGTGAACAGTTTCAAGCTTGCTGGGATGTAGGGGGATGAAGTTTTTGCTGGGGTGGTTTCGGAAATTAAAAATAAGGCCAGTTATAAATAACATTTCCAAATAGAATTAATGTTTATGGACAATGGAAAATAGGAAGGAATTAAGATGGAGTTCGGTAAAATGGACATAAGTTCAGCTGGGCGTGTTCTAGTGAGAATGCTAGGGGATAAATAGGATATTCTGTGATGTGTAGCGGCTGGGCAGTGTATGATTGGCTTTAAAGCTGTTGAGTAAATTATTCAAATAAACTATTATCTGCCCAAGGCCTAGACTGGAAACTTGGCCTTGATATGAAATAATCGAAAGCTACTAGAATTTACCCGCATGAGTAAAACCTGGATTGAAATATCTTTTTCAGGGCATCATATCCTGCCATATTTTCGTGGTCAAAGGCACTCTGGATTAAATAAGCTTCATTGCATAAAGATATAGCTTATTTCATCCTCCCGTTCTATTTTTACATCTATTGCTAATGTATTTTAAAGTAATATCGATGATTTAATACGCCGTAACGCTCATGCCCGGCTAAGGATACTTAGGCCTGGTTGCATATTGCTTTGGAAACCCAGGAATTAGCCGAGGCAATGGGATCCAACCCCATGCTGGCATGACGAGATTTAGAAAAGCTGATTTCAATTATTGGCTCAAGTTTACAATTGGTTTAGAATTTATGGCTGGATTCAATCAGGGGTGCCTGCGTAAGGATAAAAACCGCAACAAAACAATTTGCAACAGTCAAGGCTTGCACGCCAGGACATGAATTAAATTTCAGAAAAGTTAATGCAAATGGTTTGCCATTCCTTAATTGTCCTATTAGTTTCGTAACGCCACCCATATATAATAAACCATCTTGAAGTCAAGCCCTCATTTAGAGTTTACACCTTAATTTTTCTAAGACATGTTTGCTCCAGTTGTGCAAGCCAGGCCAGCAATGTCGTCTAGAAGTAACCCCACCGCCCGCCTTTGCGATGTGCTCAGTGGAAACCCTGCAACTACCGCTACTTTTGAAGATTTTCGCAAGTTCCTGGCCGATACCGAGCATAGCAGTGAGAACCTTGAGTTTCATCTGTGGTTCTCAAACTTCGAAAAGCGTTACTTCACTATCATGAAAGGCGGTCCTGCTGGTTTCGTCCCCCTTAAGCCCCCACCGGTAGTCAACCTCCTTAGTCTAAAGTCTAATGCTCGTGAGGGGTATGATCTTTTCCTCGAAGTTCCTATCCATCTTCATAAGCTTCTTTCTTCTGAATCCAGAAAGCTAAAAAACCTCCTTTCCTTTAAAAAGAAACATAAAATCGACTTTTCATGCCCCGCCGAGCTGCCTTTTAGTGAAGAAATCACTATCATTGTTAAGCTCTTTCTTGACTCCTCATCCTCTCTTGAACTAAATATTCCAGGCAAGATGAGAGATAAGGCTTTATCTCTACTCAAGACGACTACTCATCCCGATAGCCTTCGCCCAGTGTTTGAGCACATTGATCAGCTCCTTGTTGCTTCCTGGAACTCCTTTATTGGCAAATACCCTAACGCTGGGGTCCAAAGCTCCTACAGCCGGTAGTTCCTGTGGACCTCTTAGAGGACCGTGTTGTTGGGTCTTCACTGTATTTTTTGTGGCCAAGTTGGGGATCACACTCATTGAGCTCCCTGCACCAAGGCCCAGGTCCTTTTAAAAACGCCCCATCCTTGAAAACTCTGAGTTTTAAAACTATTTAATCATTTTTTCTCGCCTGCCCTGAAAGGTAACTGGTAATAAAGTTCCAACGTTTTTTAGTTAGGAGGCATTCCTATTCTTTCCCTTTTCTGAGTGAATGCTTTTGTTTTGAGGGTAACCCCAAGAACCTTTACCTCTTGACGAAAGAAACGCTTTTCTCTCATGATTCCAATTTTTGAGATAGCTGCAAACAGCTAAATATTTGGTTGATGTTAAAATCTAAACCTATTAAGGTTAAGCATAAGTTTATTTTAACCTTCTCTTTTTAAGAGTTTATTCTCATTCTTTTTACTGATAATTTATAAGATTATTTTAGTAAAAGCGCCTCTAGACCGATTATTATTGAACTTTCATTCAGGCGATAGATAGCTTTTGACGACTAGCTTGAAAAAAACCATTCTACTCATTTTTTCTTTCTTAGCCATTTATTTTCAATATCGTTTTCTTTTAAATGGCTTTATTCATTCTCCACTCTGCCAGGAAAAACCCCAACTTGTATTTAAAACTTAATCTTGCCTAGCTCCCTGACGCTTGTATTCCCACCAGGGAAAATTATCTTTAATTGTTAAACATAAACCGGATCCCTAGCTTAACTACTTTGTTTCAAATCTGTTGAAATATGATCAGGCTAGTAAGACATTATCAACCTTCATAATCTACTTTCTTCTTGCTACTAGATTTCTCTTCTCAACCCAATAATTACTGTATTTAGTTTGGGCAACACCTTACTTAATCAATATACCCATCATACCTACACGTTTACCATTTCACTGCCCTGCGTTTGTTAGTTTAACTAAAACTTCCTTTGGATAAAATTGGCAATCCGGTTTAGCCCTCAGGGGATCAAAGGTAATTTATAAGTATACCCCATTCCCTCAACTAGCCCGTGTATCCCTGTACTTGAGCCCCGGTTACTTCCCAACTTTGATCTCCTTTGATTCGCCGAAATCCTCCAGCTTAGCTTGACCTGGCTAATCATTAAGTAGCAATCTAAAGTAGTAAACATAAATCTTAAATGAGAAAGTTCCTCAGCTCCCAAAATGAATCCCCTGAAGGCAAGATCAACAGTTATACCCAACCAGGGTTGAGGTAACCAGGATACATACATCTCAGCCCTGATAAAGGGCCGATCAGGAATAGTGCTGCCATACATATCTTGCTTGAAAGTAGATAAGCCAGGAAAGAGTGTGCTGTAACTTTGCTATTTTAGCAGAGTTTCAGAAAAGGGGGAAACCAATATTGGAATAAATAACATCTTTACTTTAGAAGAAATATGATATATAGCATTTGCAGTGGCATCAGGAGCAGATGGATGTTCCTGTTATATAGAGCACCAATCTTGGGAGATGACCTACACTCCATATATGGACCATCTAGCTGTGATGTCTCAGCTAGCAGGCTTGACTTGGCACATCCTGGCTTTGGGTCTTAGATGAATCAAAATGAGTTACAGGTCTTCTTTTCTGGCTCAACCTTGCTGGGGGGTTTGCCCTGCAGTTTCAACAAGTCCAAGGGACTTAAAAGCCAGGGTAAAGTTAGAAGAGGGTGGCAATTTTATTAGAAGCTTGGCTGGCTCTTTGTAGTTTAAAGCATATCCCAGCCCTTAAAACAGACCAGTGGTACTCCAGATAGGTCTGTAACAAGCCAAAATCTTTTCCTACCAAGGGCCTGGTCCAGACCCTGATCTGCTGGCACTATCCTTGGTGGCTTTGTCGAGTATATACTTCTTAGAAGTATAATAAACAAGATAAAGGTGAAACTTAAGAAGAGAATGATACTTTATTGGTTTTAGTTTAGATTATTATATAGTATCATGAGAAACCACATACCGTATATATGTCATGGCAGTCACGAGGCTTGTCCAAATAGTGTTCTGCTTAGGACTCAAAAGGTTTGATCCCTGTAATAGATGTGTTGCAACCGAGTTTCCAGACTCGCCTGCTAACGTATCTTACAATACACAGGGGGCGCTCAATGAGTTGCCCCTTGATGTATCTAAAAAATGGACCAATCCAATGGCAATATCAAATCACAGGCACTTTATCCTAATTAGGAGCACTACCAATTTGACCTACTGATCCCGCACGAGTTATTCCTTGGCTCCAATCCTTACATGGAACATGCCACCATGCCACCCCCTTGTGGCCATGTGGCTTTTCCCATATGGTATATTAATCATAATATTCTACAATAAACTATACCTTATTATTATTATTCCTGTCCTTTCTATTGGACTGTTGTCTTCCCCAATTCAAATACTGAATCCTCATTGGTTCAGTTGCAACAGTGATAGCAGCGGTAGGTTCACAACTTACCTAAAGAAAAAAATTCCCCCTAAGAAAGGACAGAGTACAGGCCATATGGCTACCCCCATCAAGAGACCTTCCTGCCAATCCCCAAGGGGGACATCCCCAAAGGGTACATTATTTATCAAGATCAGCTAGTTCTTATGAGTGTATAAATTGACTCTGCCTTGGACAGAGTGACACCAGCGTCACCCCGCCTCAGTCGGACCTTTCACAGCGCATGCTCAACCTCCAGCTGGAATCCTTTGCGGGAGGTGTTAAAGGAGCCGACATTGTCAGTTGGCTTCACTCCACCAAGACCCACCTTCATATATGCCAAGTTCCCGAGCCCATGTGGGTTGCCACAGCGTCTGGGCGTCTCACGGGGCCTGCTGCTATGTGGTTTACCAACTCAGCCAGCCAGGAGATTGAGGTCACCTGGGCGGCATTCAGGGACACCACAAAGTCCTGCTACAGCAAAACCTTCTGTCCTATCATGGTGGAAACTCCCCTTCTATCAATCAAACAGACTGGATCTGTTCCCAAATACCTTGCCGCTGCCCCAGAAGCCGTGAACGACAGGAACGCCATGCTTATGAACCTGATAGTCAATGGGCTCAAGCCCTATATCTGTAAGTGGGTCCCTGTAGGTTGTTGCACCTCCATTGATGACTGCTACAAAGCCATTGTGGAGGCCAACAACCAGGCTTTGATGGGGTTCTGCCGTACAAATGATGCTCCACCTCAACCTTGTGCAACACCTGACAGTGCCCACAACCAAGTAGGCCGCTGCCAGCCCCGTCAACAGGATAATGGGACTAAACACCCCCGCAAGAGGGAGCTCCAGCTAGCCCAAAATGAGGACCTGGGAAAAGCCTGGGGGTTGTAGCTACGAGAGGTCCTACAACCCCACCTGACCCACACTCTCAATCCCTCCTTGCAAAGAATCCCTGCAACTACTGTGTACACAAATCTGAAACCCTTGATGTCTTTCAGGTCCATAGTGACAACCCCGTGCTTCAAGTAAGCCACTCTCTCAATAAAATAACCTGCTTAGCTTATCCCTTTTGTTTTTGTGAAAACACTCACAAATTGTTGGTAGGCACCAGGGACGACCACACTATGGTGGACCAGGTGTTTGCTGATTTGCAGCAACTAGACTGAGTACCCAGCAGATTCAAGGCAGTACAAGTAGCTGACTCCCGCAGAGTGGCAATTACCCATGAGACAGTCCCCTTCTCTGTGAGAATGGGGAACATCCAGGTTAAGCTCCCTGGGCCAATCATGGTAGGGCTCAGCCACAATATCATTGCTAGCCTTGACTGGCCTTGTCACAACCGTCCCTACATCAACTGGGATACATCTGTTATCACCCTCAATAGAAATGAAGTGGGCCTTCAGATCTATCATGTCAAAATGAGCAAGCTTCTTCACAATACTGTGTTTGTCAGAATAACAGAAACAGGCTTGTACAATTTCAAGGGGGGAACAAGACTTGAATCAATGCTCAGTTAAAGTTATCCACGCTAAACCACCTGCGGCCCTTCCCTTGACCATGTTACCTTCATCAGTGCTTGCCACACTCCTTGAGGAATATAAGGACATTGTAAAGTTCCGTGGCTCACCTTTGACCCTGGATTGGAATGTATTTCCAAGACCATCAAAAAAGTTGCCCTCATGCAGGAAAAACCACTCCAAAACCTGGAGGACTTGGCCCACACAGTGGATGAACGCTTTGTGTTGAATTTCCCAGCTGAAGTTCCCATTTCTCCTTTGGAGTCCCCTCCAACTGCAGAGGAGACATTAATTCAGCTGGACTGTTTGTTGTCCTGGTGTAGCTCAGTTCTGAAACAACTAGCAGGTCAACAAAAAATGTGGGCCACATAAATCCAGAAAAGCCTAACCTGCAGCCTGGGGAAATTGAGTATCAAATCCTGCTATCAGTGGCGTCCCAGGCTGCCAATTTCTCCGGCCCAGAAGTCCCTCGGCCCAAAATAATTGGGTTCTGGAGCTCTCTGATGGAGAGTCAGAGGAAGGCATTAGGGGAAATGCGCACCCTGAGTCCTCAGAAGGCTCCTAGCCAATTGAGGGACTGAGTTTTACATCTGGGCCTGCAGCCCCTATTTTTCTTGGTCTCAAACCAGGATAAGATTGGCCAGTACTCTTTAATAGGCTCCCCTTTAGATTGCACTCCAATAGCCCCTTTCATAACCCCTCCCGTCCATCACCCCCCTTTTGCATAAAATGGAAGCATGGGCTGTCAGGTCCCTTGCTTACCAATTCCAATTGTTGAATAAAATCCTGAATTTGCAAATCTTTTGTATTTTGAAGTTTGTTTAATAATAAAGGTAATCGTTTCAACACCCGCTGTTGTCCCCACCTCCTGTTTTCCCTGACCTGCCTGCCTGCCTGTCCGCCCGTTGTTTTTTGTTGGGAATTGTTCCAAGTATATTAATTCAGACCATTTCCTGTTATTTACCTGTGCACCTGGTCCGTGCGCCTGGAAGCTTTAGCAAAAAAGGGCACCCGCTGAAATCATGTTGTCTCCTTTGGTACAAGATGGCTATGTGGATACTGGTGCCTATTTCCCTATTGTTCTGGTCCTCAAACCCTGTCTTTTGGAGAAAACTTTCCTTGATTTCTCAATCTTCTGAGTTCATTCCTGGTCTGTTTATAAATGTAATTGAACATCTCACTCAGATTCCCACCAAACCAGTATCCTATGGTTTTTTCTCTTGGTTGTCTTCTCATCTTGATGAATTGTTGTCCCCTTTAGAATCTGGTACTACTGAGACTCCTTCTTTTGACTTGGACAATCCTTCCCCCTTGCGCCAAATCCCTGAGTTGGATGCAGAGGCCCCTTCCACTTGGGATTGCTCTCTGTGGTTACTTACTGGAGCCTTGGTCATGGCTTTAGATGCTTATTTCCCTCCCCTTTCACATCTGGTCTCCTTTGGGAGGCCCCTTTGAGCGGCTATCCCAGTCTTGCACTGGATGGCATCCTGGTGGTTGATCCCAGCAGGATGGGAGCCTGACTTTGTTAGTCTAGCCCCCCTCTTTTACAGACGTGTTCAGTGAGACACTCAAACAACTACCTCTTCCCCAGGAGATCCAGCACGCTGTACAACTACAAGGGTTGCTACCTAAAGCACACCCCCTATATTGTCTCACACCAAAAGAAGATGAGACCCTCCACCAGCACCTTGTGGACGCGCTTGACAAGGGCTTCATCTGTCCTTTGCTCTCTCCATAGGGGCAGCTGTCTTCTTTGTAGCCAAGAAGAATGGGTCCCTTTGCCTGGTCACAGACTACCACACCCTAAACAAGATGACAGTTAAGAATAAGTACCCTCTGTCATTAATTGATGACCTGTTTGACACGCTCATGGGTGCAAAGGTCTTTAGCAAGATAGATCTCACTGCGGGATACAACCAAGTCCGCATTGCCCCAGGGTATGAAGCAAAAACTGCCTTTTGAACACGCTACAAGTTTTTTGAGTGTCGGGTCATGAGCTTCAGAATGACCAATGCTCCTTCCACCTTTGCCATGTTGATGAACAAAGCATTTGAAGAGTTGATTGGGAAATGTGCGGTTGTGTACCTTGATGACATTATTGTCTTCAGTCAAGATCAAACCACACACCTCCAACACCTCCGTGCTGTCCTTGACACCCTTTGGAAAAACCAGCTAAAAGCTAAACCCTCCAAATGCAAGTTTCTCAAGTCAGAGCTGCTTTTCCTTAGGCACATCATCTCTGCCCAAGGGATAAAGCCTGGCCCTGCCAAAATCAAGGCAATCACAAGCATGTCACCGCCCACTGATGTCAGTCAAGTGCGTACCTTCTTGGGCATGGTTGCCTACATGCGTGAATTCATCCCCAATTGTGGAGAACTTATTGCACCTCTCACCAAGATCCTGAACACTAAACAGCGCTTCCACTGGACCCATGTCAGAAATCAAGCCTTTAAGATGTTGAAGCAGATACTTACAACTTCACCCGTATTGAAGTTCCCTAATTGGAACCGCCAGTATGAACTCAAGACTGATGGCTCTGACAGAGCCATAGGGGGCATACTATGGGTAGAAACTGACAAAGGCGTCTTCTTACCCATGGCATACAAGTCCAGGAAGCTTACTGACTCAGAATAACGTTACCCTATACACAATATAGAGTTGGCGGCAATAGTGCACTGCATCAAGAAATGGCGCTGTTACCTGGAAGGGGCTACCTTTCCACCTGCCTCTTGACAGACCACAAGTCACTCCAATACTTCAACACACAGTCCCACTTGACATGCCGCCAAGAAGGCTGGTTCAAGTGTCTATCCCCCTACCAGTTGCGCATTTAGTACAAGCCTGGGAAGTAACTTGTCACAGATGACGCCCTCTCACAGCTCTACGTAGTGTCCATAACCAGGGATGATGGCTTGGATCCAGATTGGCCAATGCTTTACCTCCGCCCTGAAGCAATTGTTATGAAGGCCTTAACTCAGTAACCATCTCCAAGCTGAAGGAAAATGAAAGTCAGCTCACCACCAATGCTGGCAACGTCTGCCGCCAGTCAGAGATTGGTGAAAAGATGCCTTACATTCCCACCACACAACAAGGCAACACAATATTGCATTATCACCGCACCTTGGGTCACATCAGAGGACAAAACCTCTTTGAGATCATAAAACAAAAGGTTTGGTGGCTGCGTATGCGCCAAGATATCTTGGATCTCCTCAAAAAATGTGTGCTGTGCAAAAAGAATACATCCAAGCCTGCACCCCCCAAGTCTGTCCTGCCCATTAAGGCCATGAAACCCTTCAAACTTGGTCCCTTGATGTGGTTGGGCCTCTCCCTGAAGACAGACTGGGAAAGAAATCCATCATAACTGCCATCAACTACTTCACTTGTTAGCCAGTGGCCTGGGCAACAACTAACCACACCGCCACCACCATCACTCACTTCATTTGAAAAGAAATTGTTGCCTGCTTTGGGCAGCCCAAATGTCTCATAACAGATGGTGGCTTCAAACTTGTTGGACAGGTCATGAAGGCGTATTGTGCCAAGAATGCCCTCCAACAGATAGTTACCACCCCTTATCATCCGCAAGCCAATGTACGCTTAGAGCAATTAAATGGCTCACTGGCCCAACTGATTTCCAAGCTCTCACAGAAGCACCCTGATACCGCGTGGAATGAACACTTTCCCACTGCTCTACTTATTTTACAAGCAAGAATCAACAGAAGCACCAGGTTCAGTCCCAGCGCCTTGGCCTTTGGGACGCCTGACAGTCTGACAGGAGTTGAACAGGGGAAGTTATGATCTACAGTTCCCAGGAAACCCCCTGTTGACAACTCCATCCCTAAACCAATGTTGTTCCAAAGCCCAAGAAATTGAACACAAAAAATTGAAGGAGAGACAAAGCACCTTAAAGCTAGATACGCTGTAGGTGACCCCATCTACACCCTCAACCCTAATTTGGCCAAATTGGAACCCAACCACCTAGGGCCCTTCAAGATAGCTGCGGTCTATGACAATCACACCTATCAGCTTGAGGATGCCCAAGGAAACACCAAGACACTCCACCACAATTGCTTGCACCCCTGCTGCGCCATCCCCACACAAAGATTGTTTGTGTGGACCTTCCAAGATCTCCCGCAGACTCCAATCCTGGTGTCTGACAACAAGCAAGGGGCAAGGGGGGGGTGTTGCAACCAAGTTTCCAGACTTGCCTGTCAACATATCTTACAATACACAGGGGGCGCTCAATGAGTTGCTCCTTGACTGTCAGGGAACCACTTAATAGGAAACAAGTTCCCTACCTGGTGGACCAAAGCCCCTAAGTTGAGCCCTGCAATTACTGATCCAATAGGTACCATGATCATGGCAAGATGGCCCAAGTGGCCTAAATAAGCAAATCTACCCATCATGGAGCTGAACCAACCCAATAGATAATACCCTACCAAGTATGTCAACAGGTAGAAAGATGTGTTGGGTCTAACCAGATAGGGTTCTACTAGAAGAGGAGGAGTGGTGTTGTGACCATAGTGGAACTTTCTTCCCCAGTGGCCGGAGGGATACTTGAATCACCCGTTGGCCAGAGACTCCTTCTGGTGAGCATCATTGGGTGAGGAGTTATGCCAGTCAGTGGTGGGGGTAGGGTTTTAAAGACCTAATACAACTGTAAGCAGAAAGACTAGAAACCAGAACAGGAATAAGCTTCCTTTCATGGTTTCAAATGAGGGATCAAAGAATAAGTGTGGGCAGGAGTAAGATAATATAAATCTTTATTGTTGGAACAAGTGGAAATGATAGAAATAACTCTCTTAAATACTTCAATAGAGGCTGAAGCAGTTTTAAGAGGAACCTTTGATGCAAGGGGATTTTTCAATAATTGATATGAAAATAATGATTGGAATGAAATACCTCTCTAAGATGTGCATTGGGTGGTAGCTTAATAATATAAGTAATTAAAACATTTATAAGAGAAGAGTCCAAAAAACAGCCACAAGATCAGAAACAATTAAGCAGTTGATAAGCTTAATATTAACAGAGATCAAGTGCGGAGCCATAGTCACATATGTAACAAGTGGGTTTGAGAGCAGCAAGGTCAAGAAAGGCAGCCAATCAGAATGCAAGCAGTAAGTGACATTGTTGGCTAGACTATTAACAGTTTTGAAAGTAGATTTGAAGGGCGGAACAAAAGGCAAATGAATTGTATCAACATAAATAGCTAATTTAAGTTAACACTTTGACTGTAAACTAACCTGAGCCTTCTCTTTCAGGTCCTGGGTTTGATCCCTGTCCAAGACGTTGTTGATAATATTGGATAGAAAATACAATTTTTTGTTACTTTCTGGATAGGCAATCATTGATGAGGTAGAACAATTTCCCAGTAAGGAGAGATTGTTGTTGTCAGGGGGAAATTCCCTGACACTGTCCTCCCCAGGAAGGCCCTTTCCTTCCAGAGTACCCTTATAGCGTGAGAGGACTTTGGGTGCGTTTTCTATGTTCTCTTCTGGTTCCCAGGAGTTGGATTCTATCTAATAGCCCTTCCATTTTACCAGATATTGACGTTTGCCTTGAGAGATGAGGTGATTGAGGATGTCTTCTATTTCCCACTCAGGAGTATGGTCCAAGATGACAGGAGGAGGATCCTTGTGGCTCATGTCAGATGATGAACCCTTGAATTTATACGGAGGCTGATGTGGAACACATCATGGGCAGGGAAGTCTTCAGGGAGTTTGAGTCAGAGGTTAACATCAGAGTGTCGCTCAATAACCAACAGGGCCCCAATCTTCTTTAGGCCTAGCTTTTGCCCCAGAATATCCAGTTTAAGGTTCTTGGAATTGAGGAACACATAGTCTCCTAATTGGATGTCTTCAGGAGTTCTTCAATGTCTATCCGCTTGGGTCTTATACTGAAGGATGGTCTTCTCCAGTTGTGTCTTGAGGTACTGATGATTCTTGAATAACAAGGCCGCCCATTGGTGTGCAGAAGGAATAGTGTCTTTGATTGAAGAATCAGGAAGGTCTTCAGGGTTATATCCATAGTTGGCAAAGAAAGGGGATACTCCAATAGAGTCATGGTAATTGGTGTTGTAGCATAGTTGGGCAAGTGGAAGTAGGGTTACCCAATCATCCTGTTGTAAGTTTACATAGTTCCCAAGAAACCTTTCCGGCACTTGGTTAACCCTTTCTGTTTGTCTGTTGGTTTGAGGGTGAAAGGAGGTGGACATGAGAGTCTTAACCCGTAACACCTTCCTTAAGAACTGCCAGAACTTGGATGTGAATTGTGTACCTCAATCCAATATGATGTTGTTGGGGATTCCATGATTGGCAATTACATGAGTAAAGAGCATGTTAGCAGTATCCTCTGCCATTGTACGCTTGAAGGGCGTAAAGATTGCATATTTTGTTTGCCAATTCACTACCACAAAGAAGCCGGTCATGTTGCTGCTTTCTGGAAGGTCCACAATAAGATCCATAGAGATGGAGTACCAAGGATGCAGGGGAATAGGCAGTGGTTTGAGTAATCCTTGGGGCTTCATTGTGGAGGGTTTGTTGCAGACACACAATACGTATATGGAAATGTATTGGGCAACTGATTTCTTCATATTAGGCCACCAGTATCTTTGTTGGATTCTCTTATTGTCTTGTGTATGCCCCCATGTCCTGTGAGGGGGGAGTTGTGAAAGCTTTCTAGAATTGTTTGTCAGTGTTTGGTGGTTGGTACGTAGAGGCTTTGATTCTTGAACCAAGATCTAATGCTTAGCGTAAGGCCAGTAGGAGTGTTCTCCTTGTTAAGGAGTTAGGATGCAATGATGTCCTGGTCCAAGGTGGATAGATAAGACAGAGTTGTAATGTGGGAGAGGAACTGGTCTTCTGAGAGTATGGTGTGTTCATTGTATTTTCCATAAGACTGGCTGGACTAGGAACTCCTTGGATGACAGGGAATGGACAGAGGAGATGACAGAAGGGACAAAGGCAGTAGTATAGCCTAAATTAGCCATAAAAGGGGACACCTTGGTAGAAGAATGGGGGTAGCATTTCAGGAATACTGGGCTAAAGATAAGTGAGAAGCCCAGTTGTCTTGTTGTTTGTTGGAAAAACAGCAAAGGAAACATTCTAGTGTCTGATTTGTATGTTTGGTTTGCCCATTGGACTGGGGATGATAGGATATGCTAAGTGAGAGGTGAACGCCTAACTGGGTCATAAACTCCTTCCATAACAGGGAAAGAAACTGTGGTCCATGGTTGGAGACAATATCTCTTGGAGTGCTGTGGTGAATAAAGATGTGTTTAACAAAGAGGGAAGCAGTCTGTTTTGCAGTAATGTTGGAATTACAAGGAGCAAAAATAGCCTGCTTTGAGAATCTGTCTACAATGACCAGTATGGCGTCAAAACCTTCAGACTGAGGAAGCTGGACAATGTAATCTAAAGAGACAGACTGCCAAGGACCCTCAGGGACTGGGAGGGGGGAGTAGAAGACCCACAGGTTTCTGGGTGGAGTGTTTGCTTCTCTGGCAAACAAGGCAACTACTGACATATGAATTGACAAAGGTAGGCATCTTTGGCCACCAGAAGTGATTGCAGAGCTTAGAAAGAGTTTTCTTATATCTGGAGTGGCCTGCAGCAAGAGAATCATGGAGCATGATGGTTAGTAGCTGTTGAAGGTCCAGGGAAGAAACTACCAAAAGGTTGTCAAAGTATAACACCCCATCTAGCAGGGAGAAGGAAGGATTTGAAACTGTAACATTGTTTGTGAGAGCGTCAATAATATGAGACAAGACCTTGTTGGAACGCTGGGACTTGTGGATTTGCTTCAGTATGTTGGGAGTTGTGATACTGATAACATTAAATTTGAGAAAGCTCTTGGGAAGAAGGACCATCTTGGTGTTGAGGGATTTGTAGTCTTTGTCAACTTTGGACAATAAAGGGTGACAACTAAGTGCGTCAGGTAGGGTATTAAGTATACCCTTCTTGTAAACAAGCTTGAAGCAGAAATTTGACAGCTCCAGTACCCATCTAGCATGTCTCTGGGAGATACAACACAACTCAGTAAAGTAAAGCAAGTTCTTATGTTCCGTGTAAATGAGGAAAGGCTTGTCAAGTCTCTTGAGGTAGCAACCCCAATGCTTGAGTGTTTTGATGATGGAAAAAAGTTCCTTATTGTGTACAGGGTAGTTTTGTTCAGCTGGAAGGTGTTTTTGAGAGAAGTATGCAACAGGGTGTTGCATCCCATCCCCTCAAGCTGAAGGAGATCACCGCCAACAGAATAGTTGCTGGCATCAGTCTCAACCAAGAAGGGTTTGGAAGGATCAGGCATCAGGAGAACGGGAGTGGAGACAAAGACAGCCTTAGTAGCATCAAAAGTGAGCTGGGCCTTGTGCATCCAGACAAAAGGAGTGGAAGGAGAAGTAAGGGTAGTGAGAGGCAAAAATAAAGAAGAAAATTTTTCTACAAACTTACAGCAATAGTTTTCCAATCCAAGGAAACCACAAAGTTGTGAGCAAGTCTTGGGAACAGGCTAGTTCTGGATAGCATCCAACTTGCTAGGAGAGACAGCAAAACCGTTTTGAGTGACAATGTAGCCAAGGAAATTGACCTCAGTGCAGAAAAATCAGCACTTTGAAGATTTTGCAAATAGGTTGTATTCTCAAAGTCTCTGGAGGATCTGGCTGACGTGGGCAACATGGTTGGGAATGGAGGAGGAGTATATGAGAATGTTGTCAATATAAACATCAACAAACTTGTTAAGGAAGGGAAGAAGTGCCTCATTCATTAAGGCCTGAAAAGTTGAAAGAGCGTTACATAATCTAAAGGGCATTGCATTGTACTCATACAGCCAAACTGGGGTACAGAACACAGTCTTCCATTTGTGGCCAGGAGATACTCTGACCTGGTTGAAAGCACTTTGGAGGTCAATTTTAGTGTATAAAGGGCTGCCAGAAAAGCAATCAGTCAAAGCCTCAGCAGAAGGAATATGGCATCTATCCTTGATTGTGATCTCATTGAGTGCTCTATAGCCAACACAAGGGCTCTAAGAGCCATCTGATTTACTGACAAAGAAGATGGGAGAAAAACATGAAGACATGGATTGTGAGATGAAGCTTTTAGAGAGTTCCTCATTGATATAGTTTTTTAGTAGGGTGTTGTCTGAGTCAGAGAGGCAAATAAGCCTTTCCCAGGGAGGAGTGGTGCCTGGTTTAAGGGTTATCTGGATATTTTAGGGCCTATGAGGAGGTAGAAAGTTACATTCCTCTTCATTAAAGCAATCCTTGAAGCCAGAGTAACAATAAGGTAATCCATCCTTGTCCTTGGAGAAAAGAGTATCCAGGATTGTACTAGATATGGTAGTCAGGTTCAGTTTGGAGGGAAAATGACAAAGAGTACCAGATAAAAGAGGTAGTGATTTAATAAGGTCATTGCATGTGAATGAAACTTTGTTGTTTGGGTGATCAAAGTTAAGCAAAGACTCTCTCGTCCATGGGAATTCAAGGATGAATGGGAATGATAAGTTGGGAGAAGAGTTACACATGACACGGAATGGAGAACCCTCCAAGTCAATGGTGACGGGTTGCAGGATAGGTGTGGTGCTGGTGAGAGTGCTATTTCCCACCTTAATGTCAAGGGATCTGGAGGCAGGGAGTCCAATTAGATTAGCAAGTTTCTCTTCAATGAAGTTGGCATTGGCGCCAGTATCAAGAAGAGCAAGAACCTTGATCTTTCCCAAAGGTCTATGAATAGTTACTAAGACGGTAGGTGACTTGGAAGTGTTGCTAAGGGAAAGTGAGGTGAGTGTGGAGAATTTGTTGATAAGGGGGGAATGTTTGGAGAGAGGGCAGGCTGGTAGAAGATGGGCCTTTGATCCACAGTAGGAGCAAAGGTTATTGTTTCTTCTTCTAAGGACTTCCTCAGCAGTAAGGCAAAAACCTCCCCCAGCCTGTGGCTTGGTGCCAGGTGGAGGGGTTGAAGAAAGCGGTACCTTGTTGGGTACAAACAAACAAGATGTAGGGGATAGTTTAGAAGAAGGATGTGTTTTTGAGAAAAGGTATCTTTGGTTCCACTTGACCACCTCTCTGATAAGGGGTTCTAACTCATTGGGGAGGTTGTGGTGGACTGAAAATTCCTGGAGCAACTTGTTGAGACCTATCTTGTAGAAGCTGCAAACCTCAGCGTCAGAGGCTTGTAGTCTCAACTGAAGAGAGCAAAACTTCTGATTGTATTTGCCAAGTGGAAGCAATCCTTGTGCAAGACCTCAAACTGGGAAGTCAAGGGGGCAAATGAATCTTTGTCTTCTCCAGAGAAGGATAGGAGGGAACTGACAAAGAGATCATAGTTTTGGAGGATACCTGGTTTGTGTATTGAGTGAGAGCTAAACCAATTTCTGTAGTGACTGGTGAGCTTCTCAGCAATATAGAGGCCCTTTGGAAGTTGGTGGAGAACTCAGATCCGTAAGCAGTGAAGTGGGCTTGTGCATAAGCTAAAGTGATAAAAATAATAGGGGGAGCTATGAGCTAAGGTATTGAGAACTAATGTTTGGTTGGTGTAAGAAGTAGGAGTATGTCCTTCTTTATTACAAAAAACTTTATCATATAACCAACTGAGTAAAAAAACTACTAGAGATAACAATGTTACAATTATAATAGAGAGAAACAAGGCTAAAAAGATGATAGAAGAGATGGAAAAAGTATTTCCTGGGTTGATCCCATGGGAAGACAAAATAATGTAAGGTCTTGCCCATAGTGGTTCAAGGTTATAAACTAAAGTGTGTAAAGCATTAAGATTAAGATTCAGAAGGTATAAAAAGGTAGGAACTGTCTGTAAGATAATCTTAAAGAATCCTGCTAAAAACCTATACTGGGTTACAAAAGGAATGATAGAGTTTAAGAACCCTAAGCAAAGAAGATAAAACAAGGTGTTTAATAATAAACAATTTGTAACTAAGGGAATGTCAATATTTGGATACTCTCCATCAGTAAACTGGTATATATAAATATTAAAAGACTCCTTAAGGGAAAATAATGGATACAAAAAGCCTAAGGCTTGTTGTTTTACAACTTCCATTTATTGAAGAAAAGAAAAGACTAAACTTTAAAATGAATTAATAAAAATGTAAAAATTTCTAAAAATTAAGAACTCAAGTTAAAATTTGATAAAGAATTGAAGGGAAGAAATCACTTAGTTTTTTGGCTTAAAGCCTACTCTTTAAAAGCTCTTTATTTATAGAAAAAGAAGCCTTTTGGTTGACAATTGATAACCAGGGAGACAGCATCCAAGAAGAGGAGCAACTGGGGAAGTTTAGAGGTGACCAGGAAAAGAAAGGAGAAAAATAAGACCAGTTTAAAGTTGGTCTGCAACGTGAATCTGGGGGAGGAGCAGCAACAGCGTAACCAGGAGTTTCAAAAGGTAAGTGAAAATCAAATCTCTCTAACTTTAAAGTAGAGAATATATAAGCTAATAGGATAGCTGGAAGAGAAAGATGGCAACAACAACAGCAATTTTAATGCAAAACAACGTAAAACAAGGTAATTTATATTAAAATACTTAAATATTAACTCTTAATTCAAAATTCCAATATTAAAAAATACAGAAAGATTAAAATCAAGAAAAAACAAAAATATGATAATTTAAAGAGCCTGCCCTTTGGGGAAGGGCATGACAGCAATAGACTTTACTACACAATAGCCAGTAGCACAAGCAGTAAAGACACATACTGGCAATGACATGCAGCGGTTCATAGGAAAAGAAATCATCAGCAAGTTTGGAAAGCCAGAGCTCCTGATAGCTGACAGAGGAAATGAATTGACCTCTGAAGATACCAACATATACCTCACCAAGAATGGGGTCTAACACACAATGACAACACCTTACCATCCTCAGGCCAATGTACGCGTGAAGTGGCTGAATGGCAGCCTTGTGAAGGCCTTGGCCAAGCTCACTGCCAGGAGACCTGAGGACTGATATAAGAAGCTACTAACTGCATTGCTTGTATGCTGGACCCGTGTGAACAGATCCACTGGGAAAAGCCCCTTAAAGAAAGTTTATGGAACACAACCCAATATCATCCAAGAACTATCAGGACCTAAGCTGGAAATTCCCAGTAAAGTTCCACCCCGCTCAGATCCCTAAGTCATACAGGCCAATAGCAACCAACTAGAAAGAGAAGAAAAACGTCTACAAACAACCTTTGTCCCCATCCAAGATAGACATGATGTCAGCAGCAAAGTATGGTTCATGAATATTGACAAGAGTAAATTACAGCCAGAAAAAAGTAGGCCCTTCCATCATCCTAAAGGTAAAAAAAACAACACTTACCTTATTCAAGGACTCAGAAAACGCAAATAATATAAAGTTCTCCACCATTGTTGCAATGTGATAGAATGTAATGGATTTGATGGACTTTAAGTTTGAAATCAGATTCCAGAACACAATTACACATAGGCAATTGCTTGACTGATCAATTGAGAACTGGTGGATTCAAATGCATTCTGGATCCTACTCAAATCTTCTCAGTAATTTGGCAATTTGGAGGTTACATTAAGAGGCAACAAATTAGGCCTTTAATTCCAGAATCAAAGAGCCTGTTTGGCTTCTGAGTCCAGAATGATAAATAGAAGTAATATCAATAATCTAATTGGTTGATTGATCTCTACTTCCAGGTGCAAAATTAATAGTCCATATTGATATTAATATTTTGGTTATGATATTGATGCCAATCCTGGCCTAATACTCCAGCCTTCCATTCCAACAATTTCCCCTCCACCAATTTCCCTCCTCCCTATATATACTTGGTTTTTATATGAAATAATATAAGTTTTTACCCGCACATATTGTTCAATCCTACTTTGGTTTTACTACCCTGTATTCAGGTATAGTAATAGAACAATTACCAGGGCTAATTCTTGTTAGTAATACCCAACAGTACAATATACAACAACCATGATTGCCTGAGACCCTGCAAAGCAAGACAGAAGCAACGCAAGACTGTCCTACCTGCCACTAAACAACAGTTAGTCCAGTATGGCACCCAGTGTCAGGATACCAAGAGTACTGTGGAGCTCTAGCAGGTGAGGGAGGAGTCAAAGAAGGTACTGGCATGGACCACCAGATGATGGGACCTAACTTTACCAGGTAGGAAAGGGCCTTCCCAGCAACAGCCCAAGGTCCAGCCGCTGGCAAGGCAGAGTCAATCAATCCCGTGAGCACCAGATAAAGCACTCCTAGGAATTGACTACTCTGGCCAGTGGCATCAGAAGTGGGGGGGTTGAGATGGTTGGTTTGGGTGTTGGGGGCGGTTCCATGGGGACCAAGTAGGCAGTAGGATTGTTGTACTTCCTGTTGAAGATCAAAGGGTAGCTAGTGATTGCTTTGCCATCATAGACAATTTGGTAGGGTTCCTTGGGAGCGTTTGGGTGGGTGTAACACTGCAAGTCTTCCAATGCCCAGGGTTTGTGGTCAGGATTGGTGGGGTACTCAGTGAAATGCACAGGTCCAAAAGGAGCGTTGGGTGGACAGTAGTAGTCAAAGGCTTTGGTTTTATCAACTGGATTCTGACTATCTATCCCAGTAGGGGGGTACTGACGCTTGGGTGTATGCAGATGGAAGAGTATCTAAAATATGTATGAAAACAGATTAGTGAATCAAAGGTTCATAAAAACTTTATTTGGTAAGGATGACAATACAGAACTTTTTCAAGTGCTTCTGATTTTATACTTACTCACATGCAGGTGCCTCTGAGCATTCTTCTGGTGCTATCTGTGTAGCAAGGCTTGGCATCTCAGGTTCTGCTGTTTAGTTGGCTGCTTCATGGTTATTTTTGGGGGTTTCAGGAACAGTTTTTTGGCTTTTTGATGGTCCATCTTGGCTTGGCTGGTCATTGATTCTGGCAGGTTTGGCTTCTGGGGTTTTGAGGGTTTTCCCAATTTGATCACAATTTTTGGACTGCTTGACAGGCTCTCTTGAGCCCAAAGAACTTGATTAAAAAAGGGGACCCCAATTGGGGACCCCAAATTACTTAATAGAGGGTGGGCTTGATCTGGGTTTACTGAGCAGCTAAAAATAGCCTGCCCAGGCCCAGCCAAACCCATCAAGGCTTTGGCGTAGCTTTTGAGGCCCAAAGCGGGCCCCTCAGCTACCACCAGGGTGGAAATGGTTCCCACACCTGGATTTGCTTTGAAAAGCAAAAATCTAGGTGTAGGCAAATCTCCCCCCGCCCGCTAGCCCCACCTGGTGGCTAGGAGCGGGTTCAATTCCCGCCTGGGGCTTCAAAACTTTTACTTTTGTAACACCTGGGCTCCTGACAGCCTCCCTGACAACCTGCCCCCAGAGGAGGCCAACCCATAGTTGGGAGTGTTGAAACACCAGGATCAAACCGCCAACAAGGTTTTGAGTAAGCGGGTTTATGACCTGCAATCCAATTACCCAGTCACTCAAAGCCAGACTAGGAAGTTAACTCAAATTTCCGAATCCAACAACATGAACAGATGATGATCCCTTATGGTGGATACCTTGTTTTGGCGCTTGACTCATTATCAGGATCAAGCCACCCCCTTCATCATCCCACTTTTTGATTAAAACTATCATGTTCCTGTTATCCATGACTCACATTAACTATATAATCATTATCTCTCAATAAAGAATATTATCTAGTTTCTAAATATTTTTCCCCTTGTAACTCTGCTAAAACAGCACAGTTACAACACCTCCTAATCCCTGATGTCCTTGCCTCCTGTCATTCTTGTCAGCTCCAACAACCCCCCCTTCCCAACATCAATTCAAACTTACCTCCCCTAAGCATGCCTTCCACACTGTGAGTATTGATGCTGTTGGGCCCCTTCCTTGTTATAAGTCTGGATGTTGATTCATCTTGGTAGCTGTAGACCATTTTAGTAAATGGGTTGAAGCCCAAGCAACATAAATAATAACTGCCAAGACCACTGCTAACTTATTGTTGAAAGATATCTTCTACTGTCATGGCTTCCCTCAAGTCTTGCTTTCTGACAACAGGACCAACTTCAATGCCCGTCTCATAACGTCCATTGTAGAAGCTATGGGCACGCACCAATCCTTCTCTGCGCTGTATAACCCTTCAACCAACAGGACTGTTGAACAGGAAAATTCCTCCCTTGTGTCCATCATGAGGAAACTTACCCTCTCTGATGCTGCCAACTGGGATATATTACTCCCTGCTGCTCTCTTTGTGTATTGGCTCAGTAGACACCAAGTCACTGGTCAGTCTCCCTTTGCCATGCTGTACAGGCGTGAAGCTACAGCTCCCTCAATATTAGGACCCCCTTTGATCAAAGTTGATGTGTCTGTCAATCCTGAAGCTCATGTCAAAGACTTGACTAACCGTATCATTGACATTCAGGATACAGCATATTCAACTGCCTATAAAGTTAAGGCTTTGGAGCTCTTGCCTTCCAATGCTTCCAGTGTAAGGGTTAAATGGTGGGCTATAAGATGCAACAAAAAACAATGTGGATAAAATAAACAAATTATCAGTTGCTTCAACAACACTAAACCAAATTGGTAAGATGGTGTTACTAATTTTGCGCCTTTGTGAGTGTAGCAAATGGCAGACATTAAGACCAAAATCAAAAACATTAATGGAAGAGGTAAATCAGAGGACAAAGCCAGGAGAACTAAAGGTTACAAAGTGGGCCAAGGCGCAGTTAAGGAATCAGCAGCAAAATGAAAGAGGGCAGCTGACATACTGTCAACTACTGGGGCCAAGAGGCCAAGATACTCTAACATGAGGTTTTTGGAGACTTGTTTTGTTTATTCTTCAGGGAAATATAGCTATCTAGAAACAAGTTTCTAGAGGGGAAATAGGGAAGTCTTAAGGGAATTCAGGATGAGTTGGGAGGAGATTCCGCGGCTTCTGATTGGCTGACAAGAATATTTTCAGCAGTTGGTGGTCCTGCCTTGGAATTTGAGTCAATGTCGTCATAATTCAAAAAATTCCGGCAACCAGCATATCAAGCGCTATCATCCCCAAATAGTGTATAACGCGTAATTTTCTTGTCAATTATTCATGGAAAAATAAGGCAGGTCCAGATTTTTGAGGGCTATTTGGGCAACCCCAGCTTTGACCCATTTTTGTCTATGACAGCATTTAAGTTGTCAATCTCTTTCAGGGGGTTGGCTGCGGTTCTTTGCTGATTTTGGGCTTTATGAGGGCGTACTATCCCTTCCATTTGGGTTTCTACTGTAACATCCAGAGCCCCCTCCCTGAGTACCAAGTTGGTGACCTAGTTGTTATAAATTAGACAACATGTGTATAATGGTCAAGGCTATTAGTGGAATTAATCTTGATAGTCAAGACTAAACTGGCTTGCACTCAAATCCGTTGGATCCGAAGGATCTGACGGATTTGTATTCCTAATCATATCTCAGACGTTACAATATGATGGCCAAACTGTTACATCCAGATTGGATTGGGTTTTAAAACTACAAGTAGCTTCCATAATGGGCAGCTGCAAGCTGCAGCCATTCCGGGGTAATGCACATCCACTCTTCCTTGCTGGACCATCTGGATCATCCCAAGACAGAAAGAACATAGATGCAAGAGCCTGGTGGACACCAGAAGAACCTGTAATGTTCCTGACAATGGTGCAGGTGTTAATAACACTCCTGCATCCATTGTGCAGCCAGTATATTATATAAACTTCCCTTCTTTCTAAATAAAAGATATGCTTTTGCATATTGAATCTTGCCTTTTTACTCAACTTAATTGTTACCTAGTATTAAAAGGTAAAGACTACATAGTCATTAGACCTGTATTAATTTGTTTTTAGGCCTGCTACTGTACTCTACCACAAGCAACACTACAGATGTTAAACCACAAGATGTCAATCAGGCCCAATTTGCAACATTGGTGCTCACTCCTAGAATGTATTCATCCAAACACACCAAACCTGCAAAACACCCCTGCTGTGGTCCTGTTTTAGTCAAGGGAGGGAATGGTCCACTCTTTACTTCTGCTCAGGCATACCTGCAAAGCATACTCCATGTCACAAGTGACAAACTCCTATCAACTATGATTATTGAAAAGCCTCAACTACAGGATTTGAACCCTGATCCCCTGCGGGCCGCCAGCCTGCAGTTTTTTGAGCTCAAACCAGAGCAGGATTTGACTTCGGAAAATCCTTTGAAGCTTGATGAATATAATTCACCTACATCAACAACTCCCACACTAAAGGTTCCTGTTAACTCAACCAATCAGCGGGCGGTTCCAGCCATAGATCCCAAAATACCTCAGGCCCACATGGAAGGGGAGACAGAGAAACTTCCCATAGAACTTGGGCCACCCAGAGACAACCAACCCCACAACCCGACTAGGAAATTTGAGCATTCACAGTTTGAGCCAGCCAATGAAATAACCCCTGCAATGGATGCCACCAAGAACTGGGAAGACCTAGTAAACAGCAAAACCCGGGCCAAGGGAATTTGTGAAAGTTTTACCATGACAGATGGGCATACTTATACCTTGGACCGCCAGGAAGATGCCCATTGCCATTCTTGCAATACAGTGACATGAACCTTTGGTTCAACTAGATCATACCTTATTTGTTATTAGTTCTACTTCATTTACAGCCTACATCTTGCAGTTCTGCACCCCACGCTCACCTACCCCAAGAAACTGCGGACCAGCCGCCCGACCTTTACCGTCCACCAGGAGCTCCCTTTGGCCCAGTACATTTTACCAAGTACCCACCTAACCCGGAGTATTTGGAGTTTACTCTAGAGGAAATCCTAATCCACGACCCTGAAGCTAGAACTAGAGAGACAGAAGTCCTTTATAGAGAAGGCACCAAAATTATCCAGCCCCCTCTGCTATTCTGCAACAAGTATAATTTCCTGCCCGCATATTTGGTTCCAATAACACTGCCCCTCACCCCTCATCCTGCGGCCTGACTGCCCACAAGAATCTGTTGCCACTAATGAATTCACTTCCACCCAGATATTTGGGATGATTTATATCACCCTCACCAGACTGATTGATTCTATGGTGCCTTTAAGCAGACCTTGGGCAGACCTTGGAAAATTGTTATCTTATATTGTAAAGTTAGCCCCAATCTTGTGGTGGGCTCTCCCTGCTGGGCCCACGGGCCGTCTGCCTGCAAGTTCTCAGGAACCCCCCACTGATTGGATCCCTGACACTCCAGCAGACACTGGAATTATCCTTCCTGGTGACCACCAACCAGGATGGTTCTCCTCAAAACCCCAAGGAACTGCCTGTACTGAGCCAGTTTACGGGAGATGTACAGAGACCTCCTACCATCCAATGCTACCGGACCCTGAACTTAAATATGGCTACATCTAATCCAGTTAACGCCAACATAGTTCCCTCCTCCCAGACCTTGAACTCCACTATTCAAGGAATGGATGAAGGAGCAGTACAAGATTGGGAGAATTTGGCTCACCTGGCAATCCTGCCAGTGTATGAACCCTCCATCAGAGAGAGATTTTAAACCTTGAGTCATATCACCCCCAACCAGCTCCAGAAAGACATGAAGACCATTGATCAGATGAAGGAGTACCTATATTACTTTGTACACCCTGCTATCTGTCATAATTGAGTCCATCTTGCACGCCAAGAGAGTGTTCTCCTGCATCAAGGACAGTTGATTGAAGCCCAACAGAACTTCTTACAGACCCTGTACTCCAATCTCAGTTCAAACTTTGGGTTGGTTAACCAACAGATTGCTGAGCTAGTCAGAAATCAGATGTCTTCAACCCAGTTCATGGAGACTATGGAGCAATCCTTCCACAACTACATCCCCCAGGTGGTTCAAAAAATCCTTAGCAATTATGGGTTGGATCCACATTGGATCTCTGTAGTAACTGGACACGTTAAAAGTTCCAGAGATCTCTTCCAGGCCATTGTACAGGAACTGTAAAAGATAACCACCAGTACTAAAACAGATGAGATCACTGGAAATGACAACAAAAAGCTCTATAAAGAGGTGATGGAACTCTTTAGTCACTTCCACTCCTTGGAAAAGGATGTCCGGGAACTCCAACAGAGACAGGCCGCCTTAGAACAGGTTAACCGGACCTTTGCTAAGACCATCTGTCAGCAGATCCAAGGCTTAGAGGATTAAGTGGATGGACTGGTAAAAGAAAACCAGGTCATCAGAGAGGAGCTCAAGGGCACCAGGGCCACAATCCTTACTCTCTAAGATCAAATTGACTGCCTTACTGCTTGTCTACCAGCCTCCCCTCCCAGAGGAAGAACAGTACACTTTGAGGAATCTATGTCAATTAGTAGACTTTCCTTGGGTAGCCAGGCACACTCCTCTGGCAATGAATTTTACCATAGCTATGATGAAGACAATGCTGCCCAGAGAAACATCCCTAGGAACATCATGATGACTGAAGCAGTACTATAGAGTAGTGATAATCCCCTGGCTACTCCTGAGCAAACTAGATTGCAGGAACATCAGGCTGCCTCAGAAGCTAGGTATCAGGCTTCCAGAAGCAACCACTCTCCCATCCAACAATCTTTCAATACAAGCAACATGATCCCTAACTTCAAACATGTCAACTTGCCAAAATTTAATAGGAAGATTAATGTCACCATGTTTTTGAGATTTTATGAGAACATAATGTATGGGGCTGATGAGGCAATGAAGAACTCTGTCATCTTTAACTGCCTAGATTCTGAGACCCAAACAATCATCATACCTAGACTCCCAGAACGTGGATGGACCTTTTTCAACGTCTCCAAGGCGTTAATATATGAGTTTGGCAGCAAAGAGACCCTCAAAAACCGGAAAATGTACTTTGTGTAGGGAGGCATCAGAAAAGGAGAAACCATACAGGAGTTTGCTGATAGGTTTTACTTATAAGCCCAGACTTTGATCTCCCTGAAGGCTACTTCCTTCATTGATGTTAAGTCTTCTCTGCTCAATGCAGTACAACCTAACAAGAACCTCTCTCTTGCTCTGAAGTCTGGAATCTATGGAGCCCACAATGTCTCCAACCTGATTTGTCACCTGCTCACATTCAAGGATGACTTTGAAGTGCCCATGCCCTCTGGACCAAGAGCATTCCAGGAGAATAGAAACAAACCATCTTTCTCTGAAAAGCCTAAAACTGGTGAAAGCTCTACCACTCAAGGAACAGCTGGTACCAATAGCAACCACACTTTCTATAAGTGTGGGAAACTAGGACACATGTCTAGAGAATGCAAGCAACCAGCACCCAAGATACACCACGTAGGAGCAGAGGAGTATGACTAAGAAGGAGATCAAGAGGATGAGGAGGCTTCTCAAGACGAGGAACCAAAAAACTGCTAAGCAACCAGGATGAGGAGAAATCCCTGGTTGCCCATGTACATGTACCTCCCCTCTCTCCGCCCTCTCCCCTCTCACCTGAAGACCCAGGTACTCCTGGCTGTGTTTCCCCACCTGACAAAGCTCTGACTTTGGAAACTGCAGACTCCAAAGTCCTCACATCAGCAAGCCCTAGCCTAGGCTCCACTGATCCTGACGCTAGCCCCTTGCTCTGCTACCCTGACTGCCAGGAGATGGAAGAAGACCAGCTTCATAGAATTCTTGCTATCAACACCCTCACCAGAGGCAAAAGAATAAGGAAGGAACCCTTGATCACCCCTGAATCCAGAGAGACAGTTGCACTTACTTATGCTGAGCAGTTGACCCTCCCTACTACTGAAGTCACGCATGAGAGTGATAGCACCAAGAAAATGGCACAAATCCTCAAGTCTGTTAATGTCTCTGCTTCTCTGGATGCCCTGAAAGGATTCAGTCCTACCCTGTGTACAGCTTTGGAGGAATTTCTTAGTAAATACAAGGATATGGATGTCTATCAAATAACATCTCTAAGTAATGGAACTCATAGAACGGACTGCACCTACATTAATATGATGATCCACAAGGTTAAGGTCCGAGCCATCATTGACTCCAGTGCACCAGGAAATATCATCTCCTGCAACTAGTCAATGAACTGAAGTTGGCCCTAGACTTGGATTACCAAGAGGTATTTGGGACAGCAGGCCCACTTACCACTAAAGCCATGGGCGCTTACTTGTCATTGCCCCTACAGTTTGGGAAGTTGATTGTAACTGCTCCTGCTATAGTTATAGACAACCACAGTTATGATATTCTTATTGGCACAGGGTTTATGACAAGGTATGGGACTATTACCAACCATGGTGATAATACCTTCAAAATCCTAGATCAGACTACCCCCATGTACTACAATGGTACTAAGGTGGTTGACCTTCCCAAGAAGAAGCTTCACTTCATCAACATGGAGTATGCTGACGGTGATATTCCTGTGGCCTATACCTTAAAGCACAGGAAGATTAGTATGCTTCCCCTGTCAACCAAGGAGTACAAAGGAATTCCCTTGTACGCTTCCTCCATGTTCACCATTCCTTCTGGGTCTCAAGTGATTCACCATACTGGTCTGTCCTTAGAGATTCCTTCTGGGTTACATGGTGAAGTCTTTGGCCATCATGGTGCCTCTTTCCTGGAATCATGGATCTGTCCTGGACTAGTCATTCCTGGACCAGAAGAGCTTCAGGTCCTACTAGCCAACCTTGGTCCTGTCCCCTTGACTGTGCATAAAAATGAGTTACTGGGATACATTAGACTAGAAGAACATGCCAACTTGCTCCAAGCGTCACCCTTTTCTGGACTTGATGAGCTAGAACTTCCTGTGAACCAGCCCTTGATCTTGCCTGTGATTCCTTGTGACTCTCTGGTTGATCTCACTGAACCAGAAAAGGACCAGGCACTGGCTCTCTTTGAAAAATACAAGGGAGTCTTTGATAAAGATGAGTTGGACCTTGTGAAGGCCATTGGAGTAGAGCATACCATTGACACCCAAGGACAACCTCCAATCTGGTCTTTTCCTATTTGTTGTAGCCAAGCAAACCAAGCTACTGCTAACAAAGAGCTTCAGAAGTTACTAAGCTCTGGGTTGTTGGTACCCAGAAAAAGCCCTTGGTCTTCTCCCCTCATTATTGTTAAAAAGAAGGATGACTATAATAGAGTGATCATTGACTATAGAAGACTGAACTCCATCACTAAGAAGGACTCCTACCCCCTTTCACGTATTGATGATACTTTGGAACAATTGGGAGGAGCTAAGTTCTTCAGTACCATGGAACTAATCAGTGGTTACTGGCAGATTGATCTTCCACCTGAGGATCAGGAAAAATGTGCCATCATTACTGAGAAAGGACTTTTTCAGCCCACACAGATGCCCCAGGTACTAACAAACGCCTCTGCCACTTTCCAGAGAGCTATGGATGCAGTTATGGGTGACTTGATGCTCACATTGGTGCTTGTATACTTGGATGGCATTAATGTCTTTTCCAAAACCTTCACTGAGCATTTACAACACTTAGAAGAGGTATTCAATAGGTTACTCAAAGCCAATCTGAAGCTGAAGCCACGGAAATGTAGTTTCTTCAAGGAACACTTAGAATTCCTAGGGTTTGTGATAAGCAAGGATGACCTATGCCCTGTACCTGCTAAGGTGGAAGCAATTGCCAAGATGCAGGTACCAGCCAACAAGCGTGATATCCAAGTCTTTCTTGGAATGATTGGTTACTACCGCAGATTTATCCCAAACTTTGCTACACTTGGAGACTCCTTGTTCAACCTTCTACATGCCAATGTGAACTTTTTTGGAGCTCTTCTTGTCAAAAGGCATTCAATGCTCTGAAACAGATTTTAATGTGTGCCCCTGTACTGGCCTATCCTAACTTTGAGAAGTTTTTTGTGGTGCACACAGGTGCTAGTCTCACTGCCATTGGTGGTGTTCTTTCCCATCTAGATGATAATGGATTAGAACACCCTGTTGGTTATTGTTCTTGTACCTTGAAGTGTCATGAACATAACTACACAGTGACTGAAATGGAATGTCTTTCAGTAATTTACTCTTACCATAAGTTTAGAGTATACTTAAATGATGTACACTTTACTGTGCTTACTGATCACAACTCTCTCCAATGGCTGAAAACATTGAAGGACCCTGAAGGAAGACTTGCCAACTGGGCCATCAAACTTAAAGCCTTTACTTATGACATAGTGCACTGTGCCAGTGCAGCCCATCAGAATGTTGATTGCCTCTCCAGATTACCTACCATTGCCCTTGTGTCTTCTATTGCCAATAAGCTTTATGACAAACTACTGGTTGACCAATCTTTGTGGGGGGAAGAACCCATTGAATTCTAAAATATTCTTAAGAAGCTTTCAGTGGACACCAAAGTTAAATATGGTCAACTCTTTAAGATTTACAAGGATAACTGGTTGCCATATGTACAACCCTCATATAAAACAGACTCTGTAGTTGCATCACACAAAGATACAGGATATGAAGTAATACAAGTGACCCTTGCTCAGTTACAGCAGCATTGCTACTGGGAAGGAATGCCCTCTGATGTTGCTGAAGTTCTGGCTGCCTGCCATGACTGCAATGTTGAACACCCAAAGATAGCAAGATTCCAGCACAAGCTGATCTGTCCAGGATTTGTCTTCCATACTGTGACCATTGATGTGGTGGGACCCTTGCCAGTCTCAAAAGATAAAAACAAGTACATTATAGTGGCTGTGGACCAGTTGAACAAATGGATTGAGGCCAAGGCTATCTCAAATCAGTCTGCACTCACTACAGCCATGTTCATCTTGGAACACATCATATACTGCCACAGATGTCCTCAGATGCTGTTAACTGACAATGGAACCAACTTCACTAGCTATATGATACCCAGAATAAACCAACTGATGGGTATCAGAGGCACATTATCCACCCCATATCATCCCCAAACTAATGGAATAGTTGAACAGACTAATGGAAGTTTGGTACAGATCCTCAGGAAACTAGCGCACCAACATGAGTCAGAATGGGAAACTTACCTGCCTGCAGCCAACTTTGTTTACAACATTGGCTATCATAGAGCAACAGGCAAAATCCCCTTACAACTCCTGTATGGACTTCAGCCTGGTTTATCTCCTCATCTGTACTCCTTGATGAAACCTAATCCAGCTGTCACCCCAGAAGCCTACCTCCATAAGCTAGCTCAGACTTTGATCAGAATACAGGCCAAAGTCTATACTATCAATCTGAACACCAAGCAAAAGGATTTGGAGCTTGCCAAAGCTAAACGCCCAGACCTCCCCAGTTATCAAACTGGGGATCTAGTCTACTTCTACAGCAACAGAGGCTATGGACATGAAAGAAAACTTGCCTCCCTATGGCAAGGACCTGTTAAGGTCATCCAGAAAGTAGGTCCTGATAGTTATACATTGAAGGAACCTGCCACTGGACAACTGGTCACTAGAGTTCATGTGCAATACATGTGTATGGCTCCTAGTGATCAGGAGTAATTCCCCTTTAGGACAACAATTTGGAAAAAGATAAGCCTAATAAAAAATGCCATGAGTTTTTTTCCACATTGCAGAAAGAAAGGCATAAGGCATAATTACTACAAAAGGCTTTATTGGAACTTGCAATGTTTGGAGATCACTGCCTTTAAATGATGAGTCATTGTGAGAAGGCCCACACAGGCTGCCATGTACTCCTCTGCATAGTCCTCCTTAAAGTGCCACAGACAGAAGATAGGGTAATCAGGGTATTTATCCCAAGCCTGTGCTTGGTTGAGGCCCATCCAGACGGGAAACCTAATTCTCACTATCAAGGCATCCAAGAACAGATGCTCTTTGCTCCAGTACTTCCGGTTCAAGGCAATGTCTGTTTTGTAGACTTCCCGCATGAGTCCCTCTAATAAGATGGGAACATCCTCCACCTCAGCCACTGCTAGCTTATCCAAAGGAACTGTGAGAAGGTGCCCAAGCAAGGCCAACTGAGTATACATATACTTGATTTTGGAGTTCAGAGATGTAGAAAGGCCTGCACTCACCCTCTGGATGCAAAAGTTCTTTCAATCTTTATCAACCCAGCTGGTCACTTCTAGGTCTACTTTCCCTTCATGGAACCAAGCTCTGATTATCCCCCAGACTACTGCCAGAGCCAGGTCAATCTGTTCTTGATAAAACTTCTTCCCCTTCCACTCAAAGTTTTGGAGTTGACCCTCAGCAAACTTCAGTGCTGCTTCTTGGTCAAAACAGAAATGATAAAAATTCCCCTCCTTGACCTTGGCCTGAGTTAATACAGATGGATCCTTCAACACCTCTTGAAATAAGGCATGAAAATGAGGCCCTTCCCCAAGTTTGACTTCCTTGGCTTCCTTTCAGTCTAGAATGCTAGAAAGATCAAACCAGGTGACCCCTTCTTCCTGTTGAGCTTCTAGTTGAACTACTGGCTCCTGTGCCTGGGAAGTTTGAACTCACTTGACCAAATGTCCAGCCCTCTTCTGGCTCTTATTCTGAGCGCTCTTCTCCTTGGCTAATCTGGCAGCCTTGTTGGCTGCTGCTCTGGCTTTAACTGTGGCAGCTCTGGAAGCTCTTGGTGATTTCCTTTGATTATCTGACATGTGCAACCCTTGAGAACTGTGCCCTCTATTTATACCCTTGCCCATTCTAGTAGTGGTAAATGTCATAAAGTAGACGGCATGTGAATAATGGTCAAGGCTACTAGTGGAATTAATCTTGATAGTCAAGACTAAACTGGTTTGCACTCAAATCTGTTGGATCCAACAGATCTGAAAGATTTGTATTCCTAATAATATCTCAGACGTTACAATATTACAGCCAAACTATTACATCCAGATTAGATTGGGTTTGGGAACTACAAGTAGCTTCCATAATGGGCAGCTGCAAGCTGCAGCCACTCTGGGGTAATGCACATCCACTCTTCCTTGCTGGACCGTCTGGATCATCCCAAGACAGAAAGAACATGGATGCAAGAGCCTGGTGGACACCAGAAGAACCTGTAATGTTCCTGACAATAGTGCAGGTGTTAATAACACTCCTGCATTTATTGTGTAGCCAGTATAGTATATAAACTTCCCTTCTTTATAGATAAAAGATATACTTTCACATATTAAATCTTGCCTTTTTACTCAACTCAGTTGTTACCTAGTATTAAAAGGTAAAGACTACAAGGTCATTAGACCTGTATTAATTTGTTTTTAGGCCTGCTACTGTACTCTACCACAAGCAACACTACAGATGTTAAACCACAAGATGTCAACCAGGCCCAATTTGTGGCACTAGTCCTCTATAATCAGAATTGTACTAGAGGCCAAGCCCATAAGCTTGAATCTCTCTGGGTTGGACCTTGTGAGGTCACCTTCAAGAAGGGCGTCAAGTATACTGTGAAACCGCTGCTTTCTGACTGCCATTTTGCCCAAGTTCATTACAAATTCCTCTGCAAATATCAACTCCCTGTGTCCAATTTTGAGGGGGGAGGTGTCGTAAATTACACCATTAATGCTATTTTGATATGGCCTTCAAATAGTGATATGTGCGGAGATTTGGTGGGTTTTGCTTTTGACTTTGGGAATTCCTTGCTTTCCGTAAATGAGTCTAATCCAATCTCCATCCATTCCAGAATACCATAACTGCCCTTGTCTGATCCTGGTATGACCTCACCCCAATGTGACCCCCTAGATCACTCTGTCTACCTAATGAGTGATCATCAACCCTTCTCTACTATTTAATTAGAATCATTTCTCCTAATTAAGATAAGTTTATTCACATTTGCTTTGGCTTCAAATCTCCAAGGTTTTCCTTTCCTTTTTTCCAAAAGGAATACCTCATCTTGTATTCCAGGAAATTAAGGTATGTGCCCTTAATTTTGCCCTGAAGGCTAACCCAAAGCTAGCTTAAAACCTCAAATCTTTTTTATAAAGATTTCCAGCTGTGTCCTCCTGGATGTCATCCCCAGGAGCCAAACAAAACACGGCTACTCCAGTCCACCAGCTGAATTTGATTCCCCCTTGCAAACTGATGTTGATAAATTGACGTAATTTGAGTGTCACCAAATATAAGCTTATTAATCAGCATGGTCATCAGAAGTTGTTCAACCATGGTTTCTTTGCAAACTGGAATAGATACTCACTTGAAAATGTGGAAGGAATAGTAGCTCAGGATTCAGGCGGTACTGTTTGTCAAATTTTGATATATATTGAATAATTTTCACTGTTTCAACTCTTAAGAGTTGAGTCCTCCCAAAAACTTACTCAATAAAATTAAATATCCCTTGATGTCAGGATTGACAATTCATTACCCTGGGGAACCTGGGCCCAAGGGTGTGATTTGAACCCTGAACCTACATTCCTGCGGGCTGCTGGGCCCATGGACCAAGGGCCCGCCTGCCCGCGTCTTTTTGGGATCAAGCCCCTGCAAGCTGAGGCTCTCACTAAGTCCCAAAGCCAGAATACCTGTATCAGCATGACCATGGTGGCGCCCAAAGAGGAGCCTCTCAAATTGCCAAATGGAAGCAGAGATGGCGCCTCTGTGAATTCCATGAGTTTGAAGTCCTCTCAAGTGACCAATCAAACCCTGCTGCCAAAGATAAACCTTGGCTTTGGGATTGACCCCGTGACCCCAACAAAGAATCAAGAAAATTGAGTGACCAAATTGGACGTCCTGACCAATGAGAGAACACCCAGCCAAGGTGCCATTTCACCGCTCTCACACCCAGGCCCTCTGGCTGCCCGCCTGCACTTTTATCAATATTTTGATAAAGCCCTGATGGAAAATACTAAGTTTGGAGGCAGAATGCTATATATGCCTATAGATTCTGTGCTCAAACCTTATTATCATTTTTAAATAAAGGTTATGTTACTTTTGCTTTTACAGCTATTGCCATATTTTTTATTTGCCGTCTATCAATTCATTTCAAGATCTCCTGGCCCTCCTGCCCTGCTGCCTGCAATTTTCTGTCCACCTGGTGCACCCTTTGGGCCCGTTCACTTCACTGATTATCCCTTGAAGCCCAAATATAAGGATTATACACCAGAGAAAATTCTTGAACTTGACCCGCTAGCCCGCATCTAATCTGCCATTAGATACAACCGCCAAGGCCTGTGGATATTCTCAACCCAAAAACTATTTAGAGGAAAATTCAATTATCTCCCGGCCTACAATATCTATATGGAACCACCTGTAACACCCAAACCAATGCCAGCCTCTTCACCTGACCTTCCAACTGACTATACCAGCAAGCTTTTTTAATAGTTTGCATCACCCTCACAGGGGTGGTGGACACTATTGTACCAGCCGCCAGCCTGTGGTCTTGGGTGGGGAAGTCTGCTTCCTACCTTCTAAAGTTAGCTCCTCTCTTGTGGTGGGCCCTGCCCGCAAAAACCCCGGCCCAAGTTACCCCCGGAAATGGCAGGCCAGCTGCCCGAGACCGGATCCCTGACACTTGATATAATCTTTATTTTAAAAGTGCATCCTGTAGTTGGCCTTTTGTGCTACATCCCCTACAATTTAATCCTTAACCGTATTATCACAGGAAGATGGGGGCCTACTGTCGGTACTTTGTTGTTGTCTCTGCCAAATTTTAATTCAATGCCTGCCAATCTTGGAACTATTCCTCCTACTGTCAAAGCTGAAACTCTGGTGCTATATCAATGTCCTGAATTTTATGCTGAAGACATTCTGTATCTCACAGGCCATTTATCTAGGGCTTTTTTGATTGGGGTTAATTATTTTACTTAACCCAAGTATCTCATTTGAAAATTTCACAAAACAGTATCTGAAGCTGCGTTGGTGGTTAATTATTAACTCTATGTGGATTTGGTGGGTTATTCCCCACCACATGGAGACAACTTCTTATTATCCCTCAATTTCTGTCACATTACTCAACTCTTCTACGTCTGAGTTTTTAGAAGCATTTTGTCATGAATTTGTGTTTCTTTTCTCCTGTTCCGTTGATATATCTGTGTTTACTATGTTTATTTGTATCAGCTCATTTCTGAGTTTTCAGTTTGGGCTCTTCTTTAATTTGTGGCTTTCATCTCCGGTAACAGTTGTTGAGACTGAATCATCTGCTTATTATTTCTGTTGCATCATGTTATTTTGGCGCCTGGATTATTTTCCTGCTCCACCCACTGATAAAATTTTGAGTGAATTTTTGTTGGCTTTATCATTCTATTCTGGTTCTAGCCTTAGTCACAAATTGCAAGTTTACCATGTAATGACAAAGGTTTCAGAGGATGCTTGCAAATGGTTATTGTCTGTGGTGGAGCACAATCCACATGTTTTAACTGAAAGTGCATCTTTATACCCTTTGTTAAATAATGTGTGTGTATCTATTGAGGAGCTCAAAGTATATTGAAATTTGTACACCTTCCAGCAGGATACTACTCTGCTCTCAGTATTCCTTCCTCAGTTTCTTGACTACTGCCACACAATTGATGTTCCTGAAGTCAATAAGATCTCAGCGTTGTGGTTAGCAGTTGATCAGACTGCTCAGAATTTGGAAGTTTGGGATTCTCTGTTAACTACAACTGAGGCCCTGGTAAGCCAAATTCTTTCTCTGGTCTCAAATCTGTTGACTTCCAAACAAGGTACTATAAAGATTGAAGCCAAACCTAATGCCTGCTCCTGGGTTTCTGTTAATTTTTCTGTGGTGGCTTTGATTAGTCAGAGTTTTAATTGCTCCCCTCACATCTCTTCTCAGTTACAATTGGCAATTTTGAACAAACCCGCCAAGGTAAACAAAGCGGCAGTGGTGGCAACCACCAAGAGTTTGTTGGCTATGTTCCAACACATTGTGCCCGCAAAGTCTTTGGTAGCTGAGCCCAAGGAGTTGTCTCTTTTTCCCATTGATTGTGATTGTCCTGTCCTCCCTGAGGCTGTCCAAGAAATTAATGAGCGTTACTTTCAGGAGCACCCCGCCTCCTTAGCTGCTGTCTGTATCACTGATGAGAAGCAAGATCCTGCTGGATTTGCATTGTTTGCAGCAAATAAATCTACTTCTTGTTAATTCTTGTCTTATAGTAGCATTGATAACAACCAAACTGTCTTCTGACCAGCCATTCTGTTGGATATGGGTGCTTCTGAGAATTTCATGAGTGTTGAGACTGCTGATTTTTTGCAACTTAAGTATCACCCTGGAATGTTAGTTAGGGGTGGAAACTGTCAAACATTTCCCTCTTTCCAACTTAAGAAACCAGTGACATTTATAGTTGTGGGTCAATCTTTTACTGCACAGTTTTACATATGCTCTACTCTTATGTACCCTATCATCTTAGGAGTAGGCTGGTGGTGGGACCATAATGTATTGACCCTGCTAAAAGAAAATGAGCTACAAGTGGACCACTCTTTGGACATATCCATCCGTATTCTGTTGTTGGGTATGTAAAAGTTAGAGCAGTCTTCTCAGACAATTCAGTTGGTTCCTGTTCCTACTTCTGTAAGTTCATACTTACCAGCATGCCTTCAGCCTTAATTTGCAGCATTTGAAACAACTAGGGGCAATGTTCTCCTCAAGCATACTCAGTTTGACTTTGACTTTAAATTTACTGTCAATCTGATTTAGTATTGTGTCTCATATTTACCCTTTGACTTTAAAGGAGGACACATGCTTGGAAGAGTGGACCCGTGACATGTTAGCCAAAGGATACATCTTCAAGAAGGCTTTGTCAATCTGCTCTCCATTGTTGCTTGTCCAAAAGTCTGATGGGTTGCTTAGACCTTGTGTTGACTATGACAATTTGAGCAATATCACAATTCCTGACCCCTAACCTTTGCCTCTTGAAGCACAAATTTCTTGGTGTGTTGAGAAGGCAAAGGTATTCTGTGATGAATGCCGCCATTCAGCATGTTTTGATTTTGCCTTCAATGGGTTATTTTGAGGACAAATATCTCTCTTTTGCTTTTGCCCTTTGAAATGAGTCTGGCTCCAAATTGGGAAATTCAATTGTTCAGTTTCCTGATTCTGCACAACTCACTTGCCCCACTCATGCTTGTGGCAAGTGATCCTACCATCCATGTACTGTTTTTTGGTAAAGCTACACATGATATATTCACACTCCTTATATCCAATAAAATTTAAGCTCTATTCACATTTTTGTCTTTGTCTCTGCGTACTTTGGCGCCTCTCTAGCCACGTCTAGCAGATATTATTCAATCAGGACCACAAGGTAATCACGTAGCCTTCCCTGCCATTCTAACTGAGAATTAGTACAAATCCAATCCTAAGGTTAGGATTTCCTGTTGTGACTCTGTGCCACACCTCAGATCACAACAAAAATGGTACTCACTACAGGGGCTGTAAGCTCCTCAATTATCCCTTTTGCAACTATGTTTTCAGGACCTTTGCCTCCTCTCATACAAGAGCCAACTTTGCCTAAAATTACAATCCTCATATTGAGGAAGACATTGCCAATCTGCCTATTGTCCCTACTGTGCTAAAACTTGTAAATGATCCCCGCCTAGTAGCCTACCCTTTGGGTACCCCTGACTTGGAACAAGTCATGGCAGTAGCCCTTGGGTTAGCCTGTGATGGGGCCATCCCTTGCCTCCAGCTTCAGTTCAGCCAAGCAGAACACTATGAATTGATTGTAGCTCCACAATTTCCACAGCATCTTCTCTCAGCAGCTGGCTCTGCTGAACACTTATTGTCATCTTTTGTTTAACCTGCCTTAGCCCACCACCAGATGGTGTTGGGGCTCCACTTTCAGGAGATTTCATCTCTACAAGCTGCCATCACTCATAACTGGGATCAGTTTGCGGCCTTCCAGCAGTGAATCCACTCATTGTTTTCCTTAGTATCAGACAATCAGCGCAACTCTGTCACCTCCCAAACCTGCTTGGTCAATTCCATCAAAAAAATGTGCCAGTCCATCCCTGAGTACGTTAGAGAGTGTCTGCATGAGTTTCACCAATTGGAAAAGCCCTAGCGCACCCAATTAGGTTCCACTCTGAACACCTATATTATCAATTTTAAACAACTTGCGCAGTAGCTCAACAAGCTCAGTGCTTACTCCTTTGATCAATTGAAGCAAGTAGCAGCCCTTGCTGCAAAAGGCCTCCACAAACTTGGCAAAGAATTTAATCAAGAAAGGGCTGCTACCGCCGCTACCATTGCCAAACTCCAGACTCAAGTGAATAAACTGTCTACACCCAAGCAAGATGCCCTGCCTTCTCCTCCAGCTGATGATTTGGCAGATGGAGAGCAAAGACTATGATTCATCATTCAAGAGTTAAGAGCGTCCACTTGCAGTCAGGATTGCCCTACCAAAGCCCCTCAGCCAATACTCAAGTGCTTGCTCTGACAACTCAAGTTGCTGAATTACAACAAGAGGTTGCTACCTTGCATGAGATGATGGTATCAACTGTTAGTCCAAATGGGGTTACTGACAAAGATGGCTGTTGCCCTGAATTATCAGGAGCTCCCTGCATTCACTGTGCTAGAGAGTTGATAGCTCTAGCTAATGAGGTGTACCATTTGAAACAGGACCACCCTGAGCTTGATAAAGACGTACAGAAGATGAGTGAGTTAATTGATTCAGTGAATGACAGGTTTGCATCTTGCCTTTTGGTGGGTCTGTCTCTTACCTCTCAACTAGATGAACTGTCCTTTTTAACTGCCCAAGGCCAACACCTAGATGTGACTGAGCAGGAAACCACTCCAGCAAATACTACGGGCACCCACACTGCTGTAACCTTGACTACCCTTGAGGAAAGTGTTTACCAGCTGTGGACCAGACAGCCCCCCTCCAAATCCAAAGCAGAATTTTCCCTGCACATAAATGTACTTGATAGCAACAATGGTGGCCCAACTCCAGAAGCACATTTAAAGCCTACCTTTAAGCAAGTCTTTGACCCCAAAACCTCAACCATTGAAACTTTCCTAACTATCTATGAAACTGCCATGAGAAAAGCCTTGGATGAGGTTAAGAAGGAACAGATTCTAACCTATCTGCACCCAACCTGTCAAGAGGTGGTAGTGCCAGAGCTGCCCAGCATTGAGACCTGGGAGGATATGAAGCAACTTCTGATTGACAAATTTGGTGGTGACCTTAGTTTAGAAGTGAAGAAGGACGCTTCATGCACATTGTTTTCAAACCAAAGGAGACCCTAGCTGAATTTGCAGATAGATTCTACATGGAGAGACAGCAACTGATTACAAGCCGTCAGCTGACCGCACATGAAGCATACATGGCTTGCGCTCAAGCCCTCAAGGTTAAACAGCTCCTATGTATTCACTTCAAGGTTCATAAAGTCATGCTTTCTTCTATGAAGAGCATAAAGACACTGTTGCAGGATATGCATCTCACCCATTCTGGGGCAGTTGTGTGGGAAAATTGTACCGCCTCTACCTTTGGTTTATCTTTGCAAGACCCATGTATCCTCACCATGAACTAACAGAATCTTCCTCAACTCCAGGGTTGCCATAACTGTGGGCAGATAGGTCACCATTCCTGATTCTGCACCAATCCTTGGGTTGAAGGAGCTGATCCCAAAGAACAGACGTGAAAAGAATAGTCAACCTAGAGGCAGAGACGCTCTTGGTTGACAATTCTTCCTAGTCTCCTTCAATTCCCCCCTCCATTGCTGACTCTGAGCCTGCTGACACCAATGCTCCCCCAATTCTGCTGCTATTCCACAACATCTCTGATGACTCTGACATGGACAATTCTGATATGGAAGGTACCAACACCTATGGGTATTCAGTTCTTGTCATCCTAAACTATTGCAGTCCCTTATAAGCTACATTCTGGGAAAACTAAAACAAACTCCAAGCCTCTGCCTTAAGCCAAAAAGGTTGTCTCTTGCCCATACCTCAATCAAGCCAAGAGATCCCCTGTGCTTGTTGAGTCTTCTGAGGAAGCTGCTGAGGTTGCTGACGCTGTGTTTAAAAATATTTCAGTCTTGCATCCTCTCCAAACTGTCTATAAAGAGTTCCCAGGATTGAGATGCATGATTGAGAAATGGGAAAAAGAGCTATCAGAAGCCCAAGACATTCTGGCTGTTCTTCCTCCTTTTGGGCGTACTACCACTTGTGTGGAAATATCCATCCAAAAGGTGAATATTAAGGCCATCTTAGACACAGGGTCTCATGTTGATGTTGTCTCCTTGAAGCTTGTCAAGAAGCTCAAAATTGCCCCCAGCCTTAACTATCACCAGTTGTATGGCACAGCTGGACTATCCATGACTTGCGCTATAGGGGCTTACTCTGCTCTTCCCATGCAGTTTGGTAAACTGCTCTTGGCCGTGCCTACCGTTGTCTTGGAGAATAAAAGTTACACCCTCCTAGTTGGTACCCAATTCCTTAGGGAATACAATGGGATCATCAACTTAAAGAATGGCTACCTCTCTATTTTAGGGTATGAGGTCCCTCTGATCTTTGAAGAGCCAGTTAAAGCTCCTGGGAAGTGCCTCAAGACATGTGCCTTAGAATATTTCACAGGTGTTTTCACTCTAAAATATTGTACTCATTCCTCCAACATAAAGTGTCCTCCTATGGCTTGCCCTGCGTCTGAAGGGATTCCTCTCTTGGCCACTTCTGCTGTAACCATTCCCCCTGGATCTTAGGCTATCCTAGACCCCCAAATATTGTATGAGCTACCTGTGCGTACATTTCTAGAGTTATACTCTCCTGCCTTGCTAGGATGCAACAAACCCTAACTCTGTCCAGGAATCTTGAATGTCTCTCATAAAGACCCTGTTAAATTGCTGGTTGCCAATCTAACTGCTCTCCCCATGCATATGTATAGAGGACAAATTGTTGGCTATAGCAAGTTGTTGAATGCCTCTGACGTCCTAACCCTACATCCCTTTGGTATGACCAGGACTTTAATTTACCTGCAGACAAATCTCAAGTCCTATCCTAGTTCACTGTGCAAGACTTCCCACAACTATCCCTGGTTTAACAAAAAGAGGTGCTTGACCTCCTGGATCAGTTTTCAGATATCTTTGCTAAAGATAGCACTGATTATGGTCTAGCCAAAGGCGTCATTCATCAGATTGATACTGATGATGCTCCCCCCTTCTGTGCTAAACTGTATTGTCACAGTTTGGAGGATGCTCAGGTGTCTAAAGAGCTCAAACAACTTCTAGACACTGGACTGCTTGCATCCTTCCCAAAGTCCATGGGCTTTCACCCTGCTCATACTGAAGAAGAAGGATGGAGGTCATTGTATTGTGATGGACTACCAGCAATTGAACTCTTTAACCAAAAAGTATTCCTACCCCTTACTGCGCATTGATGATGCTCTTTGCCGCCTTGGAGGTTCCAAGTTCTTCTCTGCTATGGACCTAGCCTCTGGGTACTGGCAAGTTGATCTCTCTCCCAAGGATAGACAGAAGGCTGCACTCATCACTTCCAAAGGATTGTTTGAGCCTACACAAATGCTGCAAGGACTCTGCAATGCCCCAGCTACTTTCCAACAAGCCATGGAATCCATCCTCTGTAATTTGAAGCTCTCATGTGTCCTAGTGTACTTAGATGATATAACGGTTTTTAGCGCTACCTTTACTAATCACCTGGCTCATTTCAAGGAAGTATTCATAAAGATTCAAAAAGCTGGTCTTAAGTTAAAACCATCTAAGTGTGCCTTCTTAAGGAGCGCCTTGAATTCTTGGGACATGAGGTGACTCAGACAGGAATTTGCCCCATGACTAAGAAAGTTGAGGCCATTGACAAAATTCTTCTGCCCATCAACCTGCAAGAAGTTCAAATCTTTCTTGGTATGATGGGATACTATAGACAATTCATCTCTGATTTTTCTGACACTAGCAAACCCTTGGTCCAACTGCTGTGTAATGTCCCTTTCAAATGGACTGCCAGCCAGCAACAAGCCTTTGAGACCCTTAAGCAAAAACTCAAGGAGGCCCCTATCTTATTATATCCTGACTACAATAAGGAATTCATCTTATATAATGATGCTAGTGACCTGACTATTGGGGC
Source organism: Entomophthora muscae (assembly GCA_014839935.2). Lineage (NCBI taxonomy): Eukaryota > Fungi > Entomophthoromycota > Entomophthoromycetes > Entomophthorales > Entomophthoraceae > Entomophthora > Entomophthora muscae. Next base: position 151,901 of record QTSX02002978.1, read on the forward strand.
CATCTTGGCTCAATTGAATGATGAAGGTGTGGATCACCCTGTAGCTTACACTCTTGTGTCCTGAATAATCATGAGAAAAATTACAATGTGACTGAGAAAGAGTGCCTTGCTGTGCTGCATGCCAACAAGCAGTTTGGCCATTACATTTATGGCACTCATTTCACTGTGGTCACTGAACAGTCCTCACTCAAGTGGTTATACAGCTTAAGGAACCAGAAGGACAACTAGCTAGATGGACTCTCTTCCTGCAAGGCTACAAATTTACTGTGCTACACTGTTCCAGGATTAAAAATCAAAACGCTGATGGATTGTCCAGAATGCCCATCCTTGCGCCACACCCTGCTGAGGCTAACAGGCTGTACAAACTAATTGGATATCCTTCTTCATGGGAGAACAAGACAGAAGAAGTTTGAGTTGCCCTTTCTAAATTATCCAAATACACACTTATTTGTGACAATCAGCTTTTCAAGAAAGTACAGGATCACTACTTGCCTTATGTAAGGCCTAGTCTTTGCCTTTTGGTGGTGCTCCAAGCTCATAAGAGACAGGACACGGAGGCAATGCCAAGTCTTATGCCTGGCTCCGGAAAAACAACTTCTGGGAAAATCTTCACCTGCTGATTCCAGATGTTATTGCTAGTTGCCATGATTGCCAGCTCTAACAACTTAGAGCTGCTGATCACAAGTTCAAGATAGCCCCCCCTGCAACACGCCTTTCACACTGTCAGCATTGACGCTGTAGGACCTCTCCCTTGCTCCCGCTCTGTTTTCCGCTTTATCCTAATTGCTGTTGATCACTTTAGCAAGTGGGTAGAAGCTTTCCCTACTAAAGACATCACTGCCAAGACAACCACTGCCTTTCTGCTGCAAGATGTATTCTTCCGCCATGGTTGCCCTCAATTGTTGTTGTCTGACAATTGGACTAACTTCAACGCCAAGTTAGTGACCTCAGTGGTTGAAGCTTTGGGGTCTCACCAGTCTTTTTCTGCCCCCTATAATCCTTCCACCAATGGGGAAGTTGAGCGCGCCAACTCAACTCTGGTTTCTATCATGAGGAAGCTTACTTATTCTGACGCTGTCAACTGAGATCTATACTTACCAGCTGCTCTCTTTGCCTATTGCCTTACCAAGCATTGTGTCACAGGGTATTCTCCTTTTGCTATGCTGTATGGCCGTGAAGCCACTACCCCATTGCTCCTGGGGGCCCCCTACTCTCTTCTGATAAGGCCATGAACCCTGATGACAATATCAAATATCTAGTCAACTGAATCATTGATATTCAGGCCTCTGCCTACATGTCTGCATATAAGACCAAGATGCTCAAGCTCTCTCCTGACAATGCTGGACAATCTTCCTTGCCTGAGTTCAACATTGGGGACCATGTTCTTTACTATCAGCATAGAGTAGGAGAACACACTCATAAACTAGAATCATTATGAATTGGGCCCTTGGAAGTGACCTTCAAGCAAGGATCAGAGTATACTGTAAAAATCCTCTCCATTGGTCAACTGTTTGCCTGCGTGCATGCATGATTCCTCCGCAAGTACCACCCCCTAGTCCAATCTAGAGGGGGGCAATGTTGTGAATGTCGCCATTCACCATGTTTTAATTTTGCCTTTGGTGGGTTATTTTGAGTACAAATCCCTCTCTTTTTCTTTTGCCCTTTGAAATAGGCTGTCTCCAAATTGGGAAATTCAATTGTTTGGTTTCCTGATTCTGCGCAACTTACTTGCCCCACTCATGCTTGTGGCAAGTAATCCTACCGCCCATGTACTGTTTTTTGATAAAGCTACACAGTATATATTCCCAATCTTTATACCTAATAAAATTTAAGTTATATTCACATTTTTGTCTTTGCGTCTCCACATACTTTGGCACCTCTCTAGCCACAACTAGTAGAGATTATTCTTCCAGGGCCGCAAGGTAATCACATAACCTTCCCTGTCATTCTAATAAGACTTGGTACAAATCCAATCCTAAGGTTAGGATTTACTTTTGTAACTCTGTGCCACGCCTCAGATCACAGCATATTCTTGAAACTTGATCTCTTGAATGCATTCAACCAGATTAGGATCACAGAAGGAATGGAGTGGTTGGCGGCGTTCAGAACAAAGAAAGATATCTTTCAGTTCTGTGTTATGCCTTTTGGATTGAAGAATGCCCTGGCTTGCTTTCAGCGGTTGATTGACTCAGTTTTGGGAGATCTCCTAGGTGTATGTATCATTGCGTACATGGACAACATCTTGATATTATCTCTGGATGAGGAATTGCATAAGGCCCATGTGTCAGCAGCTGTAGAGCGTATCCTTCAGGCCAATTTGATCATCAAAAGGAGTAAGTGTGAATTCTTTAAATATATGATTACCTTTTTGGGTAATATTATCTTTGAGGATGGTCACACTATTACCCCTAACAAGGAAGCCGCAGTTTGTGAGTATGCTACTCCTGTGACAGTATCCCAACTTTGCAGTTTCTTGGGTACCTGTACCTTCTTGAGAAAGTTTAACCCTCATCTGTCTGAGGTGGCAGCCCCCTTGTATTTGGCTAGCAGGAAAACAGCTTTAGTTTAGACACCTGAGTGCGCAGAAGCGTTCACAGCAGTCAAGGCTCTTTTGTTGTCCTCTCCAGTTCTATGACATTTAGACCCAGAGCTTCTTTTTGTGGTCTCTATAGATGTTCCAAATATTTTGGGGCTGGTGTGTTGCTACAAACTGCCAACAATGGTGCTTAAAGACCAGTGTGGTACTTCTCCCAGAAAATGGAAGCTCAGGAAAGCAATTATATGGTTTATGACAAGGAATTGTTGGCAGTTCTGGAATCTTTGAAGCATTGGCATCACCATCTCATGTTGGTGTGTCATACTTTTATGGTGAGAACCAACCATAAAGCTCTCCTGTACTATTGTTAACCCAGATTTTTGTCAGGTTGTTAATCTAAATGGCATAGGGATCTGACAAGATACAAGTTCTGCTACAAGTTCATTAAGGGAATTGATAATCACTTGGCAGATGCTTTGAGCAGAAACCCTTCCCATCTCCTGGATGATAGTATGGACGTCAAGTTTATCACACATACTTTGATTCCAAATGAGGCTGTAGTCATCTTTGTATTAACTCCGCCTGCTACGCTTGCTACCATATCTTTAACAGAGGGTGCAGACTTAGACTTATATTCCAACGTCAAGTTCTTATAGCCCCTGTCCAAGGGTTATGATAGGTTAATAGAACCAGCATGTGCACATCTGGTAGGCCAGCTGCAAGGTTATCAAAAGATAAGACCAATTCTATATCATCAAGGTTGCTTGTGGATCCCAGAGGGAACTATTTGGGATGAAATCATGGAGGCTTATCACACCTGTTCTATGGCAGGCCATCCAGGGAAAAACAAAACAGTGGAGCTCATCCACTGACAGTTTTCTTGGAAAGGTTTGACAGTGCAGGTAGCAGCTTTTGTTTGAGACTGCCTGGTATGTGTTTGATACAAGGCAAGCCGGAAAAAGACTACTGTATTGCTGAATCCACTGCAGCCTGCTGCAGGGCCCTGGACGTCAGTGTTGGTGAATTTCATTGGTGAACTTCCTGATTCTAATGGGCTTAATAAAATCATGGTGGTGGTAGATTGATTCACAAAAATTGCACTTTTTACCCTGCTCAACCACAATTACTTTTGGGGAAACAACTAGGTTGTTTGTGAATAGGATTTTCTCCCTACATGGCATCTCAATGGAGATTTTGAGTGACTGTGGGCTTCAATTTATTGCTCAGTTCTGGAAAGCTTTTACTGGAATTCTTGGTATCAAATTGTGCCGTTCCACAGCTTTTCACCCCCAGTCTGATGGACAAAAAGAGAGGGTAAACCAAATTTTGGAGGTCTACCTATGTTGCTACACTAATGCACAACAAGATGACTGGTGTGCTAACCTACCCATGGCAGAGTTCACATATAATAACGCCCCACCCACATCAACTCAAGTCTTGCCATTTTATGCTAATGTGGATTAAAATCCCTTGTCCAACATGGGTTCTCAATTGATTAGCAACGTAGAAGCTGCAACTGACCAAGCTGCTGTATTAAAGCGGTGTGACAGATCCAGGAAATTCATGCTTGTTTCTTCTTTATCCCGGTCTGACTCTTTTACAGTTTGAAGGGGAATTGTTTATGTAAGCTTTGATGAGCTTGGATTCCAGGCAAGCAATCTTGGCGTTAAACTTGTTGTCATCTGGTGATCACTTCCACATTTTTTGCTTCCCATAGCCTTAGCTGCAGACCATCTCTTTCATTCCATGGTAGTCCTATTTCAGTTAAAATCCAAAAACACAAAGCATAAAAAGATTGAGGGGAAAGCTATCATTGCCACACACAAGTATCATTTTTTATTAATTATTATCATGTTTCCATTATATACCAATTGGGGTACATTTGGCTGACAACCCCTCTGGTTCCAGAATCACACCTGGATTCCTATCACATGGTTTATGAAATAACAGCATCATTCAATCCAGATTTTTATCAAAAAGATCTTCACACTCTTAACCTATAAGAATGTGCCATAATACATTCCAGAATCACCTGATTCCTTTGGTGGAAATGTATTGCTTTGGCTTGAAGCATTCTGGACTTCTGGCACCAAAGCCCCATGGAATATATGTATTCCTGATCCAAGCTATCCTTGTTCCAACTGGGAACCAGCAATCAATCCTGAAAGCATAAACACCATTGTCTACATTTAGTCATTTTTGCATTTAATGGATTTTTGTGTTAAAACCCCATTAAAACGCTTTGAAACTCAAACCAGGCGTCACCACGGCGCCCAGGAACTTTCCCAGGCAGCGCCTGAAACATTCACTGGGCGGCGCCTTACAAATCAATTAGGCGGTGTTTCATACCTAATCAATTTGCCAAAACAGCACTTTTAAACAACACTTTGGGGTTTACTTTTGGCTGACCTTAACCAAACTTCTTGACACAGTCAAGGCAATTAAACAATATAATTAAATCCTCATTAATTATATTCCCAACATATATTAATTAACCTTCCCATTTAATTAATCCATTTGAAGACAACAAGTCTTTACTTGACACAATCAAGTCCATTTTGGCCCTATGATTAAATCCTCATTAATCATATTCAATGGTATTAATTAATTAACCTTCCCAGTTAATAAATTGTGTTTGAGACACCTAGTCTCATAATCTGAATTGTTCAGATTATTCATTTTGGCCCTCAATTAGTACAGCCTAATTGATTCCTGGGTATTCATTACTACACTGGAAAGTCTCTCTAAGGCCAATCCTATTATTTTGGATTTCAACCTATGAAATTCATCATAATTCAACCTCTTTATGAAACCACAGCCCAACATGACTGTAGTACAGTCACAAGCGGGTTCATCAGGAGCTTCAGGTTACTCTTTCTGCCTCTGTGACAACTTACAAAGAATACACAGATTGCAAATGCTAAGAAGGTCCTACATACATGCAAGGTGATCTGGTCATGATGGATACCTGCAATATTAAATTGAAGGTTCCCTGCCGCAAGTTAGGTCCCAAACAAGTTGATCCCTTCAAAGTTGAATGTCAAATTGGTCCCTTCATGTAGTGGTTAGATTTACCCATCCTTTAAGATTTTCCATACCTTCCATGAATGTTTACTCACTCCCTTTAAGGGTACTGAGACGCCTTCTTCCCAACTTATTCTTATGGAAGGAGAACTTGAGTTTGAGTAGAATTGTATTTTGGCCTACTGTAAGAACTGGCGCCAGTTGGAATATTTGGTGTCTTGGAAAGGCTATCCTGATTCCAAAAATTCCTGGGTTCCTCATTATGATTGTTCTGATTCCCCAGATCTTATCCAAGAATTATATGAGTGCAATCCCACTGCCATTGGTCACCCCAAGCTTACCTTAGCAGCAATGAAACTTCTGCTTGCCCACAAGAACTTCTCCTTATCTCATCTCCTGGATGGTGGTATTGTGCCCAGGGCTAAAGCAGAGGGTAATGCAACAGTAGGTTCTATCATGCCGGAAATTATCTGACCAAGTAGGAAGGCTCAAAAAGCCAACAAACCATTAACAAAATTGACCAAATTAACGGATTTAAATCAAACAGTCAATCAAAAATGGGTCATGGCTGTTCTAGTCCGCCAGTTGAATCCAATTCCCCCTTGCAAACTGATGTTGATAAATTGATGTAATTTGAGTGTCACCAGATATGAGCTTATTAATAAGCATGGTCATCAGAAGTTGGTCACCCATGGTTTCTTTGCAAACTGGACTAGATACTCACTTGACAATGTAGAAGGAATAGGAGCTCAGGATTCAGGTGGTATTTGCTGTATTTGTAGCAGTAAATGGTGCTACTTTCTACAAACAGTTAGTCAAAATCCAAACTTGTAATAATATACCTGTAGATGGTATAGCAACAGCCTTTGGTGGGACAGAATAATATAAAGATATAATGACAAAACTTGTATTTATTATGATAGTGCTGCAGTTATATAGTAGGAGGTGGGGGAATTTCCACCAGGGAAATGGTGGCACAGACAGAAGGACTTTCTTAAAGGAGGAGAGTGGAGAGGTACAGTAGAAAGAGCGGCATAAGAGAACAACTGATTTCACACGCCTTGCCTAATGGAGGCAAGTGGCAATATCTATGTTGTCCTATTTATAACTTTAGAAGTAAAGCCCATACCTGATGTGCATTCAAAGAGTGCTTTGAACACCCATTTTATAGGCGTTTTAAACATAACTAACCCTGTCAAAACCAGTTGAGATAAAGCAATCATGCAATTGTTTTATCACTCAATCACTAAGTGGGCATCTTATTGTCTAATCCATTTAAATCTGCAACAGTATTGCTTAGTCAAATTTTGATATATATTGAATAATTTTCACTGTTTCAACTCTTAAGAGTTGAGTCCTCCCAAAAATTTACTCAATAAAATCAAATATCCCTTGGTCTAACCTTTATTTTAAAAATGCATTCTGTAGTTGGCCTTTTGCACTACATCCCCTACAATTTAATCCTTAGCCAGATTATTATGGGAAGATGGGGGCCTGCTGTTGGTACTTTGTCGTCATCTCCACCAAATGTTAATTCAATGCCTGCCAATCTTGGAACTATCCTCCTACTGTCAAAGCTGAAACTCTAGTGCTATCTCAATGTCCTGAATTTTATGCTGAAGACACTCTGATTCCCTCACAGGCCATTTATCTAGGGCTCTTTTGATTGGGGTTAATTATTTTACTTAACCCTAGTATCTCATTTGAAAATTTCATAAAACAGTATATGAAGCTGTGTTGGTGGTTAATCATTAACTCTATGTGGATTTGGTGGGTGATTCCCCACCACATGGAGACAGCTTCTTATTATCATTTGATTTCTATCAAAGGTGACACATACAACTTGATCTCCTCCTGACTTGCATTCAATTGGGTGTACATGGGAACCCTAGTGATTGTGCTCCCTTGATCAGCAGCCCAAGCTTGAAGTAGCTCCTGGTACTGCTCCTCAACTATGTTAAAGTTATCTTCACTGGTGAAACTCATTGTAAACAAAAAGCAATTAAAATTCTATTAAAAACAAAAAAGCAAAATGTTTCTAGAAAATTAATTTAATTTAAATGAATGCTCCTTTTTGGGACATTCTCTCAGACATAAATGTTCAAATTTAGAAGCATGTACATTGAAAACAATGCTTTAGTTTCCTGAATAGATTTTGGTGGATTATACTCCTGAAATCCACTATTTATATTTTCAATCCCAAAAATAATCAATATTTTCAAAAAAATGAATTTTTTGTGTTTGATCTTATGACTTTTGTCACTGAACCTCATATGTTCTCTGTTTGTATCATATTTACCACACACTCATTATCAAACTTGATGTAGAATGCTCCAGCAAGTGACTTGATTGTGTGTGTTATGAATTTGAGTTCCATCTGTTTTCTATCTCCTTTTTGGAACTCAATATCTGACTTTATTTTTGTTGTGTGATTGACTGTTTTTGTTTTCTGGCCCTAGATATATGGAAGCTTTATTGATGAAATTGGCCTTCAACTGGTTCCAGTTGAAATTTGGTTGTGACTGAACCTATGCGTTCTAAAAAAAATTAATATATGTTTATCTCAACAGGTTTGAAAACTACTGTAGTTGACATTTCTTATTGTCAACATGATTATTTATAATAAATCATATAGTAAATTACATAGTAAGCCAGGGTTAAATTATGGTATTGCTGTTAGCCGCAAATCTATTTATGATATTAAAGTTATTTAAGTGCTAAAAATAAATTTACAAATGAAATTTTCAACAATCTGCTATGTGTGCTGTACCTATTTCTATATATTAATTTAATAAGATATTTCTAAGTGTTTTTATACAGTAGTTTTAGTAGCTATGGTAGCAACTGAAAATACCTCAGATTTAAACAAAAAAGGTTTCAGATTTAAACAAAATATAACTATCAGGTTAAAATATACACTCTGTTAACAGGGTTTTGTGGCGTTAATGGGCAAAATAGATCAACACAGCAAAGAAGTGCTCACACGCAAAGCAAAACCATTCAAAATATAGTCTGAAATACATGGATTCACAAACAAAAATGGTGTGAGTTGACTTTTGGTGTACATATGGGTCATTATTTTAGGTATTAGGCCATTTTCTAATGCACATGCTGCTCAAGTCGCAGCATAACACAGTTCGATTTTGAAAAAGTAACTAATTACATATTTTATATTTAAAACATTAATAACTCAATGAAAAATTAATATTTTTTCACACTGTAAACTATCAAAATGATGCTAAGAGTCTTATCTTTCTATTGGTGGAAATATTTTAATGTGTATAATATGCTCAATATTAAAGCAAAAGTAATTTAAAAGAGTATAATCCAGATTTTATTATATGATTATATCTAATGATATAAAGTAGATCACTTCAAAGCTAATAAATACTCTTTTTTTAATATACAACAGCTTTTTTTATTTGATGAAATTAAAGATAAGATTGAGAGCTTTATTTTCGCATTTTATTTTATTTAAAAAGCTCAATTATTTAGGATTGTATGATAGTTTGAAGTTAGGGTGTTTTTATCACTGTTTAGATTGATTTTAAGGTTCAAGTGAGCTTCAAACCTCAAATTAAGCATTCTTTAAATGGAATTCTTTAATATTTTATCATTTTAAAAATATGCGGAAGAGTTACAATTAACTGAATACATCATTTTAATTGATTTGCATTGATTACAAAGAGGATATGATGTAATAATAATGTTTAGCTGCTTCACATGTATCACTTGTGCATGAAAACTGGGTATTTAATCAATTCTGCAAACATAAATTCAAGTTCAAACAATAATAAAAGCTATCACACCATTTCTTTCAGAATGGTGTCATTTAGCTTGGTATATAAGAGCTAAAGCACCACAAAGCTTCTAATCCAAAAGACCCCATTCAAAGGCCACATTCTGATCATAACTGCTCCAACATTAAGGCGCATTTCAGAGATCTGACCTAATTACAGATTCAAAATACTACCATGTCCTCAGTTAAATTTACTTCTGCCATGCTACCCTTTTTTTCCTTGGGAGCTTCAACAAAAAGAGAGAGAATTGCAATGTTAAAAAGGCATTCCTCTTTATTGCTGGTGATGATCTTGATAATTTCATCAAGCACTTCCTTACTCAAACTGAATTTAGGAAAGCTCAGTTCCTGCCAACTATTCAAATTCAAAAAGACAATGATTTCATTGAAAACTTAAAGGATCTCATGAAATCTTCTCCCCAAAAACATCTCCCAGCCTTGCGATCTCTGGTTACTTCCAGTTACTCTTTAAAAGAGCTTAATGATATGGGTTTTAATATAACCAAAAGTGAGTTTGAATACTCAAGAAAAATAAATAAAAATAAAAATGTAAGTTTAAATAAAAAAGCCAAAAAAATAATAACTATTCATTAAAAAAAGAAATAACTAAAAAAATAATTAAAAAATTGCTGGAAAATTCTTTTGAAACAAGCCAGTTTACAAAAAAAGTGCCTGAAAAAATTTATAAAGATATAGAAAAAGAGATGAGTAATTACACAACTGAAATTAAATACTCTCTACTTAAAACAAAAAAAGAAATATATAAAATATGAAAATAGAAAATGAAATTTTGGTTTCAATTTCTACTTACTATAAATTAATCCCTAAAAATATAATAAAAAGTAAAAAACAAACTGATATGTGCAATATTTGTAATTTAAAAAATTCACTAGAAAAAAAGAAGGAAGAATGTGAAAGTAAAAACTTGCCATTACCAGAATCTATAGACAATGACTTAAAGACTATTAATCAGCACCAAGACTTTTATGTTCATCAAAATTGTGAATATAAAAAAGATATTAATGAATTAGATGATGAGTCTTGTGTTGTAGTTATAGATTATAAAGAAAACTTAAAGGTTGGAGGTGGTCCAATTGAGACCAATAATTGTTTTTATTCAAAAAAACCAATCTCATTATTAGGGTTTGCATTAGTTTTTAAGAAAAACAATAAAATTAAATATGAATATCATGATTTTTTGTCTCAAATATTATCACATGATTCTTTATTTTCAGGTGAGTGTTTTATAAAAATTCTTAAATTAGATAGATTTAAAAAAATAAAAAATATAAAAGTATGGACTGATAATGGAAATCATTTTAGATCATATGAATTTTTATATTATTTATTTAAAGAGGCACCTAAATATATTAAGGGTTCTATAAAATATAATTGTTTTGTGGAATGTCATGGAAAAAGCATTGTTGATGGTCACTTTGGTGTAATATCAAAAACATTAAAAGAGAAAGAAAATCATTTTTATATTAAGAATATAAATGATATTAAAAATATTTTTGAGCAAGAAGAAAAAAGAAAAGAGTTATATAAATCAGCGCTATCAGGCTCAAATATTTCTCAAAAGTCATTCTTTTATATTTATGAGAGAAAAGTTAGGCCTATAAGGAAAGAGCTCAAAGTTAAAAATCTGCGCATTAATCTTTCATATTTGATGAAAAATGAGAAGTTGTATACTTCACCTTAAACATTTGAAGGTTTCTCAGAATATTCTGAGATAACTTATCATTTGAAATCACGTGATGATACCAGAGAAACAAAAATATCAGAAGATGCTAGTGGTGCACTAGGGCAAGTTCATGAAGTAGGGCAGCTTACTAGAGGGTGTATTTTAAATAGAGTTATCAGTCTTTCAAAAAAAACAACATTTTTTTCTGAAACAAACTAAGAATATTTATGATGAGCCAAAGATAGGGTAATAGCATTTATAGCTTTGGGGCTGCTATTACTCTCCCATGCAACTCATCATAAATATTTTTGGTTTGTAGTAGCACTTAAGATATTTTCAGTAATACTATAAGTTGCAATTTTCAATTCTAAAATTGATGATTTAATTTTAAAAAAAATCATCTAGGCCCAAGATCAATTAAAGTTTTGGAATTTGTTGATTGTATTTTAAGCTTTCTGAATAATTTGAATATGAATAATGCAATTAAGTTATAAAAGAATAAATCTGGCGCCTAGGCATAACAAGAAGAATAATGACCCATATGTATGGAAACAGATTAGTGAATCAAAGGTTCATAAAAACTTTATTTGGTAAGGATGACAATACAGAACTTTTTCAAGTGCTTCTGATTTATATACTTACTCACATGCAGGTGCCTCTGGGCATTCTTCTGGTGCTATCTGTGTGTCAAGGCTTGGCATCTCAGGTTCTGCTGTTTGGTTGGCTGCTTCATGGTCATTTTTGGGGGTTTCAGGAACAGTTGTTTGGCTTTTTGGTGGTCCATCTTGGCTTGGCTGGCCATTGGTTCTGAAAGGTTTGGCTTCTGGGGTTATGGTGGTTCCCCCAATTTGATCACCATTTTTGGACTGGCTTGACAGGCTTTCCCGAGGCCAAGGAACTTGATTAAAAAAGGGTCCCCAATTGGGGGCCCCAATTTACTTAATGGATGGTGGGCTTGAACTGGGTTTACTGGGTTTACTGGGTAGCTAAATTTAGCTTGCCCAGGCCCAGCCAAGCCCACCAAGGCTTGTGCATAGCTTTTGGGGCCCAGAACAGGCTCCACAGCTAATGCCATAGCAGGAGTGGTTCCTGCACCTGAATATTTGCTTTTTAAAGCAAACCCAGGTGTGGGGGAGCTCTCACTACCTGCTCCCCCTGCCTGGTGGCTGAGAGCAGATTTAAAACCCGCCATGGGATTTGAACTTGTTACTTCTATAACAGGGGTTTAAAAAATCTACTGTGGCTGCAACTCTACAGGACCATGCCAGATTAGATCTTCCTTTCAAGAAGAAATCAACTGGGGCCTGTACATCAACTGATGGTGAAAATCCCACCCTCTCACACTGACCATAATAAAATGTAACCCCCAAATGCCCCTAGTCTAAGTGCAACTCAAACTAGGACTTCATGGCATCTTTCTTACCAAAAAAGTTCAATTCATGGATGCAGAGTCATGGTTGCAGCAAGAATATTGATCAATCAAGTTCTTGATGGCCCCAGCTTGGTGGACACTAATTCTTAATATTCACTATCATTGATTTTATCATAGGGAGAGCAATCAGGACACACAATGACAAAATCTCTCTGTTCTACGCAAGATTTTTTTACAAGTATCCAAGAATTTGGAGAAAAGCACATATAATCTGATGTGTACAAGAACAACCTAATCCTGTATAGATTTGTTAAAGTTTTTCTGGCTTTTTTCTTCTGGGGGCCAACTATTACTCCACTTCTTCAAACACTGCAGATATATATTGTTGCAACATCTACAATTAATTTCTCTCAGGAAAGTAATTCCCTGAGTGATTCTCTGAATAATCATTAGGTTGGTGGCACTCTTATCAATCACCCATCTAATACAGGGATCAAACCTGTTAAATCCTAAATGGAAAACTTCTTGGACAAGCCCCATGACCAACATAACGTACATGGACATCATGTAGCTTCTTATGATACTATATAATACCCTAAACTCATATCAATAAAGTACCATTATCTTCTTAATTTCCCCCTTTATTTTGTTTCATACTATAAACTCATAACCTAAACATAAAAATGTGAGATTTTTAAACCTTGGTCCAAGATTTGTATCACATTTGCAGGCAACTTGGCTGAGTGAAAAAAAGATTTAAAAAATTACCCTTTTAATTTGACGTCTTTTGACTTATTTAAGTTGGCAAATTTTGAATCCTTTGAGCAGATAACTCAACTAAATAAAGACAAAACACAGAAAACAAATGTGGGATACATGAATCAGAAATGTGGAATTATAATGTAAAATTTGATATTTTCTTAAGTCTAACAAATCATAGACAGCATGAAAAAATTAACAAATATGAAATTGTAGGATTGTCAAATCCAAGAACCAAATTTCAAATCATAATTGAGGTAAATTTAAAATAAATTTAACTTATGGGCATCTCAAAAAGAAAGCTAAAGAATCTAGAGTGGATCTGTGCTAAATCTTTTGGGAATCATAGGCAGTCTCAAAAATCACCCAATTCCATTTTAGGACAGCTAAAATTTAGATGTTTACTATTAACTGGATTAGAAAATGCTAATAATAAAGTAGAATTATATATTAAAATCTATTTTTATCATGATGATTTTTCCTTGTTGTGGTGATTTTTAATTTTTTGTTGATAATGTGCTTGCATTTAATTGGATAGTTTCACCTTCAGTTGCCTTGATAATAGGAAATCAAGTTGCCTCCCTGAGGCCAGCTATGGTTGTAAAGGAGACTTGATTTCCTATTGCCAAGGCAACTGAAGGTGAAACTATCCAATTAAATGTAAGCATATTATCAACAAAAAATGAACAATCACCACAACAAGGAAAAAGCAACTTGATAAAAATAGATTGTAATATATAATTCTACTTTACTATTAGTGTTTTCTAAAAACAACTGTAATCAAGCATCCTTAATAGCAATACATAAACACATAGTGTAGTAAAATGATGGTTTCTCTTTCCTGCCTCTCCTTCCTTCCTTAAAAAGAAGTTTGTTTGGCCCCTGGCTACTCTGGGGGCCAAAAAACTTTAAAAAAATTCTGCATCATCAGGAGGGTAGCTCATATATTATTATATGGTTTTGTGGTTGCTATATCAATGATTTAGAGTGCAGAATATTGTATCCTTTCTGTGTTTGGGTAATTTTAAAGTTTAATCATTTTTTATGTCTAAACATGGTTATTGAGATTGAATTTTTTATTTGATTTTAGTCATGGTGGAGCTTGTTTATTTGGGTTGGTGTTTCCTAGTATGCATACTGTACATTAAATTTGGATTCCAGTTCCCACAATTATTATTTGGATTACTAGTGGCATTAAAAAGTGATTTGAAATTTATTTCTTGGATTTGACAATCCTGCATTTCCAAAAAATATAGTAAACTTAATGAAAATGATTGATGGATTTGAACACTTCAAATCTGATTCCAGTTAATTCATTTTGTCCATTGGAAATATGCAGTTTGACTTGAACTTTGAAAAGTGTCTATATGCTCTCGCCTTTTTAAAAATCCAAATAAAAATATAAAGAATTCAATTTAATTAAAAAAGGCTATCCCGCAAAAGTGATTCAAAATTTGGACCAAGGGTTTGACAATCCTGTATTTTTATGTTTAGGTTCTGAATTTACAGTACTCAACACAATAAAAAAAGCAAACCACACCAATGAATCTCACTCTTGAGGTGAATATTGTACAACTCAGGTAAATCAGATGAGTACCAGCAATGCTCCTGAGGAGAGAAAATCTCACAGGAGTGCTTAAGAAAGCCATCCTCCCCCACTTTACAAGACTTGTATATGGACCCAGACATGGACTTAATCATCATGATTCAAGTACCCTCCAGTAATCCCATACTATTTGCTGCACAAACTTAAAATAATCTCTTCACTTACTCTTTCTGTTTTTGCAGATATCAGGGCATAGCACTATTTGACACTGTAGAGGACCATTTACTTGTTGACAAGAAGTTTGCCAACCTCATGAAACTATCCACAAACAAGAGCAACACCAAAAGAGTTGTCATGGCACACAACAGGAGCACACCAGTCATCAGAGAGGAAAAACCTTTATGTGAACAAATAGGGGAAGTACAGACTACCCTTGGTGGCCCTATCATTTTAATACCTAAATATGATGTAGTACTTGGCCTAGATTAGATGAGAAAGGAAAAACCTCACATTGACTGGGAAAGTGCCACACTTACCCTAAAATAAGGAGAAGTACATCACCACATATACCCAACTTACCTAGGGCTGCGTCGGATTTTGGACAGGTGGCTCCTTTTCTTAAAAGAAGCACCCATCTGAAATCCGGAAACAATTCCGAGTGAATCTTCTTTGAGAAGATTCCCTTGAAATTGTTTTCTTCCACACCCACAGAAGGGTGTGGTTGACTTGGATTTTTTTTAAAATTATTTTTTAAAAATTAAAAATAATAAATTTGAAATTAAAAATTTTGGTCAAATTTTTTTATTAAAAGTATATTTAGTATATAGCTTGAAAATCTGGAACACAGAAAGCCTTCCAAGACCTTCTTTTTTTCAATTTTTTTTGGATTCTCCCAACGTAGGGGAATCCAAAAGACGGGTCCAGGGAAGGGAGGACAGGAAGATTAAGGCATTTGCCTTAATTGTCCCTTTTAAAGCTGACACAGCCCTAAACTTACCTGTACACTTTCATGAGAGACCACATATTTTTAAAGATTAACAAGACAGAAGAAGGGAAAGACACTAGTAAAACTGACTGGAACAACTGTAAATATAAAATCATTCATTTCAAAAGTGTGAAAGTCTCAATTGAACAGGACCCAAAAAGCCAACAACATGTCCAAGAATTCCCTTCAGTATTCCGGGAGAAACTGTCAGGACTACCATCTGACAGAGGCATCTAACACGATATTAACCTAAAATAAAGTGTACCCAAGGCCTGCCCCATCTACCAATTGACACCACAAAAAGATAACACATTAAAAGAATGGCTGGATAAAGCCCTGGAAAAGGGGCTTATCAGACCTTCTAAATTGCCTTTTGGTGCTGCTTTCTTCTTTATTGCAAAGAAAGATGGATGACTCTGCCTAGTCACAGACTACAGGGAGCTCAACAAGGTCATAATTAAGAACAGGTATCCCCTGCCTCTGATTGACAACCTCTTTGATGCCCTGGGGGCCCCAAGTCTTCACAAAGATTGACTTGACAGCAGGCTATCACCATATTCATGTGAAACCAGAAGATATAGCAAAGACCGCCTTCAGAACTAAATACAGATCCTTTGAATGTGTTGTTCTCAATTTTGTGATTATCAATGCCCCCAATACCTTTATGGCCTTCATGAACAAGATCATCAAAGAACACATTAGAAAACCAGCAATAATCTACCTGGATAACATCATCATCTATAGCCCAAACTTGAAACAACTCTTTGAAGACGTCTGCCTGGTCCTCTGCACCCTTGAAGAAAACTAATTAATTGAAAAACCATCAAAGTACAAATTCTTTTTGGCTTAACTTCCTTTTCTTGGTCATATTATCAGCAAGGACGGAATCAAACCAGATCCAGACAAGATACATGCCATAACTGAAATGTCAGCCCCAAGAAATAAGAGTGAACTCCGCACCTTCCTTGGAATTATGGACTATGTAAGAAGATTCATCCCTGACTGGGGATCTCTAACTGCCCTTTTCTGCAATCACTTATAGAACAACAAAATTTGTGTGGACGCCACTGAGAGAGCAGTATTTCTGACAACTAAAAGAACAAATGATTAATGCCCCCATCCTACAGTATCCTAACCATGAAAATGTGTATAAACTAGAGACAGATGCCTCTGACTATGAAATGATAGGAGTTCTTAGAAAACAGCAGAAAAGAATATTTTCCTTATGGCTTATGAATCAAGAAAACTGTCCAAAGATGAACAAAGATATCCAATACATGAAAAAAAGATAACCATTGTCCACTGCTTAATGAAGTGGCATTGTTATCTGGAAGGTGCACAGATATTTAAACTGCTAGCCAACCACAAGTCACTGGTATTCTTTAAAGCACAACAACACCTATCTAAACAACAAGATGAATAAATGAACCTCATAAAAAGGTATCTAACTATAATTGATCATAAACCAGATAAGAAGCTACTTACTGCAGACACTGTCACAGTAGGTTTCATCATGCCAGGAATTGTCCAGCCAAGTAGGAAGGCTCAAAAAGCCAACAAACCATTAAAAAAATTGACCCAATTAACGGATTTAAATCAAATGGTCAATTGAAAATGGGTTACGGCTGCTTCAGTCTGCCAGCTGAAACTGAGTCCTCCTTGCAAACTGACATTGATAAATTAACGTAATTTGAGAGTTACCAGATACAAGCTTATTAATCAGCAGGATCATCAGAAATTGGTCACACAAGGGTTTTTTTCAACCTGGACTAGATACTCACTTGACAATATGGAAGGAATAGGAGCCCAGGATCCAGGTGGTATTGCTTAGTCAATTTTTGATATATATTGAATAATTTTCACTGTTTCAACTCTAAGAGTTGAGTCCTCCCAAAAATTTACTTAATAAAAATCAAATATCCCTTTGTCTAATTTACTTTTAAAAAATGCATCCTGTTGTTGGATTGTTGCAATACATCCCCTATAATCTTATTCTAAGCTGGATCATTACTGGAAGATGGGGCCCTGCAGTTGGAACTTTGTTGTCAGTACCGCCCAATGTTAATTCAATGCCTGTTGATCTTGTAGTTGTCCCCCCTGTCTTTGAAAATGAAAATTGTGTTGCATCCCAACTTTCTGAATTTTATTCTGAAGATACTCTGGTGCTTTCACAGGCTATTTATCTTGGCAACTGCCAGAATTACCTCATTTTGCAAGTCAACTTACTGAATGTCAACAATTTGTCAACACTCAGTAAGTTGACATTACTTTAGTATTTATCCGCCAGAATTGGGCATTTCCAAAACTAAGCTAATTTTTCATAGCAAATTATTAAGTCATAATTGCAAAATTAAAAAGGAACAGACATAATGTTGACACCATTTAAACAAAGGCTTAATTTTAAGCCAAAAAACTAATATAATTTACTATGAAAATGTAAGTTTCTTTGCACTTTTACATTAAGGTCAACTACAGTAAGTAATATCTGGATGTTGACCCCAAATAAGAATCCATAAATTTCTTAATAAAATACACAATACTCTAAAAATAACTATTTTTTATATTTTATACTACTGTTTTTATTAAATAAATAATAAGATAAGCATTGAACAAAGACATATGCCAACTTTCAGAGCAGTTCTTTGTATTATTTAGATATTTACTGTTATTTTAAACTCACTGGATAAACTATAGCTTATTTCCAGAAGTCCACTTAAGCCAAAACACATATGTTAAAACTAGAAATTATATATGTAATTATAATGTTGGCTTTGTGTCAAATTGACGTGTCACCTAAATTGTAACAAAGGGGTTTAGCTAAGCAAACAAAATGATATAATTTAAGCGAGATTTAATAGGAGAGTTGCTATAAAAGAACACTGACTGCCTGAAGGTCAACACCTTCACTTGTTTATTAGTAAAACACTGCCACTTAACAAAAAGCACACATACAATGGTATGATAATTCAGGCCAAAGTACCCAGGGCTGTACTTTAGATTTCCCTCTACAATCCCTATCATTTAGTTTTTATAAGTTACATATGCAAATCTTTAAATTTTTTAAATTTAAAAATAATCAATTTTGGACTTGAAAAACCAACTCCAGAAAATATTAACCAAGCTTTATAAGTGATTTACATAGTGTTTTTCCACTTTAATGCTGACTGTCAGTATGTTGACATCAAAATTAAAGTGTTTTTTATGCTGACAAACTAAATTAAATATTTTTGACTATTGTGACTACCAGAATGTCAACTTTTTATATAAACATGGGTTTTTTCTATTCTTTACTAATAAACTAGCTCTAAAATTACTTTCTATACTTCTATAAACTATTTACTTAATAATAAAATTTAAAACAAGTGATTATTGTTTAATTTTATTCATGTCTTGCATGATTATTATTACTTTATGAACTCTACTCTAATTATTGTAGGAAAAATCTTCCAAGAAGCCACAAAAGAACCCCAAGTCAACCAAGAAAGTACCTAAAGCCTCTGGAAAGGCCCAAAGTCCCCACCCCAATAAAAAACCTGCCAAAGAGACCTCAACAAAAAAGAAGACAAAGGAGAAGACCCCAGACCCTGAAAGCAAAGAGCCCTCCTCTGCCCCCTCCTCTTCTCCAAGCTGGTATCAATCAGAAGGAGATGAGGTTCCACTAAACAAGAAAGGAAGAAAGAAGACACCAAAGAGTCCAGAACCCCAGTCAAGCCCAGATGAATCAAGCTCAAAGGAATCAAGCCCTAAGGAATCAAGCTCATCCCAGTCCAGAAAGCGCAAGAATCCAACTCCAGATAATTCCCCTCCACTGCCCAACAAATCTGCACCACCATCCTCCTCATCAAGTATCAATAAAGAAGATCCTGATGATTACCTGTTTGACTATCATCAAGCACCAATTGGCCCATGGGATCCCCTATAGGTTCACAATATATGTAACGTCAATGGAGAGTTTAAGCTCCCAAAGAAGTTCCCTTGGTTTTTCCCTCTAATGTCTGTCAAAGGAGGTGCAAGTTTAGTCTGTGATGGCTGTGTTTTCAATTGCAACAATCAAAAGAGAGCAGGAAGAAGCAAGTATTATGTATGTGAAGATAGAAGCTGCGCTGCCAGGATTAATACAGAAGGATGGGATAAAGTCACTAGTGAAAAAGGAGAGCACACATACAATGCTCCAATCAATCTTATCAAAAAGCTTTTAAAGTGGTACCTCTACCAAATGATCCCAGTCTCCAAAGATGTCAAGGCTTCTGATCTGGCAGTTAAGGCCACCACACATCTAAGTAATGAGAACCTGAAGCTCATCCCTGACTGCAACCAGTTAGTAAAGTACATATGTGACAAACACCATGATCTATTCCCCCATAAGAAATCTGCCATGGTCCAATGAGAGTTAGTATTGACAGAGGAGTTAAAGATGTTCAATGGTGATGAGGTATTCCTTTTACATGATGATGGGCCTACAGCAGAGGCAAGAATTATATGCTATGCTATACAACAGAATCTGGAGCAGTTGAGGTATTCAGACACTTGGTTATGTGATGGTACCTTTGCAGTATGACCCCGCCTTTTTACCAACTATGGGTTGTACATTCCCTTATTGAAGGCAAGGTGCTCCCATTTGCCTACTTTCTTCTTCCTGGGGCAACAGAAGAGATCTACACAAGGGCCTTTAAAATCCTTCAGGAGGGCATCAAAGCCCTACCCAATAATAGAAAGAGTCCCCCTGGCCATAACACTAGAGCCAATCCAGATGATGATGAAAAGGATGAAGCCACTCTTGCTGCAGAAAAAGAAGCTCAAGATAAAGCACTTGGACCCTCAACTATAATCATGGACTATGAAACTGCCCAGTATAACGCTTTTGTAAACACCTTTGATGAAGAGGTCCAGGGGTGTTTTTTCCATTATCAACAGGCTGTCAACAGGCAACTAAAGGGTCTACCTGAGCTCAGCAAGCTCCACTGTCTAGATACATCAGGAAAGTGCAAGTTCCTAATTCAGCAGTTTGTAGCACTAGCATTTGTAAAGCCAGAGCATACTGAACAAGCCTTTGACCTCCTATGCCAGGATCCATATGCCAAGAAACATGATGGTGCTTTCTACCCTTTGATTGAATATTATTAACCACAGTGGATTGGACGTAAGGTCACTAAGCGCTGGAGCAAGCCCAGAGCCAAAGCCAACTGGAACTGCTACCAGGCAGTTCTTAAGGATGAGATGAAAACTACTTCATCTTTGGAGGGCTAGCATAAGAATATCAAGTCCTCCTTTGGAATCAAGCCCAGATACAACACCTTCTATGAGCACCTCAAAGTCCAACAGGGGAAGACTGTTGCATCCATCAGAGATATTGAGAACCACCCATCCAAGAAGAAGAGAACCACCAAAGAGAAACAATATCAAGAGAAGATCAAAGAAGTTTTCAAGGTCAAATATAAGCTTTCAGAGATTGGGGAATGCATCAAGAAGATTGCCACAGTTCTTAATGGCAACCAGGTGATCACAGTCTAGCTTTCAATTAAATTTATTGAGTATTGCCAAATTTTTTATATAGTTCTTATATATTAAGTAAAATATTTTTAAAAAATAGTTATTATAAATAACTCATTAATAATTTATGGTACTTTTTTATAAAATCATTGATTTTCTATTGATAGTTTGATGCTTTAGACTGTATTACATGACCTATATTAGTATTTTACTAGTAAATTATATGTTTTTTGTAGTTTTCAATATAGAAAAAACTTTATATTACTGTTTCTGATTGTTATATTTTTCTATAATATGTAGCGGTAATTTTTTAATTGTCATGAATAATATTTTATGGACTTTTTAAAATCCATGTTGTCACATTACCCTAAAAAATATCTTGAAGCTTAATTTTTATTAAGTAAAATGTTCAGGAAACAGGTTTCTGCTTATTAAAAAAGTGTCAACATTTAGTAGTCTGCATGAGTTGAAACTTAAATATGACTTTTCAATGCTGTTGACATTAAAGTATTTTTAATTCTGATTATTGACATATAGTAAGTTGACTTGCGGAATGAGTTAATTCTGGCAGTTGCCTTTATCTTGGGCTACTTTGGTTAGGATTACTTATTTTACTTAATCCTAGTATCTCATTTGGAAATTTTAAAAAACAGTATTTGAAGCTGCGTCAGTGGTTAATCATTAACTCTATGTGGATTTGGGTGGTAATTCCCCATCACTTAGAAATGACTTCATACTATCCTGCAATTTCTGTCACATTACTCAACTCTTCTACATCTGAGTTTTTGGAAGCAGTTTGTCATGAATTTGTGTTTCTTTTCTCCTGCTCTGTTGAGATATCTGTGTTTACCATGTTTATTTGTATCAGTTCTTTTCTGAGTTTTCAGTTTGGGCTTTTCTTTAATTTGTGGTTTCCATCTCCAATTGCAGTTGTTGAGACTGGGTCTTCTATTTCCTATTTCTGCCACACTATGTCATTTTGGTGCCTGGATTCTTTTCCTGCTCCACCTACTGATGAAATCTCATGTGAAGTTTTGTCAGCTTTATCATTATATTCCAGTTTAAGCCTTAGTCACAAGTCCCAAGTTTATCATGTGATGACAAAGGTTTCTGAGGATGCTTGTGAATGGTTGTTGTCTGCGGTGGAGTGCAATCCACGTGTTTTAACTGAGAGTGAATTTCTGTATCCTTTATTAAAAAATTTGTGTGTATCTATTGAGGAGCTTAAAGTATATTGTAAGTTGTACACCTTCCAACAGGGTACTACTCCGCTATCAGTATTCCTTCCTGAGTTTCTGGCCTACTATCATACAATCAATGTTCCCGAGGTGAATAAACTCTCAGAATTGTGGTTAGCAGTTGACCACACTGCCCAGGATCTGGAAGTTTAGAATTCCTAAGTTAATCACAACTGAGGCCCTGGTAAGCCAAATTCTTTCTCTGGTCTTAAATCTGTTGGTTTCCAAACAAGGTTTGATGGAAGTCAAAGCTAAACCTGCTGCACGCTCCTGGTTTTCTGGGACTAGTTCTGCAGTGGCATCCTCCAGCCAGATTCAGGACTGTTCTTCCTGTGGTTCTTCTCAGTTGCAATTGGCAATTTTGAACAAACCTGTTGAGGTGAATGAGGTGTCTGTGGTGCCCACTCCCAAAATTTCATTAGCTATGCTTCAGCACTTTATGCTGGCAAAGACTTTTCCTGTCAAATCCAAAGAGTTGCCCCTTGTTCCAATCAATTGTGATCATCCTGTCCTTCCTGCTGCTGTCCAAGAGATTATTGAGCAATATTTTCAGGAGCACCCTGCCTCCTTAGCTGCTGTCTGTACCACCAAAGAAAAGAAGGATCCTGCCAAGATTGCCACATTTGCTGCAAATAAATCCACTTCTGGTTACTTCTTTTTTATGGTAACATTAATAACAGCCAAACTATCTATCAGCCAGCCATTTTGTTAGATTTAGGTGCTTCCAAGAACTTTATGAGTGTTGAGACCGTGGATTTGCTGCAACTCAAGTACCACCCAGGAATGCTTGTTAGGGGTGGGAACTGCCAAACATTTCCCTCTTTCCAGCTCAAGAAGCCAGTGACTTTTGTAGTTGTGGGTCAGTCTTTTACTGCAAGGTTCTCCATTTGCTCTACCCCCATGTATCCTATTACCCTGGGGGTGGGCTGTGGCACAACCATAATGTATCAACCCTGTTGAAAGAGAATGAGCTTCAAGTGGAACACTCTTTGGGAATATTTATCTATATTCCGTTGTTAGGTATGTACAAACTAGAGCAGTCCTCTCAGATTATTTGATTGGTTCCTGTTCCCGTCCCCGGAAGTTCAGATTTACCAGCATGCCTGCACCCCTGGTCCGCAGCATTTGAAGCAACTAGTGGCAAGGTCCTTCCTAAGCACACTCAGTTTGACTTTGACTTTAAAGTTACTGTTAATCTGATTTGTATTGTGTCTCCTATTTACCCTTTAACCTTGAAGGAAGACGCATGTTTAGAGGAGTGGACTCAAGATATGTTGGCAAAGGGATACATTTTCAAGAGGGCTTCATCAATCTGTTCCCCCTTGTTGGTTGTTCAAAAGTCATACAGGTTGCTTTGTCCTTGTGTTGACTACAGGAATTCAAATAACATTATGATCCCTGATCCCTATCCCTTACCTCTCAAAGCTCAGATTTCCTGGTGCGTCAAGAAGGCAAAAGTATTCTCAAAACTTGACCTGTTGAATGCCTTCAATCAAATCAGGATTACAGAAGGAATGGAATGGTTAACAGCATTCAGAACCATTAAGGGCATCTTTCAGTTCTGTGTAATGCCTTTTGGTTTTAAGAATGCCCCGGCTTGCTTTCAGCAGTTAATTGATTTGGTCTTGGGGGATCTCCTAGGTGTATGCACCATTGTGTATATGGATGATATCTTGGTATTCTCTCCAGATGAGGAGTGGCATAAATCCCATCTGTCAGCAGCCGTAGAGCGCGTTCTCCAGGCCAACTTGATCATTAAAAGGAGCAAATATGAATTCTTTAAACGTAAGGCTACCTTTCTGGGTATTATTATCTTTGATAACGGCCACACCATTGCCCCCAATAAGGAAGCTGCGGTTTGAGAGTATTCTACTCTGGTGACAGTATCCCAACTTCATAATTTTTTGGGTACCTGTGCGTTCTTGAAAAAGTTTCCCCTCATTTGTCCAAAGCGGCTGTGCCTTTATATTCAGCTAGCAGGAAGATGACTCTAGTCTGGACGCCTGAGTGCACAGAAGCGTTTGCAGTAGTCAAGGCTCTTTTGTTGTCCTCACCAGTGTTGAGACATGTGGATCCCAAACTGCCTTTTGTGGTTTCCACAGATGCTTTGAAATATGCTGTGGCTGGTGTATTGTTGCAGACCGCTAGTGATGGGATAGAGAGACCTGTAGGGTATTTCTCCCAGAAAATGGAGGCTCAAGAACGCAACTCATGATTTATAACTAGGAATTGTTGGCAGTTGTGGAATTGTTAAGGCATTGGCATTCCCATCTCATGTCCCACACCACCCATTTGTAGTAAGAACTGACCATAAAGATCTTCTTTAATATTGATAACCCAGGGTTTTGTTGGGTTGCCAATCAAGATGGCATGGGGACTTGACAGGATACAAGTTCTGTTACAAGTTCATTAAGGGTTCTGAAAATCACTTGGCAGACACGTTGAGTAAAAATCCTTCTATCTCTCATATGCTAGTATGGATGTTGAGTTTAACATGCACATGATGATTCCAGACAAGGCTATGGTTTATTTTTTACTACCTCCGCCAGCTATGCTTGCCACCATGTCCTTGACCAAGGGCGCAGACTTAGACCTATATTCCAAAGTCAAGTTTTTACAGCCCCTGTCCAAAGGGTATGATAGGTTACTGGAACTAGCATGTACTCATCTGGTTAGCCAGCTGCAGGGTTATCACAAGATAGGTCCAATTATATACCATCAAGGTTGCTTGTGGGTCCCAGAGGGAACTATTTGGGATGAAATCATGGAGGCCAATCACACCTGCCCCACAGCACGCCACCCAGGGAAGAATAAAACAGTAGAGCTAATTTGCCAACAGTTTTCTTGGAAAGGTTTGACAGTGCAGGTAGCAGCTTACAATTGAGACTGTCTGGTATGTGTTTGGTCCAAGGCAAGCAGGAACAAGACAACTGGTTTGTTGGTTCCACTGCAGCCAGCTGCAGGACCATGGACATTGATGTTGGTAGAATTTATCAGAGAACTCCTGAATTTTAACGGGTTTAATGCAATCATGATAGTGGTTGATTGCTTCATGAAAATGGCACACTTTGCTTCCTTCTCAACCACAATTATTTTGGTGGAAACAGCTTGGTTGTTTGTGAATAGAATCTTTTTCCTGTATGGCATTCCAATGGAAATTGTGAGTGATTGCAGGCCCCAATTTATTGCTCAGTTCTGGGAAGCTTTTGCTGGAATTCTAAGTATTAAATTGTGCCGTTCCATGGCTTTCCATCCCCAATCTGATGGACAAACAAAGAGGGTAAACCAAAGTTTAGAGGTCTACCTACGCTGCTACACAAATGCAAGACAAGATGACTGGTGTGATAACCTACCCAAGGCAGAGTTCACATATAATAATGCTCCGTACACATCAACTCAGGTTTTGCCATTTTATGCCAATGTAGGCTACAACCCTTCATCCAACATGGGTCCCTGCTTAGTTAGCAACGGTGAAGCTGCAACTGATCAAGCTGCTACATTGAAGCAATTCATCAAGAGCTTCAGGTTACTCTTGCTGCCGATATGACAACTTACAAGGAATATGCAGATTGCAAGCGCCAGGAAGGTCCAACCTACAGACCAGGTGATCTGGTCATGTTTGATGCTTGTAATATGAAACTGAAGGTCCCATGTTGCAAATTAGGTCCCAAGCAAGTTGGGCCTTTCAAGGTTGAACGTCAAATTGGTCCCTCTGCATATCAGCTGGAATTACCCCCAGCTTTCAAGATTTTTCACACCTTTCATGAATGTCTTCCTACCCCCTTTAAAGGTACGGAGACTCCTTCTTCCCAACCCATTCTTGGAGAAGGAGAACTTGAGTATGAGCTAAATTTTATTCTGGCTTCCTGTAAGAATCAACGCCGTTTGGAGTATTTGGTGTCATGGAAGGGTTGTCCAGATTCCAAAAACTCATGGATTCCCCATTATGATTGTTCCAATTCCCCAGATCTGATCCAAGAGTTCTACCAGAGCAATCCCACTGCTATTAGCCACCCTGAGATTACCTTAGCCATAATAAAACTCCTGCCACCCACAAGAATTTCTCCTTATCCCATCTCCCAGATGGGGGTATTGTGACCAGGACTAAAGCAGAGGGTAATGTCACAGTAGGTTCCATAATGCCAGGGAATTATCCAGCCAAGTAGGAAAGCTCAAAAAGCCAACAAACCATTAACAAAATTGACCCAATTAACAGATTTAAATCAAACATTTGATTGAAAATGGGTTATGGCTGCTCCAGTCTGCCAGCTGAAACTGAGTCCTCCTTGCAAACTGACGTTGATAAATTGACGTAATTTGAGGGTTACCAGATATAAGCTTATTAATCAGCATGGTTGTCAGAAATTGGTCACACAAGGGTTTTTTCAACCTGGACTAGATACTCACTTGACAATGTGGAAGAAATAGGAGCCCAGGATCCAGGTGGTATTGCTTAGTCACTTTTTTTGATATATATTAAATAATTTTCCCTGTTTCAACTCTAAGAGTTGAGTCCTCCCAAAAATTTACTTAATAAAAATCAAATATCCCTTTGTCTAATTTACTTTTAAAAAAATGCATCCTGTTGTTGGATTGTTGCAATACATCCCTTACAATCTTATTCTAAGCTGGGTCATTACTGGAAGATGGGGCCCTGCAGTTGGAACTTTGTTGTCAGTACTGCCCAATGTTAATTCAATGCCTGTTAATCTTGGAGTTGTCCCCCCTGTCTTTGAAAATGAAAATTGTGTTGCATCCCAATGTCCTGAATTTTATTCTGAAGATTATCTGATGCTTTTACAGGCTATTTATCTTGGGCTTCTTTGGTTAGGATTAATTATTTTACTTAATCCTAGTATCTCATTTGGAAATTTTACAAAACAGTATTTGAAGCTGCGTTGGTGGTTAATCATTAACTCTGTGTGGATTTGGGTGGTCATTCCCCACCACTTAGAGACAGCTTCTTACTATCCCAAAATTTCTGTCACAGACACCATATCAAGGCAATACCATAAGCACCTACTCTGCCCAAACAGAGAGGACCCTAATTGGCCCATGTTAATCATGGGAAATCTCAAAGAGAGATTCTCACCTAGTACACCAATGGGTGTCCAAGAGAAAGTCCTTAATAACAAACACATATTCAAAAAACGTACATGGCACTTTACACCACATATTATCAAGCAAAATACAGTGCCATACATACTGTCAACACAAAAGATTGACACAATCCTCCAATACCACAGAGATCTGGGACACACCTGTAGCCAGAACTTGCATGAGTATTTCAAGACAGGCTACTAGTGGCCCAACATGCTGGACAATATCAAAGAAGTACTGTGTTGTGAATGCTGCCATTCACCAGGTTTTGATTTTGCCTTTGATGGGTTATTTTGAGGGCAAACTCCTCTCTTTTGCTTTTGCCCTTTGAAATGAGGCTGGCTCTGAATTGGGAAATTCAATTGTTTGGATTCCTGATTCTGCGCAACTCACTTGCCCCACTCATCCTTGTGGCAAGTGATCCTACCGTCCATGTACTGTTTTGTGGTAAAGCTACACAGTATATATTCCCAATCTTTATACAGTAGTTTTAAAAGCTATGGTGACAGCCAAAAAAACTTCAGATTTAACCAAAATGATTTCATATTCAATCAAAATCCAACTCTCAGGTTAAAATATACACTCTGCTAACAGGGTTTATTGGCGTTAATGGGCAAAATGAGTCAACACAGCAACAAAAGGCTCACACACAAGGTGAAATCATTCAAAATACAATCTGAAATACATTGATTCACAAACAAAATAGTGTGAATTGACTTTTGGTATACATATGTTTACTATGTGAATCAGTGACAAAATACACCCAAGCAAGGTGAGTCAAAACTCAAACCAAAAACAAAACATAATAGCAACTCACTATGTAAACAAAATCACTCACGCAATGTGTGCAATGGATTGTAATCATGAATGATACCAAGGTATCTAAAATAAGACACAAGATCTGAAACATAAATTTTAAAAATATTGCATTGGGTGTTTAAGTTTGGCAGTAAAATCTAGGAAAATGGGTGGATTTTTTTTGAATATCCTAAAATAAGGCATTGTAAAACCAAAAACAACTAATTAAGAAATAAAAAATCTATAATTGGGATATTGGGGGGGAAACTCTAATTAAATATCCATATTCAGATAAAAGCAAAATTAAAATATTGGAGTAACTTAATTGAGTTTAATTAATATTTTATTAAATTTTAAAATGGAAGGAACACAACAACAGAGTACCAATACACCCGTTGTGCGCCGCGGTTGCGGTTGCCCCTGCGGGTCAAAGAATAGAGTTAGTGCAACCCAAGTGCCTACTCAAGGAGGAGACAGGAGAGGAGAGTTCTATAGTGACGCTGCACTGACACAGCTGGTTCAAGGAGAACAAGCTACCAGGGTGCAGAGCATAAACCCTTGGGTCCCAAAGCTGACCCAGAAGCCCACCAAAGTCACCACTACAAAGAAAGTTAGAGACAAGGAGGTAGAACTTACTTTGTATGTTTTTGACATTATGTACCGGCAAGGGTCGGTCCTGTCAGCCATGCTGGAGAAGGTGAAGCCTGTACTTGATACTAGCTACAAGCCCTATGTCAGTGATGGCAATCAGGAGGATGACAAGGAGACCAAGTTCTATCAAGCTGATGAGGGACAGCTGGTGTTAAAAAAGGTTGCAGCCTTCTATACCAAGGTACCTATGCCCTGTGTTGTGCCCAATGCTAACAAGTCAATCCCCACCACTAAAAAGCCCACCCAGAAGCGCATCCCCGACATCAAACGCATCATCCTGCTTAAGCTAATGCAGGAATTGAGTGATTACAAGGCGGCTGAGGCTATTGTTGGAGTGGATCCCAAGTACACCAGCAAGACCTTCCAAAAATTCATCAATTCTGGCCGTGTCCTTGCCGCAGAGAAATCCTTGCGTGTTTCTACCATGCTCACCAAAGAGCACAAATGGGCAATCAGCCAGTGGATCACCTGGGACTGCCATCTTGAACTGGCAAATATACAGGCCATGGTTAAATCTACTTTTGGGATTGAGGCCTCAATTTCCATTTACAACCATCTGGTGAAGGGAATGTGATTTTCTTGGAAAAAGCTCGGGGTATCCCCCTACAACAGAAAAAGCCCAGCCAACATTGACGTCCAGAAAAACTACGCAGAGGCTTACACTGCCCTCAAAGCCAAGGGGACAGTCAAATTTTATTATATTGACAAATTGGCATTTGCCTTGTCAATGCAAATGGGTATGGCTATGTCCCCAAAGGCTCCAATGACGGAATGGCTTGGTGTGCTGCAGTCCGCGCCACAGCCTACTCAATGGTGGCTCTCCTCAGTCCAAAGGGGGTCGAGCTCTACCAAATGATATTGGGTTTGCATAACAGTAGGACATTTCTATCATTTCTCTGATTGGTCCAGGAGCACCTGAGGCGCACAAGCCCTAGCTTCACCAATGTCATTATGTTGGACAACTTTAGTCTCCACAAAGTGGCTGACATTCTTGAATAATTTCCATCAATTGACACCAGCATTGCTGTGGGCCCCCAGCAATTGATCACGGAAAATTTATGCCTTCTCTTCCTCCCAGCCTATTTTCCCTTCCTAAATCCCATCAAGGAAGTATTTGGGTGGCCCAAGCAAGTTGTAAAGCAGGAAGCCCAACTGGGACCGAGGACCTCTTTAATTTGCTGCAGGCCGGGATCCACACCCTCCCAGCTGAGACTGTGGCCAAATTCTATGGCCAGCTGATTTGTTCATCCCCGCGTGCCTAGCCAAACAGCCAATCAATTAAAGGCTTAGTGTGTTCAATTTTTTTATATTCTCTTATTTACTATTCAAGATTTATTAATTATCATTTTATATTTAGATGTTTCCACGCCCACAATCACATTCAGAAGATCCATCAATAGATGTAAGTAATTTATTTTTTATTATATATTATTTTATTATGCCATCTGAGGTAATCCCAACCACTCAATACTGGATTATGCAAATATATTTATATCACTTTTTTAAAATCAATCTAAAAATAGTTTTAAAAAATTAAACATAAAATGTACAAGTTAGAATTTATTTTATTAACATATAATTTTAACCTTTTATGAAAACTGTTTCTGCAATATATTTTGCAAAACTGGTTTTCTGAAATAAAAATTATAAAAATTTATTATAATAAAAATAATATAAATTGTAATAAAATTTATTGGAATCATATTTTTATTGTGTGCGCCTGTAGTGGGTTCTTTGGTATGTACCCACCCTGCAATGGAGGTGGTGCACAACCTCCACCGCCACACTGTGGACAGTGGATACGCCCTTATTAAAAAACTCCCTCCTGCTGGTGAAGGGGAGTAGGGTAAGGTGCAAACTGAGGAGCAGCTTTTTGGGCGGGGCTACAAACCTGTAAATCCCTGCCAGGACCAGGTCATTTTGGATTACATGGTCCACCAAGTCATATCCTGGGGGGACCTTCTTCCTGTTGAATGCAAGCCTGGCCTTGTCAATTCCCAGAAGGACCCCATCCAGGTCCTCTACAGACACGCCCATCCCAAAGTAGAATAGGAACCCCAGGTAAACAACCAGATGAAGCCTTTGCCCAGCAAAGGCTTCCGTGAACTCACACAATTTATTATAGACTGTGCTAATCTTCTTGTCGTGCCTGGTCTTTGCAAAGGTCAGCTCCATGGCTGCAGAGACCCCTGTCTTGTTGGCAAGGAGGATTTTTGTCTTCTTGATGGCTGTTGCATCTGCAACAGCCAATTTGCCCACCGCACACCCAAAGTTCTCCAATAGGTAAGACAGGGTGTTCTCCAACAGGAAGCAGAAGCAAGCAGCCACATGAGCCCAGCCCATCTCTGGTACATTCTTGAATGGGAGCATTGCCAGGACTTCCCAAATAAGCTCAATGGAGTTTACACAGTAAACTCCACTGAGGAATACCGGGTCCAGGTGGACCAGTTGGGCATCCTTGTAGGCAGTAACTGCCCACTTGGATGCCCCCTTGGCATGTGTAAGTTCTGTCAACGCCTCCTGCAACATCAGAAAGGAACTGTGGATATGGTCCTCCAGCTCCCGCACAACAGGGGGGGGGACAGATACAATTGCTTGGCCACATGAGTGGCATAATTTACATAAAAGGTGGCCAGGACAAAGGGGACCAGGACTTGGAGGAGTTTGCTGTCTATGTTTTCTAAGAAAAAAGGTAAGTTTTTTGATAATTTATTAAGTTTGTTTTTTAGGCTACCTTCTTGTGTTTCTTCCTTGCCTGCAGTCTTGGCTGGCTTGGCCATTCTTGGCACAATCAATTGCGCTGGCAATTCAGTATTCTCTGCCCTGGCACGCTTGGCGGGTTTGAGATGTTTATACATCTCTGGGTCATCAACCCAGATGGATGGCGCAGAAAGATTGTATGCCTTAAATTGCAGGCCCTCCACCACTGTCTTCTGGATATTGAGAAGACGCTTGATGGTCTTCTCTGGGGTGTCTGGAATTTTTGACATTAGTGCCTTTGTGGACACCTTTTAAATTTTGTCCCCTGTAAGAACAGCAGCCTTCACTTTTGCTTTGACCTTGTGGTCAATATATTTAATTTTGGCAATCACCAAGTTGAGGTCTTTGGTAGTTTTTTGAGTTCTCTCATTTGATTTTTTCACTAACTTTTCCATATGTCTTTATAACTTTTGCCCCAATAAATTCTGTATTATTTTGATACTGTTGCCTCTTTTTTTATTCCTTTTTGTTTAACCATCTACTACATTGTCCCATCTTTTTACCCATTTTGTATATGTTTTACGCTCATCTCAATATGTGTTGTTTGCTTTGTGTTGGCATTGTTTCCTTGATTACCATATTATTTTTGGCGCTTGACATAGCCCCTTGTGAAAATATTAACAACAATTTGGTGATCAGCTAAATTTGAATTAGAAAATTATAGTGTTAACTGTTTTTAGATACAGTTGTTACTGATCCAAATTCAAAACCTTAATGATAAACTTTAAGACAATCAGGAGCCAAGTGATAAAGTGATTGTTGTGATATAAAGGGTCATTCAATAATTCTTTGGTGCATGTGCGCTAATTAATATGATTGGCTGGATGTTTTGCTATTGTACGCCATTGCTGCTGTGGCAAGTTGTTGATGGACTAGTGCTAACCCAGAAGCTGATTGGGCACTAGTCCATCAACAACTTGCCACAGCGGCAGTGGCGTACAATGGCAAAACATTCAGCCAATCATATTAATTAGCGCACATGCACCAAAGAATTATTGAATGACCCTTCATGTCACAACAATCACTTTATCACTTGGCTCCTGATTGGCTTAAAGTTTATCATTAAGATTTTGTTTTTGGATCAGTAACAACTGTATCTAAAAACAGTTAACACTATAGATTTCTAATTTAAATTTAGCTGATCACCAAATTGTTGTTAATATTTTCACAAGGGGCTATGTTTAAGTGCTAAAAATAACTGTGTTCTGGATCTAGATACACAACATAGTAAATATATGATTTTATAGAAATAAGCTGAACATAAAGAATAAAACCAACTATAAACAAAGAGAACATGAATAATTGAAATTCAAAAAAAATGATAATATAAATAGAAAATGTTTGGTGACAGGGGTTTATTGAGGTGGGGAGAGTGATGCCTAGGAGGCAGAATAACACAGGAAGGAAGATGTAGAGGCAGTGCTGGCCTGGGGGGTCTGGGATTGGGTGGGTTGGGCTTACAGGGGAGGGGTGTTGGTGGCAGGGGTGGAGGCAGGAGGATTTTGCATGATGGCTGTCATATAACACTTGTTGTATTCCTCATTGATCATTAGCTGGATGGGCTGGTAGGTGGCAGTTGCCTGAGGTGAAAGGCACTTATTCTTGCGTGATTGGTTGCCCATGTTCACATGGAAAACCATTTGCGCAAACAAGTCAGCCACCATCTGGCGGCCAAAGAGGAAATTGTGGTCAAGGACCCCAAGATAGTGGTTGTTGAAAGCCTGAGGGCGGCGCTCCTGTAATGTGGATCCCATGTTGAAGAAGACAACATCAGCCAGATGGATGTCTGCATGGCTGGCAGGGTAGACTGAGGCCTGGTGCCAGCGTCCCTGGATGGCCTTGAGGGCGGTGGAGCTACCCTCTATCTGGTGGCTCAAGAAAACCCGGTACATGGAATTTGAGCTATCCCAGGAGTTGAATAATCCACCAAGGATGTGGCTGTATGAGTAGCCATCAATGAAATCTGGGTTTGTCTGATAGTAGACAAAACCCTTGGCTGAAACAGCCAGAAATGCACCAATGAACGCCCCCTTCTTGACCTTCTTCCTTCTATTCTTGGCGGCGGCTTTTCCTTACTTGCCAAAATCATCAAAAGCTATTGATAGCTTGTAATAGGAGATGAACATGACATCATCAGTTAGACTAGTCAGGCATTAGACCAGGGTTGATTTGATGGCGGTGTCATACAGGGAATCCTCAGCGCCATCCCATTGGTTGCCGGCAAAATTGGTAAGAACCAGTATGGAAGCCACCTTTCTGTGCATCCAGAGCTGCACCATGCGCTTGGAGACCCATATGTTATGGTGCGCAAGTTGCTTCTGGACCTGGGTCAATGGAAGCTTGGGATCCCACTGGAGGAGGTCAAGCATGATTGGGTATGCCTCAGATATTTGTGACTTGGGGGCCTTCTTGGGCTTCTTGGCTTCCCAATCAGATTCCCCCTGTTCATCAGGTTGTTGAATTCCTGCATGACAGTAGCTCGGGTAAATTGCAACTGGGCGGCAATCTGTTCCCAGGACAGACCCTGTAGATTCAGTGCCATAATTTCCTGAAGAATTTGGGTGGTGATGATTTGTTGCTTGGGGCGCTGGACCGGGGGAGCTGAAGCCTGATTGGCTGTAGGGGGGCAGGTTGGCTGGTGGCAGGAAGTTGTTCCAAACCAAGGTTGCCATCCTGATTGGTTGGTTGGTGGGCAGCTTGTGCGGGGGTGGATACCGGAGCAGGGGCAGAGCTAGACTTTAAGTGACTCTCAAACAAGTCAAAGCCATAGGGGTTGGTGGTCAGGTACAGGTCAGCTTCCTTGTTACCCGCCTCAAAGGCTTGGGTGTAAACAGGTGCCTCCATGTTCTGAGCCTTGCCTCCATCAAAGCTGGCTTGGATGCTGCTTGCTTGGCTGCTGGCACTGTCAAAGATAGTGCTTGTAAAAACCATTGTAAAAAAACCTAGGATAAAATCACTAAAAGTAGAAATTTTAAAATTTAATGATTTATTTTTATTGTAATCTTGAGTCCATATTTGGAAGGTTCTCAAAACCTTTTCATACAAATCTGGAGCATTGAAAATGGATAAAATGCCTATGTTCCTAAGTTGGATAGCTGTTGATTGGCT
Organism: Entomophthora muscae; assembly: GCA_014839935.2. Lineage (NCBI taxonomy): Eukaryota > Fungi > Entomophthoromycota > Entomophthoromycetes > Entomophthorales > Entomophthoraceae > Entomophthora > Entomophthora muscae. The sequence continues at coordinate 186,751 of QTSX02002978.1, forward strand.
GTTAAACTGTTATTTTTCTATTTTAGGCTGCTCATACTACACATCTTGTGTGAGTTCATTTTGTTTTGTGCTTGTGTAATCTCGCTTCTAGATTGCTCAAGTTTTGTTTCATTTTAGTTCTTCTGTTGGTGTCTCATATGAATCCTGGTTGAATTATAATATACTCTGGAACAGCATCCATCCATTTCACTTGTTGTGTCAGTTCATTTTGTTTGTAGTTTGAACTAAACTGCTTGACGTTTGATATAATTTTGTATAATGGGCTAGTGAAATTTTGTTTTTTGTTTGACAGTCCATTTATTAACTGAAATTTTATAAATTAATTGAATCCTGAATCTTGTGCAACTTGGATTTTGTTTAAATTTGAAATAATTTTGTTTAAATCTGAGGTATTTTTGGTTGTTGCCATAGCTTTTAAAACTACTTTACCCAATAAAATTTAAGTTCTATTCACATTTTTATCTTTGTGTCTCCACATACTTTGGCGCCTCTCTAGTCACATCTAGCAGATAATTATTCAATCAGGGCTACAAGGTAACCACATAGCCTTCCCTGCCGTTCTAACTAAGACTTAGTACAAACCCAATCCTAAGGTTAGGATTTCCTGTTGTGACTCTGTGCCGCGCCTCAGATCACGACAAAAATGGTGCTCACTACAGGGCTGTGAGCCCCTTGGTTATCCCTTTTTCAACCACGTTTTCAGGACCTTTGCCTCCTCTCATACAAGAGCCAACTTTGCCTGAAATTACCAGTCCTCCTATTGAAGAAAGCATTGCCAATCCGCCTATTTTCCCTACTGTAATGAACCTCAGTAATGGCCCCTGCCTAGTGGCCTACCCTTTGGGTACCCCTGACTTGGAACAAGTCATGGCAGTAGCCCTTGGGTTAGCCTGTGATGGGGCCATCCCTTGCCTCCAGCTTCAGTTCAGCCAAGCAGAATACTAAAAATTGATTGTTGCTCCCCAATTTCCACAGCATATCCTCTCAGCAGCTGACTCTGTTGGGCACTTATTGTCATCCTTTGTACAACCTGCCTTAGCCCATCATCAAATGGTATTAGGGATCCACGTTCAGGAGATTTCTTCTCTAAAAGCTGCTGTCACTCATCACTGGGATCAGTTTGCAGCCTACCAGCAGTGGATCCACTCCCTGTTTTCCTTAGTATCAGACAATAAGCACAACTCTGTCACCTCCCAATCCCGCTTGGTCAATTCCATCAAATAGATTGCTCCAGTTCATCCCCAAGTATGTCAGAGAGCGTCTACATGAGTTTCACCAGCTGGAACAGCCCTTGAGCACCCAAGTAGATTCCACTCTGAACGCTTATCTCACCAATTTCAAACAACTTGTGCAGCAGCTCAACAAGTTTGGTGCTTACTCCTCTGACCAATTACAGTAATTAGAAGCCCTTGCTGCAAAAGGCCTCCGCAAACTTGGCAAGGAATTCTATCAAGAAAGGGCTGCTACTGCCGCTACCATTGCCAAACTCCAGACTCAAGTAAATCAACTGTCTACCCCCAAACTGTAAAGTTCTGTGGCCCATCTTTAGCCCTGGATTGGGATGTATTTCCCAGACCATCAAAAAAAGTGGCCCGCATACAGGCAAAACCCCTCCAAAACCTGGAGAACTTGTCCCACACAGTGGATGAACGCTTTGTGTTGGATTTCCTGGCTGAAGTCCCCATTTCTCCTTTGGAGTCTCCTCCAACTGCGGAGGAGACATTAATTCAGCTAGATTGTTTGTTGTCCTGGTGTTGCCTGGTCCTGAAACAACTAGAAGACCAACAGGAAAATGCGGGCTGCATGGAGCCTGAAAAGCCTAACCTGCGTTCCAGGGAAATTGGGTATCAAATCCTGCAATCAGTGGTGTCCCAGGATTCCAATTCCTCTGGCCCAGAAGTCCCTTGGCCTGAAATAATTGGGTTCCAGAGCTCTCTGGTGGAGATGTCAGAGGAAGGCATTAGGGGAAATGCGCACCCTGAGTCCTCGGAAGGCTCCTAGCCAATTGAGAGACTGAGTTTACATCCGGGCCTGCGGCCCCTATTTTTCTTGGTCTCAAACCAGGATAAGATTGGCCAGTAGTCTTTAATAGGCTCCCCTTTAGATTGCACTCCAATAGCTCCTTTAATAACCCCCCTTCCCATCACCCCCCCCTTTGCATAAAATGGAAGCATGGGCCGTCAGGTCCCTTGCTTACCAATTCCAATTGTTAAATAAACTCCTGATTTTGCAAATCTTTTTGTGTTTTTCAAGTTTGTTTAATAATAAAGGTAATTGTTTCAACACCTGTTGTTGTCCCCAAATCCCGCTTTCCTTGGCCTGCCTGCCCAACTGCCCGCCCACCTGTTGTTTTTTGTTGGGAGTTGTTCCAAGTATATTAATTTGGACTGTTCCCTGTTATTTACCTGTGCACCTGGTCTGTCTGCCCAGAAGTTTTAGCAAAAAAGGCACCCTGCTGAAATCATGTTGTCTCCTTGGTACAAGATGGCTATGTGGATACTGGTGCCTATTTCTCTATTGTTCTGGTCCTCCAACCCTGTCTTTTGGAGCAAACTTTCCTTGATTTCTAAATCTTCTGAGTTTATTCCTGGTCTGTTTGTAAATGTAATTGGGCACCTCACCCAGGTTCCCACCAACCCAGTATCCTATGGTTTGTTCCCTTGGTTGTCTTCTTATCTTGAAGAATTGTTGCCCCCCTTAGAATCCGGTACTACTGAGACTCCTTCTTCTGAATTGGACAATCCTTCCCCCGCAGCAGTTTCAGCATCCTTCCTATCCCCCTTGTACCAAATCCCAGCGTTGGATGCAGAGGCCCCTTCTACTTGGGATTGCTCTCTGTGGTTACTTACTGGAGCCTTGTTCATGGCTTTGGATGCATACTTCCCTCCCCTTTCACATCTGGTCTCCTTTGGGAGGCCCCTTTGAGCAGCTATCCCAGTCTTGCACTGGATGGCATCCTGTTGGTTGGTCCCACCAGGATGGGAGCCAGACTTTGTTGGCCTAGCCCCCCTCACTTACACAAACCAGATGCCCTGCCTTCTCTTGCATCTGATGATTTGGTGGATAGAGAGCAGAGACTATGGGATGCCATTTGAGAGTTAAGAACGTCCACCTGCAGTCAGGACTGCCCTACCAAAGCCCCTCAGCCTGATCCTCAAGTGCTTGCTCTGACAACTCAAGTTGCTGACTTACAACAAGAGGTTGCTACTTTGCATTAGATGATGGCGTCTGTTGTTAGTCCAACTGGGGTTGCTGATTAAGATGGCTGCTGCCCTGGCTTGTCAGGAGCTCCCTGCATTCACTGTGCTAGAGAGTCAATAGCTCTAGCTAATGAGATGGACCATCTGAAACAAGACCACTATGAGCTTGATAAAGACGTACAAGAAATGAGTGAGTTAATTGATTCAGTGAATGACAGGTTTGCCCTTTGCCTTTTGGTGGGTCTGTCTCTTACCTCCCAACAGGCTGAGCTGTCTTTGGTAGTAACTGCACAGGGCCATTACCTAGATGTTACTGAGCGGCAGACCACCTTAGCTAATAATATAGGCACCTGCACTGCTGAAATCTTAACTACCCTTGAGGAAAGTGTTTGCAGCTGTGGGCCAGACAGCCCCCCCCCACCAAATCCAAAGCAGAATTCTCCCCACGCATAAATGTACTCAATAGCAACTATGATGGCCCAACCCCAGAAGCACATTTCAAGCCTACCTTTAAGAAAGTCTTTAACCCCAAAACCTCAACCATTGCAGCTTTCCTAACTATCTATGAACCTGCAATGAGAAGAGCCTTGGATGAGGTTAAGAAGTAACAGATTCTAACCTGTCTGCACCCAACCTGTCAAGAGGTGGTAGTGCCAGAGCTGCCCACCATTGAGACCTGGGAGGATATGAAGCAACTTCTGATTGACAAATTTGGTGGTGACCTTAGTCTGGAAGTGAAGAAGGACGCCTTCATGCACATTGCTTTCAAGCCAAAGGAGACCCTAGCTGAATTCACAGATAGATTCTACATGAAGGGACAGCAACTGATTACAAGCCGTCAGCTGACTGCACATGAAGCATACATGGCTTGCGCTCAAGCCCTCAAGGTTAAACAGCTCCTGTGTCTTCACTTCAAGGCTCATAAAACCATGCTTTCTTCTATGAAGAGCATAAAAATGCTGTTGCAGGATATGCACCTTACCCATTCTGGGCAGTTGTGCGGGAGAATTGTGCCGCCTCTACCTCTGGTTTGTTGTCACAAGGCCCGTGTATCCTCACCATGAACTTGCAGAATCCTCCTCAACGCCAGGGTTGCCATAACTGTGGGCAGATAGGTCACCATTCCTGAGTCTGCATCAATCCTTGGGTTAAAGGAGCTGATCCCTAAGAGCAGGCAGGAAAAGAACAGTCAACCTAGAGGCAAAGACACTCTTGGTTGACAATTCTTCCCAGCCTCCTTCAATTCCCCCTCCATCTATGACTCTGAGCCTTTTGACACTGAGGCTCCTCCCATTCTGCTGCTATTCCACATTATCTTTGATGACTCTGACATGGACAATTCTGATATGGAAGACCCTGATGCCTATGGGTATTCAGTCCTTGCCGTCCCCAAAACTATTGCAGTCCCCTATAAACTATGCTCTGGGAAAACTACAACAATTGCCAAGACTTGGCCTGAAGCCAAAGAGGTTGTCTCCTGCCCATACATCACTCAAGCCAAGAGATCCCCTGTGCTTGTCAAGTCTTCCAAGGAAGCTGCTGAGGTTGCTGATGCTGTGTTCAAAAACATCTCAGTCCTGCTTCCTCTCCAGACGGTCTATAAGGAATTCCTGGGCCTAAGATGCATGATTAAAAACAGGACAAAGAACTGGAAGAAGCCCAAGACATTCTTGCAGTCCTCCCTCCCTTTGGTTGTACTACCACACATATAAAAATATCCAATCAAAAGGTGAAAATCAAGGCTGTCTTGGACACTGGATCTCCTGTTAATGTTGTCTCCTCAAAGCTTGTCAAGAAGCTCAATCTTGTCCCAGCCTCAACTATCAACAGTTGTATGGCACAGCTGGGCTATCCATGACAAACACTATAGGGGCTTATTCTACTCTTCCCATGTGGTTTGGCAAGCTACTCTTGGCCGCGCCTGCCGTTGTTTTGAAGAATGAAAGTTACAACCTCCTAGTTGGTACCCAATTTCTTAGGGAATACAATGGGATCATCAACTTAAAGGATGGCTACCTCTCTATTTTAGGGTATTAGGTCCCTCTGATCTTTGAAGAGCCAGTTAAAGTTCCCAGGAAGCGCCTCAAGACATGTGCCTTAGAATATTTCACAGGTGTTTTCACTCTAAAATATTGTACCCATTCCTCCAACATAAAGTGTCCTCCTATGGCTTGCCCTGAGTCTGAAGGGATTCCTCTCTTGGCCACTTCTGCTGTAACCATTCCCCCTGGATCTTAGGCTATCCTAGACCCCCAAATATTGTATGAACTACCTGTGCGTACATTTCTAGAGTTATACTCTCCTGCCTTGCTAGGATGCAACAAACCCTAACTCTGTCCAGGAATCTTGGATGTCTCTCATAAAGACCCTGTTCAATTGCTGATTGCCAACTTAACTGCTCTCCCCATACATGTGTCTAGAGGGCAGGTTATTGGCTATGGAAGGTTGTTGAATGCCCCTGACGTCCTATCACTACATCCCTTTGGTACGTTCCAGGACTTTAATCTACCTGAGGACAAACCCCAAGTCCTATTCTTGTTCACTATGCAAGACTTCCATCAACTATCTTCAGTTCAACAGAAAGAGGTGCTTGATCTACTAGATCAGTTTTTGGATATCTTTGCTAAGGATAGCACAGATTATGGGTTAGCCAAAGGCGTCATTCACCAGATTGATACTGGAGATTGCCCCCCCTTCCATGCCAAACCTTATTGCCACAGTCATGTGAAGGATGCTCAGGTGTCTAAAGAGCTCAAACAACTTCTAGACGCTGGACTGCTTACTCCTATCCAAAGTCCATGGGCCTTATCCTTGCTCATACTGAAAAAGAAGGACAGGGGTCATTGTATTGTGATGGACTACCAACAATTGAACTCTTTAACCAAAAAGGATTCCTACCCCTTACCACACATTGATGATGCTCTCTGCTGCCTTGGAGATTCCAAGTTCTTCTCTGCTATGGAACTAGCCTCTGGGTACTGGCAAGTTGATCTCTCTTGCAAGGATAGACAGAAGGCTGTATTTATCACTTCCAAAGAATTGTTTGAGCCTACACTAATGCAGCAAGGACTCTGCAATGCTCCAGCTACTTTCCAACAAGCCATGGACTCCATCCTCTGTGATTTGAAGCTCTTGTATGTCCTAGTGTACTTAGATGATATAACAGTCTTTAGTGCTACCTTTAATGACCACCTGGCTCATCTCAAGGAAGTGTTCATAAAGATTTGAGAAGCTGGTCTTAAGTTAAAACCATCTAAGTGTGCCTTCTTCAAAGAACTCCTTGAGTTCTTGGGCCATGAGGTAACCCAGACCGGGATTCACCCAATGATCAAGAAAGTTGAGGCCATTGACAAAATGCTTCCGCCCACCAACCCTGCAAGAAGTTCAAGTCCTTCTGGGCATGACAGGTTACTACAGACAATTCATCCCCAATTTTGCTGACACTAATGAACCCTTGGTCCAGCTGCTGTGTAATGTCCCTTTCAAATGGACCTCCAGACAGCAACAAGCTTTTGAGACTCTCAAACAAAAGCTCAAAGAGGCCCCCATCCTAGTATATCCTGATTACAATAAGGGATATATCCTATATACTGATGCTAGTGACCTGGCCATTGGAGCCATCTTGGCTAAATTGGATGATGAAGTTGTTGATCACCCTGTAGCTTATACCTATTGTGTCCTGAATAAGCATGAGAAGAACTACAATGTAACAGAGAAAGAGTGCCTTGCTGTGCTGCATGCTGTCAAGAAGTTCTGCCATTATGTGTATGGCACCCATTTCACTATGGTTACTGACCACGCTTTGCTCAAATGGTTACAATAACTTAATGAACCAGAAGGAAGACTAGCTAGATGGGCTCTCTGCCTACAAGGATACAACTTCACTGTGCTGCATCACCCCAGGATTTAACATCATAATGCTGATGGACTGTCAAGAATTCTCATCCTTGCTCTAAACTCTGCTGAGGCTATCAGATTGTACAAATTAATTGGATATCCTTCTTCATGAGAGAACAAGACAGAAGAAGTTAAAGTCACCCTTTCTAAATTATCTGAAGACACACTCATTTGTGACCATCAGCTTTTCAAGAAATTACAAAACCACTACTTGCCTTTTGGTGGTGTTGTAACTGTGCTGTTTTAGCAGAGTTACAAGGGGGGAAATATTTAGAAACTAGATAATATTCTTTATTTAGAGATAATGCTTATATAGTTAGTATGAGTCATGGATAACAGGAACATGATAGCGTTGATCACACAGTGGAATGGTGACGGGGGTGACTTGATCCTGGTAATGAGTCAGGCGCCAAAACAAGGTATCCACCATAAGGGATCATCATCTGTTCATGTTTTTGGATTTGGAAGTTTGAGTTGACTTCCTAGTCTGGCTTCAAGTGACTGGGTAATCAGGTTGCAGGTCACAAACCTGCTTACTCAAAGCCTTGTTGGCAGGTTGAGCCTGCTGTTTTGATAGTGGTGCTTCAAGCTCATAAGGAGAAAGGACATGGAGGCGTTGCCAAAACTTATTCCTGGATCCAGAAGAAATACTTCTGGGAAAATCTTTGCCTGCTGATTCCAGATGTTATTGCTAGTTGCCATGATTGCCAGCTCCAATAACCTTGAGCTTCCGCTCACAAGTTCAAGTTAGTCCCCCCTCAACACACATTTCACACTGTCAGTATTGACGCAGTAGGACCTCTCCCTTGCTCCCGGTCTGGTTGCTTCTTTATCCTGATTGCTGTTGATCATTTTAGCAAGTGGGTAGAAGCTTGTCCTACTAAAGACTTTACTTCCAAGACAACCACTGCCTTTCTGCTGCAAGATGTATTCTTTTTATATGGTTGCCCCCAAGTGTTGTTGTCTGACAATGGTACTAACTTCAACGCCAAGTTGGTAACCTCTGTTGTTGAATCCTTGGGGTCTCACCATTCCTTCTCTGCCCCCTATAATCCTTCCACCAATGGGGCAATTGAGCACGCAAACTCAACTCTGGTTTCTATCATGAGGAAACTCACTTATTCTGACACTGCCAACTGGGATCTATACTTACCCGCTTCTCTCTTTGCCTATTTCCTTAGCAAACATTGTGTCACCAGGTACTCCCCTTTTGCTATGTTGTATGGTTGTGAAGCCACCACTCTGTTGCTCTTGGCCCCCCTACTCTCCTCAGATAAGGCCATGAACCCTGATGACCATATCAAAGATCTAGTCAATCAAATCATTGATATTCTGGCCTCTGCCTACATGTCTGCATATAAGACCAAGATGCTTGAGCTCTCTCCTGACAATGCTGGACAATCTTCCTTGCCTGAGTTCAACATTGGGGACCATGTTCTTTACTATCAGCATAGAGTAGGAGAACACACTCATAAACTAGAATCATTATGAATTGGGCCCTTGGAAGTGACCTTCAAGCAAGGATCAGAGTATACTGTAAAACTCCTCTCCATTGGTCAACTGTTTGCCTGCGTGCATGCATGATTCCTCCACAAGTACCACCCCCTAGTCCAATCTAGAGGGGGGCAATGTTGTGAATGCCGCCATTCACCATGTTTTAATTTTGCCTTTGGTGGGTTATTTTGAGTACAAATCCCTCTCTTTTTCTTTTGCCCTTTGAAATAGGCTGTCTCCAAATTGGGAAATTCAATTGTTTGGTTTCCTGATTCTGCGCAACTTACTTGCCCCACTCATGCTTGTGGCAAGTAATCCTACCGCCCATGTACTGTTTTTTGATAAAGCTACACAGTATATATTCCCAATCTTTATACCTAATAAAATTTAAGTTATATTCAAATTTTTGTCTTTGTGTCTCCACATACTTTGGCGCCTCTCTAGCCACGTTTAGCAGATAATTATTCAATCAGGGCCACAAGGTAATCACATATCCTTACCTGCCATTCTAACAGAGACTTAGTACAAATCCAATCCTAAGGTTAGGATTTCCCTTTGTGACTCTGTGCTGCGCCTCAGATCACAACAAACTGGAACTATGCAAAGTCTGTGAAAAGTACACCTGCTCCAAGGCACCCCCAAATCAGTAATACTGGTGTCAATCACACAACCCTTGAAGGTGTGGATACAGTAAATTATGGGACCTATGCCTGAAGACAAATAAAGGCAAAAAGTAAATTATTACACCCATTTTACTATGTAACAAGGTGGCCTGTGACAAAAGCCACAAAAAACACAAAGTAAATGATGTGAGACAATTTATTGACAAGAAAATCATAGCCAAGTTTGGGAATCTGAACTTCTATTCACAGATGGATATACAGAGCTCACTGTCATTGACACCAATAACTACCTTGCTAAGAAGAGAATAAAGCATAAATTTACCAGTCTTTATTGTCCACAATTAAATGAAAGGTAAGAAAGATTGAACAGTGCCCTTGTAGAGGCACTTATTAAACTATCTGCTAACAACCCTTGACTCTAGGTTGACATGCTCTCTACAGCATTAATGGTATGTTAAGCCCAGGTCAATTGCAACACGGGCAAAAGCTCATATGAACTTGTCTATGAGCATAAAACCACAATTGTCAGTACTAAGTTAGAGCCCTGATTAACTTTACCTAAGAAAGTACCAACAGATAGTGACCCTGATGTAAAACATGTCATAAAGAACCAAGAGACCAAAGAAAAGGAAAGAGTGGAAAGAGAAGCAATTCCTATCTAACAGGAAAAATTCCAAGTCAGAGACAAGATTAGGGGTTTCATCCATGATTTGTATAAGTTGAAACCAGGACTAAGAGGACCAGGAGTTGCCATGGAGATCAACCCCAAAAACGCCTACCTCATCAAAGAAATTGGTGCCTGCAACACTATGAAATGTATGCACCATGACCAATTCTGCTTATGCAAGGCAAGAACTGCACAATGTAATTCACAGTAGCTGTCTCTGACGCAAAACTGGATCAATACCAAGCCTGAATCCCTGATACTGTCAAGAAGCTTCCTAAGGCTCTACCTTCTAGCACCCAGGGGGAGATGTTGCAACATCTACAATTACTCTCTCTTGAGAAAGTAATTCCTAAGTAATTCCCCAACTACCTACTAAGTCAGTAGCCCTATTATAAATCACTCATCTAATATGGGGATCAAACCTTTTAAATCCTAAATAAAACAATTACTTAGACAAACCTCATTACTACCATTACATATGTGGACAGTATGTGGCTTTCCATGATACTATAGTAACCTCTATATTCATACTGTCAGGGATCCAGTCTTGGGCAGCTGGCCTGTTGTTTCCAGGGATAACTTGGGCCAGATTTTTTGCAGGCAATGCCCACTGCAAGAGGGGAGCTAACTTAAAAAGGTAGGAGACAGACTTTCCCACCCAGGACCACAGGCCAGTGGCCCAGATTAAAGTTTCAATCACCCCCGTGAGGGTGATGTACACAATCCCAAACAGCTTACCAGTATGATTGGTTGGAAGGTTGGGTGAGGAAGCAGGCATAGGTCTTGGGGTCACAGGTGGTTCCATGGGTAGTTTGTAAGTAGGGAAATAGTTGAATTTCCCTCTAAACAACTTGGGTGTTGAAAATATCCACAGACCTTGTTGGTTGTATCTAACTGCAGATTGTATGCAGGCCAAGGGATCAATTTCAAGTATCTTTTCTGGGGTGTAGTCCTTGTATTCAGATTTCAGAGGGTAGTCAGTAAAATGGACGGGTCCAAAGGGTACACCAGGAGGACAGAAAACTGTAGGTGGTGGGGCAGGAGGGCCAGGAGATCTCAAACAGAATTGGTAGATAGCAAATACAAAATAAGGCAATAGCTGTGTGAGACCAAAATAACATAATCTTTATTCAAAAATGGCAATAAGGTTTGAGCGCAAAATCTATAGGCATATATAGCATCCCACCTCCCAACTTAGTATTTTCCATAAGGGCTTCATCAAAATATTGGGGGAAATGCGGGCAGGTGGCCAGGAGGCCCGGGTGCAGGAGAAGCAAAATGGCACCTTGGCTGGATGTTCTCTCATTGGTCAGAACTTCCAAATTGGTCACTTGATTTCCTTGATTTTTGGCTGTGGTCACGGGGTCGGGCCCAAAGCCTGGGTTTTCCCTTGGCAGTTGAGTTTGATTGATTACTTGAGAGGACTTCAAGCTCATGAAGTTCATGGGGGCACCTTTTCTGCCTCCATTAGGCAATTCAAGAAACTCCTCCTTGGGAACCATCATAATTGAACCTGTACTGGTATTCTGGCTTTGGGACTTAGCAGGGGCTTCAGCTTGTGGGGGCTCAATCTCAGAAAAACGCAGGTGGGCAGGCTATTGGTCCATGGGGCCAGCGGCCTTGGCCTGCAGGAATTTGGGTTCAGGGTTTGAATCCTGTCCTTGGGCCCAGGTTTCAAGGGATAACAAATTGCCAATCATGACATCATCCCCTTCTTCTCCCAAGGGCCCTCCCTTCTGGTCCTTTTTGTTCAGATAGAGTTGGACAGCTTCTTGGGCATTAGCTAGGTTGCTCAGCAGTTCCCAAGTGCTTTCCTCTAGCGGGTATCCTTTCCATTTGACGTAGTACTAGGTTTTTTGGTAGTGGATTCTGTCACTATGTATGTATTCAACTTCATATTCCGTGGAGCGGCCTATTTGGATGGGTGGGGGAGCTGTCTTGATCTGTTGATGGGGAAGCAAATTCCCATCTTTTTTGAACAATAGGGAGCAGTGGAACACATCATGAATCTTCCAGGAGGGGGGTAGGTCTAGCTTGAAGGCAACCTCACCAACTAGTTTGGTGATCTTGTGGGGGTCACTTCTTCTGTGAGCTAACTTCCTGCAGGGCACGTGCAGGGGTACATCTTGGGAGTCTAGGTATACTTTGTCTCTAACTTGTAAGGGTTGTTCTGTGGTTTGTTTGCAGTCAGCAAAGGCTTTTTATGTTTGCACTGCACGGTTCAGGCTGGTCAGGCATGTTTTTTGTGTGTCGTGAATCTGTTCAATCCAGGAGCGCCCAGTGGTGTTTGATTCCTTCTCGCCAATCTGGGGATCCCAAGTGGGGTCAAATCCATAGTTGGATTTGAATGGGGACATGCCTGTGAAGGTGTGGTCTTTACTGTTGTAGGAAAACTGGGCCATGGGGAGCATTTTGGCCCAATTGTCCTGATCAGTGTGGGCATAGCATCAAAGGTATTGTTTAAGGATCTGGTTTACTTGTTCATTTTGGCCGTCTGTCTGTGGGTGGTAAGAGGTAGATACACATCACTTGATTCCCAAGTCTTTCATCACCTGTGTCCAGTAGTTTGACGTGAATTGGGGTCCTCTGTATGTGATAATTTCCTCAGGTGTTCTGTGTTGTGTGAGGATGCAGTTGTGGAAGTGTTGGTCTGTTTCTGCTGCCGTGCAATTGGTGGTGGTTGGTACAAAGTATGCCATATTGGTGAAGCAGTCTACCATGACCAGGATTGCATTGAAAGAGAGAGATAGAGCCAGTTCCACAATGTAGCCCATGGAAACAGATCTCCAAGGTCCATGAGGTATATTCAAGGGTTTTAGCAGTCCTTCAGGTTTTTTTCTGCAAGTTTTGGTCCGCCCACAGGTCTCACACCCCTTCAGGTATGTGCTTAAGTTTTGATCCATTTTTGGTCAAGCAAAGTTCCTTCTAATGCTCTGGAGGATCTTGAGCCTACCTGGGTGTCCAGCCATCTCAGAATTGTGTTAGTCTCTCAAGACGTTGGTTCTGATGTCCCCTTCTGGTACAAAGATCCTGTTGTGAAGCATTAGTGTTGTTCCCTTCAATGAGTAGCCTTTTTGGTAGTGAGCGCTATCAAAGGATTTGGAGAGGTCAGAGATCATGATTTTGGTGAATTCATCTAGTATTTGGGCCCTTAGTGCTTCTAGTTTGCTGGCTCTGATTTTCATCAATCCCAGGTGAATGCCTAGACCTACTGTGTCCAAGAGGACTTGGGTGTTGTGGTTGCAAGTTTCTAGGTGGGTAGGCACCAGGTCAGTTCTTCTACTTAGGGTGTTGGGTACCATGTTCACTTTTCCTGGCTTGTAGTCTATGGTCAGAGTGTAGTCAGCCAGTTCTAAGGCTCATCTTGCTTGTCGTTGGTTAAGCTGGTGTGGTTTGAAGAAGTAGACCAAGTTCTTGTGGTCTGTCAGGACCTTTACTGGATATTCAGTGCCACATAGGTATTGGCGTCAATGTTTCAGGGTCTTCATTATAGATAGCATCTCCTTGTCATATATTGGGTAGTTTCCTTCTGCAGGTAGCATCTTCTTGGAGTAATATGCTATAGGATGTAGCATACTATCCTCTCCTTCCTGAAGAAGGACCCCGCCCATTGCAAAGTCCGACGTGTTGGTTTCCAGAACAAAAGGGTTGGAGGGATCTGGCATGGCCAGGATGGGGGAAGAAGTGAAGGCGAGTTTCAAGGTTTCAAAGGTGGTAGTACATTCCGGAGTCCAGGCAAAGATGACCTTGTCAGAGCAAAGGCAGGTCAGGGGGAGGGTAATGTGAGAAAAATTTTGGATGAAACCCCTGCAATAATTTGCCAGGCCCAAAAAACTTCTCACATCTTTCCTGCTTTTGGGCACCAGCCAAGATGTTATTGCTTCTACTTTATCCTGTGCCATGACAAAGCTGCCGGTCTTCACTACATATCCCAGGAATTCAACTTCAGACTGAAAGAATTCACATTTCTTAAGCTTAGTGTGTAAGTTTGCTTGGGAGAGTTTTTCTAGTATAAGGTCCAGGTGGCGCAGGTGTTTCTTGTGAGTCTTGCTGTAGATGAGAATGTTGTCCAGATATGCCACACAAAAACAGTCAAGATATTCTTCTAGGACAGTGTTGATCATCCTTTGGAAAGTGCTGGGGGCATTGCAGAGGCCAAAGGGCATTACAAGATACTTGCACAACCCATATTGAATTTTGAAGGCCATCTTGTACTTGTCTCTGTCCTCGATTCAGATTTGGTTGAACACATCTCTAAGGTCAATTTTTTAGTACACCTGGGCTCCAGTCAGTACATCACAGAGGTTGTTGGCATTGGGGATGGGATAGTGGTTCTTCACTGTAATGTTGTTCAGTTTTTGATAATTTACGCATGGACGCATCCCATCATCTTTTTTTCCTATGAACAGCATGGGCAACAAGCAGGTGGGTTTTGACACTTGGATGAACCCTTTTTTGTTGTATCCTTGAGGTATGCTTTCAAGGCTCTTGCTTGCAGTGGTTACAGCTGTAGATGGGGCTGTGGTGCGGTTGGGTCCCTGGTAGCAGGTCTATAGCGTGGTTGTAGATTGAATGGCTGGGTAGTTTTGTGGCTGCTTCTTCACTAAACACATGGTTCCATCTCTGTAGGGGGTAGGAAGTATCCCAATGCTAGTTTCTATCTTTATGGTCAAGATTTTGTTGGTAGGGGATTAGTCATGGCTCATGAAAAAGGGAATGGTGTCACAGGATTCAGGTTGGCCCAACATGGCAGTTTGCTTACAATAGTTCAGGATCAGGCCATGTCTGTTGGACCAGGAGTCACCCAGTATAAGGGGGTGGGGTAGTCCTGACAAGAGGATCAGGGACAATGGGTATACATTTTGTCCAATGGTCAACAGAAGTTCTTGTTCACACTCATAGCCGGTGTCCAAAGAGCTGTTTCCCATGATTACTTGTAGGCTACGCTCTGAGGCTGTCAAGCCTAATTTCTCTGCTAGGCTGGCGTTGATGAAACTTTCATCTGCTCCTGTATCAATAAAAGCTTCAATCTGGCGCTTGTTTCCTGCTAATTCTATGGTCACTTGGATGAATTTGTAAGACTGAGAAGAAGTGTTTATTTGCGCCAGTGAGATTGGGGAAGTGTTTTTCTTAGGGCAGGCTCTGGTCAAGTGGCCTGCCTTGTGGCAATGGAAACAGAGTCCTTTGCAGTAATGTTGTTGGGGCTCTTCAGGTGTCATCCCTGTTCTGTTAGGGGTTGGTGTTTGGGGTTGGTGGGTCTGGGAGTGCCAATTTTCTCTTGGTTCATGCTAAGATCCTTGCACAGGGGAATTAGCTTGTCTAGGCTGAGGATGGGCAGGTGATGCTTCAACAGGTCCTTCATTGCTAGGTTGACTCCCTTTTGGAAGATAATGGCTGTCAGTTTGTCCTTGAGTTGGGTGCAGGTTTTCAGTTTGAGGAATTTTTCAATATATGCTTGGATGGGTTGGGGGCCTTGTCAAATTTCTAACAGGGAATTCATGGCGTAGTATCTAGTGTCGCAATCTTCCCCAGTGGCCATTAACTCAGCCTCAAACTTGGCATAGTCTAAGCAGAATTCTACGTCTTCAGCTGTGGCCTTGCCAAACCATTCTAAGGTGTCTCCCAATAGCATTAGAGCAACCCCAAGGATCTTCTTGGTGTCACTGGCGTAAGAGGGGGTGTTGGTTTGGAAATGCAGGCAGAGGACCGGCATGGCGCGTCAAGCTTCCTCAAGCGTGAGCTTTCCCATCTGAGACATCTCTACCTTTGTGAGAGACTGATTCATGATCACACTTTGCACTTGGGAGGAGGGAGCTTTGTTGGCGTCAGCAGTAGTGGTGTTGGTTCTCTTTGGGTCATTTGGGTTTGCATTCTTCCACATGGAAGAGATCAGGTTTGTAGTCATCTTATAGGTGTAATAAGTGATTATCAATAGCAAAATCATACAAGATGCCCCAAGAAATAACAACATCTTGGGGCTCAGGGTACCAGGTTTAATAAAGATTGCCATAATGTCAGGGATCCAGTCTTAGGCAGCTGGCCCGTTGTTTCCAGGGTAACTCAGGCCAGGTTTTTTGCAGGCAATGCCCACTACAAGAGGGGAGCTAAACTAAAAAGGTAGGAGACAGACTTTCCCACCCAGGACCACAGGCCAGTGGCCCAGATTAAAGTTTCAATCACCCCTGTGAGGGTGGTGTACACAATCCCAAACAGCTTACCAGTATGGTTGGTTGGGAGGTCAGGTGAGGAAGCAGGCATAGGTCTTGGGGTCATGGGGGGTTACATGGGTAGTTTGTAAGTAGGGAAATAGTTGAATTTCCCTCTAAACAACTTGGTTGTTGAAAATATTCACAGACCTTGTTGGTTGTATCTAACTGCAGATTGTATGCAGGCCAAGGGATCAATTTCAAGTATCTTTTCTGGGGTGTAGTCCTTGTATTCAGATTTCAGAGGGTAGTCAGTAAAATGGACGGGTCCAAAGGGTACACCAGGAGGACAGAAAACTGTAGGTGGTGGGGCAGGAGGGCCAGGAGATCTCAAACTGATTTGGTAGATAGCAAATACAAAATAAGGCAATAGCTGTGTGAACCAAAATAATATAATCTTTATTCAAAAATGGCAATAAGGTTTGAGCGCAAAATCTATAGGCATATATATCATCCTGCCTCCAAACTTAGTATTTTCTATAAGGGCTTCATCAAAATATTGGGGGAAATGCGGGCAGGTGGCTATGAGGCCCAGGTGCAGGAGCGGCAAAATGGCACCTCAGTTGGATGTTCTCTCATTGGTCAGAACTTCCAAATTGGTCACTTGATTTTCTTGATTTTTGGCTGTGGTCACAGGGTCAGGCCCAAAGCCTGGGTTTTCCCTTTGCAGTTGAGTTTGATTGGTTACTTGAGAGGACTTCAAGCTCATGAAGTTCACAGAGGCACCTTCTCTGCCTCCATTAGGCAATTCAAGAAACTCCTCCTCGAGAACCATCATAATTGAATCTGTACTGGTATTCTGGCTTTGGGATTTAGCAGGGGCTTCAGCTTGCGGGGGCTCAATCTCAGAAAAACGCTGGTGGGCTCTCGGTCCATGGGGCCAGCGGCCTGTGGCCTGCAGGAATTTGGGTTCAGGGTTCAAATCCCGCCCTTGGGCCCGGGTTTCGAGGGGTAACAAATTGTCAATCCTAACACATACCAATAAAGTATCATTCTCTTCTTAATTTTCCTCTTTATTTTTTTTATTATACTTCTCAGAAGTATATACTCAACAGCCCCAAAAAAATATGAGGAATAACAAATAACAGAGAAGTAAAGTTTAATTAATCAAGCGTGTTTATTATATTAATCACCATGGTGTATAAAATAATGTCTATTGAATCGATATTCGATATTGGCTAAATTTTAGTTTTCATCACAACACCTGGATGACGTCCATATCTGATAACTGAGTGTACGCAAGCAGCCGTAAATCCATCAGATGGATTGGGCACAGCGTGATCTCCTAATCCATAACAGTCACATAAAAGTAACAAGCAAATCAAACTAATACTCTTGATCAATTTAGATAAAAGCAAGTATAGTCTAAACCCCAGAAATTCATCCACGAAAGCTTTCCCCATGGCATACTTTAATTAGAAATTTTTCTTTCTTTTATAAAAATATTTTATATCAGCTGCTGACTGTAATTTTAGGGGCACAATGGAAATTAACAACTTATTTGGCGTGAAAGACAAGGTTGTACTTGTAACTGGCGGTGGACGTGGGTAAGTCAGAAAACAATATATTTTTAGTTGTGCTAATTATATTAACAATAGAGTCGGAGAACTCATTACAGAAGTATTGGTTAAAATATTTTGTATAGTCTTTTTTCCAAATCTTATTTTGTTTGAGCTAGGGCTTTGTGGTTAATGGAGCAAAGGTCTACATAACTGGTCGCAAAAAAGAAGCTTTAGAGAAAACCTGTTCCCGACTTAACAATTTGGGTATATACTTTTCACATATCAGTTTAACTGGTCTGTTCTTTAATTAGGAAAAGGAAAAATGCATTGCCATTATCCATGTGACCTTGCTAATATGGAATCTCTTCAAAAAATGGTAGACGAAATGAAGAAAAGGGAGAAAGGTTGCCCTATATAGAATTATTTTAACCTTTTAAGCTATTCACGTCTTAGTGAACAACGCAGGAGGTAAGCAAATAATGACAATTTATTCTAATTCGAGCAAGCTTCTTGGGGGTCAAGTTTGGAAGATATTTCTCCAGCCTCGTACCATCGTGTCATGGATCTTAATGTTAAATCTTTATTGTTTTTAACCATTGGGTGTTGTATTTTTAAAAAAGAAACTAATTTAATTTAGCCTCTTGCCCGAGCTTAAAGCCGGGGGGAGTGTTGATGTACCCTCGAGAGTTATAAATATTGGGTCTATTCAAGGCATAGTTATTGGGAGACAATCTCTTGTATATGATGCCTCCAAAGCAGCAGTTCATCATCTCACTAAAGGCCTTGCTGGGCAACTAGCTTCTGATAATGTCCTTGTCAATGCTATAGCACTTGGGTTTTATGAAACAAGCATGACTAAAGGCTTAATTCAGGTAGTAGGCCGTGAAAACGCAGCTTACAATATCCCTCTTGGACGAACTGGTCAGCCTCATGAAATAGCAGGGCTCTGCTTATTTTTGGCCTCTCGCGCATCAACTTACATTGTTGGAAGCACCATAGTTATGGATGGTGGAGTAATTGCAGGAAAATCGTCATTGTAAATTACTAGGTGGATGGCCCATCCAGGGATAGGTATAAAATTGAATCTAATAAATCAATTCAATATATTTTATTGTAATTTTAGGTTGGGATTAATTATCATATATTTTATTTAATAATCGTATTTAAAGGTTTTCTTAAAACATTGATTAAATTTATTTATTTAAAATAAGAATTGCCTATTACAGGCTTAAATATTAAGATATAAATTGAAATAAGTAGAGTATTACTATTAAGTTTAGCAAAATTAAAATAATAAAATTTAAATTTGATATTTGATTTTATAAATTATACCAAAATATAAAGCTGATATGTAACTATAAAATAGGCTATTAAGCCTTAAGATTGGCTTGGTATTCACATAGATGATTTTTAGTTCTTTTGATGTGTATTAATTGTAATTTGAATGGATTATATTGTGTTCAGAGCTTTGATTGTGATGTGAGCCTGATTTCAGTACTTTGTTTATCTCACCATCTTGATCAACTAGAATTATCATGGTTAGTGACATTTTGATTGGAATTGTATGAAAAATTTATCTAGATAATCTAAATTCATAAAAATTATTTTATTGAGTCTTAATTTTATTATTGCCAGTTTACTCCACTGACCTTCTTATTGGGATGATACAATGATAAGCAAGGTTGACTCCAAAATAATTGTGCTACTTGGATCAGCTAAAAAATCTGAGTGGAATATTCTATTATTTTACTTCAAAATAAATAAAATCAAAATTTTTAAGCCAACTATCTCTTTCTTAAACTAATATGTATATATCTACTTCAAATATGATCTCTTCAAATTGATCAAGCTCTCTTTTTTATAGTCAATTCAATTTTTAGATTGAGATTAAACATACAATCATATAAAAGCATAGTGAACCAATACATGTTACAATCTTATTACCAACCAATATGTTGATTCTCTTTCAATTTTAACTCACACATTTAGCAATAAACTATAAAAAAGTAAGTGGATAAAAACAGTTTATTTAAATTGAAGCAAATTCACTTTTATAGGCAACATGTAGCTTTAACTGATTTATTCAAATTCACCAAATTTGATGTTGATTCATCACACTTCCCTGTTAAACTAAGTGTGATAGAGTTTGAGATGGCTTTCATTCATTTGCTGTGAGAATTGCACTCCTTCACTATTATTTAAGTACTGTAAATTCAGAACCTGAATGTAAAAATGCGGAATTGTCAAATCCTTGGTCCAAATTTTGAATCACTTTTGTGGGATGGTCTTTTTTAATTAAATTGATTTTTTTGTATTTTTATTTGAATATTTGAAAATGCGGGAACTCATAGACACTTTGCAAAGTTCAAGTCAAACTGCATATTTTCACTGGACAAAATGAATTAACTGGAATCAGATTTGAAGTGTTCAAATCCATCAACCATTTTCATTAAGTTTACTATGTTTTTTGAAATTGCAGGATTGTCAAATCCAAGAACCAAATTTCAAATCACTTTTGAATGGCACTAGTAAACTCAGATATTAATTGCAGGAACTGGAATCCAAATTTAATGTACAGTAAGCACACTAGAAAACACCAACCCAAATCAAGAAGCTCTACCACAACTAAAATCAAATGAAAAATTCAATCTCAACAACCATGTTTAGACATAAAAAGTGATTACACTTTAAAATCATCCAAACCTGGAAAGTATACAATATTATTCACTTCAAATCACTGATATAGAAACTCTGCTACTATTCAAGGCTAAATCAAGAGAAAACAACTACCCACAACTAAACCAATAACTCCAAATAAATACATATTTAATCTAAAATATATTTTTTTATTTTATTTTAATGGACCATCAATCACATTCCCAACCTTCTCCTGCACCAGCCTGCGGGGCAGCCCAACCACAAGGGCGTCCCAGAGGGTCCAAGAACAGACCCAGAACCCAACTTGAGGGGAGTCATGCCAATACACAGGCCTCCCAAGGTGTCAGCGCCAGCCAACCACCTCCTGCATCCCAAGCCAGAACTACCAGCTTGAATCCCAGGCAGAAGCCACTTTCAAGGCCTGCTACCAAATTCTCCTACACCAGGGTCACCGGGAACACTGAGGTTACTTACACCTCCACTGTTTACCCAGTTGTCACCTGGCCTCGCACTCTTGACCCAAGAGTTGCTGCTTCCTGCCCCCGCGTCTTTGACACCACCTACAAGCCATTGGCCACCACTGAGGAACCATCTGCACCTATTGTGTATTCAATCATTGATGGTGCCACTGCAAGCAGGGCCCCCCCCCCAGCGTGAAACTCTCCTCAACTGCTTGAATGGGGAAATGGCAGTTTGGAATATTGCGTCCAAATTTGGTGTCACAGCCAGATACATTGCCAACATTAACACCAAGTATGGCAATACCGGGCAAATTGCCAAATCCACCAAGGCTAAGCAACAGCCCAAACTCCTTCAGCCCATTCATATTGATGCAATCAAGCAGTGGGTAGCCAAGGATTGCCACCTGGACACACTTGCTGTCCAATCAATGCTTACCACAGATTTTGGGCTTTCTGTTTCTAAAACCCTTGTTTACAAAGCAATGTTTGATTTGGGCTTCTTATGGAAGGTGCTCAGAGTTTCTCTGTACAATAGAAACAGTGAAAAGACCATTGAGGATTGACACATTTATGCCAAGACATATCTGGCACTAAAGGAGACTGGGAATGTCCAGTTCTTCTATATCAACCAATCATTGTTTTCCTCCTCACTCAGGTCTAGGCATGGGTGGGTTGAGAAGGGGTCCAAGGACAGCGTAGCCCATTGTGCAGCTGTCTGTTCCCAGACCTATTCCATGGTTGCGCTTCTTGGTCCTTGCGGGTTGGACCAGTATCAGATGATTAAAGGCTCCCATAACAGCGAGACCTTTCTCAATTTTCTCTGAGCTGTCAAGGAGTACCTTTAGATAAATTACAGTGGCACAACCAACATTGCTGTGCTTGATAATATTGGGCTCCACAAAGTGGATCTGGTTGTGTCCAAATTCCCCCCCCATCAACAAAAACAGTCACACCTTCAGCCACCAACTTACTGATTGTCCAATGAGACTTCTCTTCCGCCCGCCATATTCCCCATTCCTGAATCCAATTACAAAGGTGTTTGGTTGGATCAAGAATAAGGTGAAACAAGGCCTTCCTCAGGACACTCAGGATCTATTCAATATTCTCAAGATCAGCCAATTTGCAATGCCACCCAATGTGGTGGCGGCTTTTTAGAAGCACTCAGAATCCTTCCTCCCAAAAGCCCTGGCCTCCAAGCCAATCAGATAAATGGGTGCTCTGGGTTTTATTTAGTTTTAATTTTATTTAGTTTGTTTTTATTAGGACTCAATAATTATTATTTATATATAATAATGTGACATTTGAATGTATTATAGACATTTAAGAATACATAGAAAAGGTAAGTAAAATTAATCATACTAGGTATGAGGACAAATATTTTTATTCTAATGCACTGAATATTATATTGACTGTTGTGCTAACAAATAAATAAATTAAAAAAAGATAGAAATAAATTAGTTTATTTAAATAATTGGACTTGTTGATGGTACTTTGGCTTTTTTAAGCCACAACTCAGACCTTGCATGTCATCATCTAATCCGTGTTATTTCAGTGCCACTATAGCCACACAACACGACCACCAATGATTTGCATGTATTGCTACTAATTAGTACTTAGGACGCAGGTCAAGTATATCAAATATGTTTACCAAATCACGTTACAAGGGAAAGGTAATTTGAGTTCTAAACAATCATTTGTTTAGAACAATAGTGTAGCGGGCCACATGATGCAGATAAATTCAATTCTTGATGTTTATCTATGTGATAAATAAACCTGTACTCAACAAGCTAATAAATAAAAAAATTTAACTTATTTTTAATATTTGACGTGGTTGCAACTTTAACTAATGTCTTGTAATATATTTAGATATATTAATATTATAATCTACCTATCAAAATTTAAAATAAAAATTAAAATATTAAAAGTAAAATTATAATTATAAATTGTAAAAGTTAAATATTAAAGTTTAAATATTTGAAATTTAACTATTTTTATTAAATTGTGATTTATTCTAATATCAAAATATTTGATATTAAAAAATTTTTTGTGCTTAAAATTTTAATATTAACTTTTAGATACTAAATTTTTTAATATTTAAATATGTAATATTTAAATTTTTATAGTAAAATTTTAATGATACATATTTCAGCATTAAAATATAAAAAAGAAAAAAATGATTTGCAAGGGGAAAATATTTATTGGGGGATGCTAACTGCAAAGGGATGTGATTATTCTGGGGAATTATACCCGAAATTAAATTTTTGGCCAATGCATCTAATTGGATCCACATACTCTTCTGTATGTGGTGGACAACCCTGGATGTGATTGCTAGAGGGGTGGTGCCCTATACCCCGGTGGTTGCTTATTGTTTGATAAAAGGCAGGCAGGTGAGCAAATCAACTAGTAGGTTTTTTTGGGGGGGGCACATAGTACCTGTATAGCGTTGCCAATGCAAATGAATCATAGAGGACGTGCTCAACTGTCCTGTATCCCTGCAGTGTCTTCTGGCAGTCAAAGGCTATGCGGCAAATATCCATTTGAATAGGTACATCCTCCAACTTTTTGGCGTTGGTTTTTAATATACAGTGGAGGAGGATTCCCAGGTATACTGCGACGTGGATTCTTTGCAAGGTATACTTTTCTGAGAACATGCATAATTTTTTGAATGTTTGTACTAACCTATTAATATAGGACATTTGGTTAGACTTGAAGAGGGTTCTGGGGGCGCCCAACTTGAATCAGCCCCCTAGGGCTTGGCAAATGAAATAAATAAAGGTTTAAAATTATTCACAAGGGCTGCATCCCCAGCTTTATTTGATAGTGCCTTAAAAACTTCATTAAAAATTTCAGATTTCAAACATTCATTTCCTATTTGAAAGTCAGTTTTTATTAAATTATTTTCATATTTGTTGATGTTTGTGAAGGGGAATTGTTGAATACTTTTGTATATGTATTCATCAAAGTTCAGCTTGATATCCCCACAAATTTCATTCATTTCTTTGATTTTGATAGTTGATCCTAGTTCATATGCTTCCCTTAATCATGGCTAGCACCCCGCAGGTGGTGAATATTCCCTATCTTGAGCTTCAATATTAAAAAATTATTCATATTCTGTTGAATTATTTTATTTATTTTATTTTCATTTATTTGTTTTACAGGGGCCACCAGTGACTGGTAACCCCCGTAAAACCAACTCAGCGTATAAGCTGCCACTTCTGCAACCTCATCCTCATTTCTGGTGATGACTAAAATAAATATAAGTAAAACATAAAAAGACTTACTAATTGTTTCCCCTGTGGCCCCCTCAGCCACAGGCACCACTTCAGCAAACTTCATGAGCGTTGGATGCTCTTCATTAATTTTTCTAGGCTTAATTTTTCTTATATTTCTTGCAACTTGTGTTTCTTCTTGGTTTTCAGTTGATAAAGCTTCTGTATTTCTTGAAGCGCTTCTGCTCTTGCTTGTGTTTCATTTTCATCTGTTTCCTTTTGGTTGGTTTCCTCTTCATTGGTGTTGGTTTCCTTTTGAATTTCTGTTCCTTCAATTAGTTTGATCTTATTGTTTTCTTTGGCCCCCTGCCAGAACTCCCACAAATTGTAGGCCACGTTGTTGAACTTTAGACTTGATAAAATTGTTCCCTGTAGATTAAGTAATTTTTTCTTTATTCTTTTCATCTATAATATTTCCCAATTTATCCAGAGCATCTTCTTTTGACTGGATTAGTGGCTGGCCCTTGTTACCCAGCTTTCCTGTCACTATTTCCCTGATTTTTCTTTCTATTTCAACAACCTCTTACAGGTGTGCTTCTAATTTTTTGATCAAGTTATAGATTGTTGACATATTGTTTGAGTTCCATCAAAAAACTGGTTTTTATAGTACTATCTTCAATGCATACATATTTTTCATCATCATTAATAAATTAAAGACAATAAACGTAAATATTGGATTAGAATATTGCAATTAGACGTCAACTCTTGATATTTTGATATTATGTGCATAAATCAATGCATTTTGTTTAATAAAATCCACTGTAAACTAGATCTTTTCATTACAATTTAAAAAAAATTAACTGTATTTATATTAGGGCCATTAACACTTAGTACAAATATTGATACATAGTGCATTTTACAGCCTGTATATTTACCTATTGGTAATAATTCTATAAACTTTTTAGTTGGATTTTGCGAGGTAATAATAATTTAATGTGTTAATAGATTACTGTTTATTGTCATTAATTGGTTGATTTTCTTTGCTGTGGCAATTGTGCATTTTCTGATATTTACGCACTAGTATCCAATTGGTTGGCTTCACATCCAATTGAACAGGCAATAGGAAAACAAGCTGCCACCCCAACCACATCCAGTCTTGGGATGGCGGCTTGTTTTCCTATCTCCTGTGCAATTGGATGTGAAGCCAACCAATTGGATACTAGTGCATAAATATCAGAAAATGCACAATTGCCACATCAAAAAAAATTACCCAATTAATGGTAATAAACAGTAATTGTTATACTATTACATTATTATTAACCCCACAAAATCTGACTAAAAAATTTACAGAATTATTACCAATAGGTAAATATACAGGCTGTAAAATGCACTAATGTATCAATATTTGTACTAAGTATTAATGGCCCTAATATAAACACAGTCCATTTATATAAATTACAATGAAAAAAGCCACCTTTACAATGAATTTTATTATACAGAATGCATTGAGTTATGCACATAATTTCTAAATATCACTAGTTGACGTCTAATTGCAATATTCTAATCCAATATTTACGTTTATTGTCTTTAATTTATTAATGATGATAAAAAATATGTATGCTCATAATTTTAAGCTATTCATAAAATGTACAACATTGTATTAATTATGGGAAATGTTGATAATGTAAAAAGAAAATATTATTAATTATGAATTGAAAGAGAGATATCAATTTTAATAAGTTGTCACAAAGAAAAGATTTATTTACTAATCAAAGGACGTGAAGGGGAGGGAATGGGCAGAATGAACATTGCTTTCATCTGTGCCTGTGAAAGAGGCGGCATCAGAGATAGTGGGGAGGGAATGGGTGGTGGTTTGGGAGTCGGGGTTGGAAGGCAGATGGCTTGATGGGGGGTTGGGGAGGCAGGGTTTGTTGAATGGGAAAGGCAGCAAGAGCTGATTGCTTCAATTGCTCAAATTCTTCTTCCATCACATATACTGACTTGACAAAACAGATGAACTAGCATGGGGGGAGACAGGGGTCCTTTCTGGACTTATCACTATCACTTGCATAGAAGATGATGAGATCAAATAAGTCCTGGACGGACGCAGAAGGGAAAAGCTCATACCCCTTATCAATTTGGGTGTATAGTTTGTTGTAGGTGGCAGGCTTTAGGCGCCTGAGGGCAGAACCAAAATTGTAGAGACATACATCTGCAAGATGCATGTTGGCGTAGTTGATGGGGTAGGACCAGCAGGTATGCCCTGCAGCCCTGATTTCTTTGGTAGCCCATTCCTGTTGTTTTATCTCCGCACTTGGTACAACTATGTGCACGGTGTTTTGTGTGGCCCACTCCTTCATCATGGCCTTGAGCTCTGTCTGGTAGGCATACCCATCTGCAGTGTTCAATATTGCCGAATAATAATTGATGCCCAATGGGGAAACTGCCATTAAAACCCTGACAAACCAATACAATATTGGGCCGCGCTTGTACATGTCAGACTGGATACACTTATCTCCAAAATATTGGATACTTGCAGATATCTTAGCATACAACAGGAAGATTACGTCATTATGGGCCCTCATTGCCCTTCCTTTGATAAAATTAATAATAGTTGAATTGTAGGGGTCAGTGTCCACCAAAATGGGGCCACTGAGAACTTGATTGGACAAGATTCTAGCAGCAACCACAACTTTGTGCATCCACAAATTCACTGTTCTTTTGTTGGTGAAGATGCTGTGGAGTCCCAACTGGAGATGTACCTGGACCAGGGGCATCCGCGGGTCATGTTCCATAATGGCCATCATAATGGGATGGGCTGTGTCACCTTCAGTCAAAGTATGGGCACCAGTTGAGGTCTTCTTGGTAGGGGGCCATAGTTGGCGTGGGCTCGCAGGGTTGCAGCCACAGTGGACTTTGCAAAACCCATTGCAGCCGCAATTTCCCCAAGGGACATAAGCTTCCCTCGTTTTTCAACCATTTCAAGAACAATCTCCAGAGTGATTAGTTTTCTTCTGCATCTTGCAGGCTGATTGGCTGGGGGAGGGATATGTCCATCTTGTGAACTATTCAATGCCATCTGATTGGCTGTTTTGGGGTCCTGGGCTCTCTGGGTGACCCCATGGCTAAAATGGCTGGTTCCAGATGCCATTGCTGATAAGGGATTTGGGTTGGCAGCTGCCTGTGCATGGTGGGCAAACAGGGCCATGCTGGAAGTTGCAGGAGAAAGAACAGACTCCTGGGTAGTGCTTGCAGAGGGGCCTGCGGGTTGGGAGTGGCCATAGACAGAGGCTTCACCATTAAGAGACCCAGTGTAGCCCTACATGATTTCATCAAGGCCGGGGAACAGCTTGTTGACCTGGTTGTTATTGAAAGAAGACATAATAAATTTTTATTAAAATTTTAAACTCAAGAAGAGGAATGCATATTTTAGTCAATTTTATTGTTATATATGTTAATTTTGTGAATAGTATGATCTAAATTTTAGCCATCCTAAAATAGAATAGGGTGATTTTTAAGAATGCCTATGATTCCTAAAAAAATCAGCACAAATCCACTCTAGATCCTTTGGCATTCTTTTTGAGACACCCATAAATTATATTTATTTCAAATTCCTTGCAATTATGATTTGAAACTTGGTTCTTGGATTTGACAATCCCGCAATTTCAGATTTGTTAAGTTTTACATGATGTCTATGATTTGTTTGAAATACAGGAAATCTCAAATTGTACATTAGAATCCTACATTTCTGATTCATGTATCCTGCATTTGTTTGTTGTGTTTTGTCTTTTGTTAGTTGAGTTATCTGCTCAAGAGATTTGAAATTTGCCAATTTAAATAAATCAAAAAAAGTCAAGTTAAATTGTTAATTTTATTTAATATTTTAATTTTCACTCAGCTGAGTTGTCCGCAAATGTGATTTGAAATTTGGATCAAGGATTTTTCAATCCCGCATTTTTATGTTTAGGTTCTGGATTCACAGTATTTATTTAGAATTTATCCCACCCAACTACCTGTTTATAGATTTTTATTTCTAAATTAGTAGTTTTTAGTTTACAACACCCATTTTAGAATACCCAAACTGATTTTTACCCATTTCCTCCAGACTTTAAGCCATATTCAAACACCCAGCACAAAGTTTTTATAGTTTATGTTTTAGATCACATGCCCTATTTTAGATACCTTGATATCATTCTTGTTTACAATCTATTTCATACAACAACTGAGTGGTTTTATTTGTGTTGAGTTGCTATTGTGTTTTTTTTGGTTTGAGTTTTGCCCCACTGTGCTTGAGTGTATTTTATCACCAATTTGCATAGTAAACATATGGGTCATTATTTTAGGGATTAGGCCATTTTCTAATGCACATGCTGCTCAAGTCGCAGCATAACAGTTCGATTTTGAAAAAGTAACTAATTACATATTTTATATTTAAAACATTAATAACTCAATGAAAAATTAATATTTTTTCACACTGTAAACTATCAAAATGAAGCTAAGAATCTTATCTTTCTTTTGGTGGAAAGATTTTAATGTGTATAATATGCTCAATATTAAAGCAAAAGTAATTTAAAAGAGTATAATCCAGATTTTATTATATGATTATATCTAATGATATAAAGTAGATCACTTCAAAGCTAATAAATACTCTTTTTTAATATACAGCAGCTTTTTTTATTTAAAAAAATTAAAGATAAGATTGAGAGCTTTTTTGCATTTTATTTTATTTAAAAAGCTCAATTATTTAGGATTTTATGATAGTTTGAAGTTAGGGTGTTTTTATCACTGTTTAGATTGATTTTAAGGTTCAAGTGAGCTTCAAACCTCAAATTAAGCATTCTTTAAATGGAATTCTTTAATATTTTATCATTTTAAAAATATGCAGAAGAGTTACAATTAACTGAATACATCATTTTAATTGATTTGCATTGATTACAAAGAGGATATGATGTAATAATAATGTTTAGCTGCTTCACATGTATCACTTGTGCATGAAAACTGGGTATTTAATCAATTCTGCAAACATAAATTCAAGTTCAAACTATAATAAAAGGTATCACACTATTTCTTTCAGAATGGTGTCATTTAGCTTGGTATATAAGAGCTAAAGCACCACAAAGCTTCTAATCCAAAAGACCCCATTCAAAGGCCACATTCTGATCATAACTACTCCAACATTAAGGCGCATTTCAGAGATCTGACCTAATTACAGATTCAAAATACTACCATGTCCTCAGTTAAATTTACTTCTGCCATGCTACCTTTTTTTTCCTTGGGAGCTTCAACAAAAAGAGAGAGAATTGCGTGTTAAAAAAGGCATTCCTCTTTATTGCTGGTGATGATCTTGATAATTTTATCAAGCACTTCCTTACTCAAACTGAATTTGGGAAAGCTCAGTTCCTGCCAACTATTCAAATTCAAAAAGACAATGAGTTCATTGAAAACTTAAAGGATCTCATGAAATCTTCTCCCCAAAAACATCTCCCAGCCTTGCGATCTCTGGTTACTTCCAGTTACTCTTTAAAAGAGCTTAATGATATGGTTTTAATATAACCAAAAGTGAGTTTGAATACTCAAGAAAAATAAATAAAAATAAAAATGTAAGTTTAAACAAAAAAAGCCAAAAAAATAATAACTATTCATTAAAAAAAGAAATAACTAAAAAAATAATTAAAAAATTGCTGGAAAATTCTTTTGAAACAAGCCAGTTTACAAAAAAAGTGCCTGAAAAAATTTATAAAGATATAGAAAAAGAGATGAGTAATTACTCAACTGAAATTAAATACTCTCTACTTAAAACAAAAAAAGAAATATATGAAATTTGAAAATAGAAAATGAAATTTCAGTTTCAATTTCTACTTACTATAAATTAATACCTAAAAATATAATAAAAAGTAAAAACAAACTGATATGTGCAATATTTGTAATTTAAAAAATTCACTAGAAAAAAAGAAGGAAGAATGTGAAAGTAAAAAATTGCCATTACCAGAATCTATAGACAATGACTTAAAGACTATTAATCAGCACCAAGACTTTTATGTTCATCAAAATTGTGAATATAAAAAAGATATTAATGAATTAGATGATGAGTCTTGTGTTGTAGTTATAGATTATAAAGAAAACTTAAAGGTTGGAGGTGGTCCAATTGAGACCAATAATTGTTTTTATTCAAAAAAACCAATCTCATTATTAGGGTTTGCATTAGTTTTTAAGAAAAACAATAAAATTAAATATGAATATCATGATTTTTTGTCTCAAATATTATCACATGATTCTTTATTTTCAGGTGAGTGTTTTATAAAAATTCTTAAATTAGATAGATTTAAAAAAATAAAAAATATAAAAGTATGGACTGATAATGGAAATCATTTTAGATCATATGAATTTTTATATTATTTATTTAAAGAGGCACCTAAATATATTAAGGGTTCTATAAAATATAATTGTTTTGTGGAATGTCATGGAAAAAGCATTGTTGATGGTCACTTTGGTGTAATATCAAAAACATTAAAAGAGAAAGAAAATCATTTTTATATTAAGAATATAAATGATATTAAAAATATTTTTTAGCAAGAAGAAAAAAGAAAAGAGTTATATAAATCAGCGCTATCAGGCTCAAATATTTCTCAAAAGTCATTCTTTTATATTTATGAGAGAAAAGTTAGGCCTATAAGGAAAGAGCTCAAAGTTAAAAATCTGCGCATTAATCTCTCATATTTGATGAAAAATGGGAAGTTGTATACTTCACCTTTAACATTTGAAAGTTTCTCAGAATATTCTGAGATAACTTATCATTTGAAATTGCATGATGATACCAGAGAAACAAAAATATCAGAAGATGCTAGTGGTGCACTAGGGCAAGTTCATGAAGTAGGGCAGCTTACTAGAGGGTGTATTTTAAATAGAGTTATCAGTCTTTCAAAAACAACAACATTTTTTTCTGAAACAAACTAAGAATATTTATGATGAGCCAAAGATAGGGTAATAGCATTTATAGCTCTGGGGCTGCTATTACTCTCCCATGCAACTAATCATAAATATTTTTAGTTTGTAGTAGCACTTAAGATATTTTCAGTAATACTATAAGTTGCAATTTTCAATTCTAAAATTGATGATTTATTTTTAAAAAAAATCATCTAGGCCCAAGATCAATTAAATTTTTGGAATTTGTTGATTGTATTTTAAGCTTTCTGAATAATTTGAATATGAATAATGCAATTAAGTTATAAAAGAATAAATCTGGCGCCTAGGCATAACAAGAAAAATAATGACCCATATGTTTACTATGTGAATTGGTGAAAAAATACGCCCAAGTGCAGTATGTCAAAACTCAATCCAAAAACAAAACACAATAGCAACTCACTATGTAAACAAAATCACTCAAATGTTTTGTGCTATGGAATGTAATCAAGAATGATACCAAGGTATTTAAAATAGGGCACACAATCTGAAACACAAATTTTTAAAAATATTGTGTTGGGTGCTTAGTTTGGCGTAAAATCTTGGGAAATGGGTGGAAATTATTTTGGTTATTCTAAAATGGGTGTTGTAAAGCCAAAAACAACTAATTAAGAAATAAAAAATCTATAATTGGGATATTGGGTGGGAAAAAATATTAATTGAATATCCATATTCAGATAAAAGCAAAAATTAAAATCAGGGAGTAACTTTATTGAGTTTTATTTAATATTTTATTAAATTCTCAAAATGGAAGGAACACAACAACAGAGTACCAATGCACCTGTTGTGCGCCGCAGTTGTGGTTGCCCCCGCAGGTCAAAGAACATAGTTAGTGCAATAAAAATTCCTACTCAGGAAGGAGACAGGAGAGGAGAGTTTGATAGTGACGCTGCACTGAAACAGCCGGTTTGAGGAGCACAAGCTGCTAGGGTGCAGAGCATCAACTCTTGGGTCCCCAAGCTGACCCAGAAGCCCACCAAGGTTACTACAACAAAAACGGTTATAAACAAGGAGGTAGAACTTACTTTGTATGTGTTTGATGTTGTGTACCAGCAAGAGTTGGTCCTGTCAGCTATGCTGGAGAAGGTAAAGCCTGCACTTGATACTAGCTACAAGCCCTATATCAGTGATGGCAATCAGAAAGAGGACAAGGAGCCTGAGTTCTTCAGAACTGATGAGGGACAGTTAGTGCTCAAAAAGGTTGCAGCTTTCTACACCAAGGTACCCATTCCCTGTGTTGTGCCCAATGCCAACAAGTCAATCCCCACTGCCAAAAATCCTGCCCAGAAGCACATCCCCAACATCAAACGCATCACCCTGCTTAAGCTAATGTGTGAATTGGGTGATTACAAGGCGTCCACGGCCCTTGTTGGGGTAGATCCCAAGTACGCCTCAAAGACCTTCAATAAGTTCATTGATATTGGCTGAGTCTTTGCCGCTGAGAAATCCTTGTGTGTGTCAACCATGCTCACCAAGGAGCATAAATGGGCAATCCACCAGTGGATAACCCAAGATTGTCATCTTGAACTGGCAAATATACAGGCCATGATCAAATCTAATTTTGGGGTTGAGGCCTTAATTTCCTTTTACTACCATCTGGTCAAGGGAATGTTCTTTTCCTGGAAAAAGCTCGGGGTATCCCCATACAATTGTAATAGTCCAGCCAATATTGACGTCTGGAAAAAATACGCAGAGGTGTACACTGCTCACAAAGCCAAGGGAACGGTCAAATTCTACTATATTGACTAATCAGCATTTGCCTCGTCAATGCGCAATGAGTATGGGTATGTCCCCAAAGGCTCAAATGACGGGATGGCTTGGCGTGCTGCAGTCTGCGCCACAGCCTATTTGATGGTGGCTCTCCTTGGTCCAAAGGGGGTTGAGCTTTACCAAATGATATTGGTATCTCACAATAGCTGGACCTTCCTATCATTTATCAGGTTGGTCCAGGAGCACCTGAGGCGCACAAGCCTGGGCTTCACTAACGTAATTGTGCTGGACAATGGTGGTTTCCATAAGGTGGTTGATAATATTGAGGAATTCCCAATGATTGACACTAGCATTGCAGTGGGCCCCCAGAAATTGGCCATAGCAAATTTACGCCTTCTCTTCCTCCCCGCCTATTTGCTCTTCCTAAATCCCATCAAGGAAGTCTTTGGGTGGCTCAAGCAAGGAACCCTAACTGGGACTGAGGACCTGTTTGATTGGCTCCAGGCCGGGATCCACACCCTCCCAGCTGAGACTGTGGCCAAATTCTATGGTCACGCTGATTCATTCATCCCTGCATGCCTAGCCAAACAGCCAATCAATTAAAGGCTTAGTGTTTCCAACTATTTAATATTCTCTAATTTACTATTTAAGATTTATGAATTACATTTTATATTTAGAAGCTTCTAAGCCCACAATCACATTCAGCAAGACCATCAATGGGTAAGTAATTTATTTATTTTATATTTTTTTATTATGCCATCTGAGGTTATCCCAAACACTCAATACTGGATTACACAAATATATTTATATCACTTTTTTCAAATAAATAAAAAAATCAAATTAAAAAAATTAAATGTAAAATGTACAAATTAGAATTTAATTTTATTAACGTATAATTTTATGCTTTTATGAAAACTGTTTCTGCAATATATTTTTCAAATCTTGTTTGCTAAAATAAGACTTTAAAAAATTATTTATAACAAAAATAATCTAGAGTTTAAAGATGTTTACTGATATAGAGAAAAAATTAAGAGCACCTATAATGGGTTTGGCGGTATGTACCCACCCCACAATGGAGGTGGCACACAACCTCCACTGCCATACCGTGGACAGTGGATATACCCTGGTTAAGATATTCCTGCCTGCTGGTGAAAGGGAGTAAAGTCAGGTGGGAGTGAAGCAGCAGCTTCTCTGGTGGGGCTGCAAACCCATAGATTCCTGCCAGGACCAGGGCATCTTAGATTATGTGGTCAACCAAGTTGTATCTGGGGGGATCTTCTTCCCATCCAGGGAGAGCTGGGCCTTGTCAATCCCAAGAAGGACCCCGTCCAGGTCCTCTAAAGATGTGTTCATCCCAAAGTAGAAGAGGAACCCCAGGTAAACAATGAGGTGAAGCCTTTTCCCAGCAAAGGCTTCAGTAAACTCGCAAAGTTTTTTGTATACTGTGCTGATCTTCTTTTCATGCTTTGTCTTTGCAAAGTTCAGCTCAATTGCTTGTGGGACCCCTGTCTCTTTGGCACTCCAGGCCAGCCTGAAGTCAGCCAGAAGGATTTTTGTCTTCTTTACAGCTGTTGCGTCTGCAACAGCCAGTTTTTCTACCATGCGCCCAAAGTTCTCCAGTAGGTAAGAGAGTGTATGCTCTATCAGAAAGCAGAAGCAAGCAGCCGCATGGGCCCGGCCTATCTCCAGTACATTCTTGAATGGGAGTGTCTCCAGGATGTCCCAAACAAGCTCAATAGAGTTTACACAGTAAACTCCACTGAGGACCACTGGGTCCAGGTGGACCAGTTGGGCATCCTTGTAGGCAGTAACTGCCCACTCAGATGCCCCCTTGGCATGTGTCAGCCCAGCTAGTGTGTCCCTTGTCATCAGAAAGGTACCATGGACCCTGTCTTTAAACTCCCGCAAGACAGGGGGGACAGATAGAGCTGTTTGTCCACGTGAGTGGCATAATTTGAATAGAATGTGAGGGGAACAAAAGTAACCAGGAACCAGCAGAGTTCACTGTCAAGGTTTTCTAACAAAAAAGGTAAGTATTTTGAAATTTTTATTAATTATAATTTTTATGTACCTTTGCAGGTTTCCTCCTTGCCTGTTGCTTTGGCAGGCTTCATCATTCTTGACACAAGCAGTTGCGCAGGCAATTATTTATCCTCTGTCCTTGCCTGCTTGATAGGTTTTAGGTGGGCATATATTTCAGGGTCATCTGTCCAGACAGACAGCACATAGAGGTCAAAGGACTTGAATTGCAAGCCCTTGACCACCGTTTTTTGAATGTTGAGCAGGTGCTCAATGTTCATCTCAGGGGTCTCAAGTATTTTGGTCATTAGGGCCTTTGCAGACACCTTGTCTATTTTGTCCCCTTCAAGGAAGGTAGACTTCACCTTGGTTTTGACCTTGCAGGAAATTTTTTTGATCTCTGCAATTGCAGAGTCAAGGTCCTTTAAGCAGCTTCTCCCATTCTCTCATTGATTTTTTACTAACCTTTTCATGTGTTTTTATAGCTTTCACCCCAATAAAATCTATATTATTCTGATACTGTTGCCTCTTTGTTTATTCCTGTTTGTTTTCTATTTACTACATTATCCCATTTTTTAGTCATTGTGTATATGTTTTACACTCAACTCAATATGTGTTGTTTGCTTTGTGTTGGCATTGTTTCCTTGGTTTCCATATTATTTTTGGTGCTTTGCACAGCCCCTTGTGAAAATATTAACAATGATTTGGTGATCAGCTAGATTTGAATTAGAAAATTATAGGTGAACTGTTTTTAGATAAAGTTGTTACTGATCCAAATTCAAAACCTTAATGATAAACTTTAAGCCAATCAGGAGCCTAGTGATAAAGTGATTGTTGTGACATAAAGGGTCATTCAACAATTTTTTGATGTATGTGCGCTAATTAATATGATTGGCTGGATGTTTTGCCATTGTACGCCATTGCCGCTGTGGCAAGTTGTTGATGGAGTAGTGCTAACCCAGCAGCTGATTGGGCACTAGTCCATCAACAACTGCCAAAGCAGCAATGGTGTACAATGGCAAAACATCCAGCCAATCATATTAATTAGCGCACATACACCAAAAATTTGTTGAATGACCCTTTATGTCACAACAATCACTTTATCACTTGGCTCCTGATTGGCTTAAAGCTTATCATTAAGGTTTTGAATTTAGATCAGTAACAACTTTATCTAAACACAGTTAACACATAACTTTCTAATTCAAATCTAGCTGATCACCAAATCATTGTTAATTTTTTGACAAGGGGCTGTGTTTGGGTACTAAAAATAACTGTGTTCTGGATCTAGATACATGGCATAGTAAATATATGATTTTATAGAAAAAAAGCTGAACATAAAGAACAAAACCAACTATAAACAAAGAGAACATGAACAATTGAAATTCAAAATAAAGATAATATAAACAAAAAATGTTTGGCAATAGGGGGCTTATTGGGGCAGGGAAGAGTGATGCCTATTAGGCAGAATAGCGCAGGAAGGAAGACATAGAGGCAGTGCTGGCCTGGGGGGTCTGGGATTGGGTGGGTGGGTCTGGAAGGTGAGGGGGCGGCAGGAGTAGGGGTAGGGGTAGGAGGATTGCATATGATGGCCACCATATAACGCTTGTTATATTTCTCATCTGTCATTGGCTGAATGGGCTGGTAGGTGGCTATGGCACAGAGTGGGAGGCACTTATCCTTACATGATTGGCTTCCCATGTTCACATGGAAAACCATTTGGGCAAACAAGTCAGCCACCATTTGGTGCCCAAAGACAGAATTATGGTTGAGGACCCCAAGATAAAGATCATTAAAAGCCTGAGGGCGGAGCTCCCATAGTGTGGACCCAATGTTGAAGAAGACAAAATCACCCATATGGATGTCTGCATGGCCGGCAGGGTACACAGAGGCCTGGTGCCTGCGTTCCTGGATGGCCTTGAGGGCAGTGGAGCTAGCCTCTATCTTGTGGCTCAAGAAAACCCAGTGCTTGGAATTTGAGCCATCCCAGGAGTTGAGTAATCCACTGAGGATGTGGCTGTACTTGTAGCCATTGGTGAAATCTGGGTTTTTCCAATAGTAGACAAAACCCTTGGCTGAAACAGCCAGAAACACACTAATGAAAGTCCCCTTCTTGACCTTCTTCCTTTCTTTTTGGGTGGTGGCTCTTCCTTGCTAGCCAAAATCATCAAAAGCTATCAATAGCTTATAGTAGGAGATAAAAATGACATCATCAGACAAACTTGTCAGTCATCTGACTAGGGTTGATTCAATGCCAAGATCATATGGGGAATCCTCAGCGCAACCCCATTGGTTGCCGGCAACATTGGTAAGAAACTGTATTGAAGCCACCTTTCTGTGCATCCAGAGCTGCACCATGTGCTCAGAAACCCACATGTTGTGGTGTGCAAGTTACTTCCGGACCTGGGTCAAGGGAAGCTTGAGATCCCGCTGGAGGAGGTCAAGCATGATTGGGTATGGCTCATTGATTTGGGACTTGGGGGCCTTCTTGGGCTTCTTGGCTGTCCTGATCAGATTCCCTTTGTTCATTAGGTTGTTATAATCCTGCATTATGGTGGCTTGGATAAATTTCAATTGGCTAGCAATCTTTTCCCAGGACAGACCCTGAAAGTTCAGCGCCACAATTTCCTGAAGAATCTGAGCAGTAATTATTCTGTGTTTGGGGCCTGGGACAGGGGAGCTGAAGCCTGATTGGCTGTAGGGGGCAGGTTGGGTGGTGGAAGGAGGTTGTTCCAAATCAAGGTTGCCATCCTGATTGGTTGGTTGGTGGGCAGCTTGTGCAAGGGTGGGTACAGGAGCAGGGGCAGAGCTAGACACTACGTGACTACTGAACAAGTCAAAGCCATAGGGATCGGGGGTCAGGTATAGGTCGGCTTCCTTGTTACCTGCCTCAAAGGCTTGGGTATAAACAGGTGTCTCCACACCCTCAGCCTTGCCTCCATTGAAGCTGGCTTGGCTGCTGGCACTGTTAAAGATATTACTGTTAAAAACCATTGTAAAAAACCTAGGATAAAATCACTAAAAGTAGATATTTTAAAATTTAATGATTTATTTTTATTGTAATCTTGAGTCCATATTTAGAAGGTTCTCAAAACCATTCCATACAAATCTGGAACCATGAAAATGAATAAAATGCCTATGTTCCTAAATTAGATAGCTGTTGATTGGCTGTTAAATTGATAGTTTTCTATTTTAGGCTGCTCATACTACACATCTTGTGTGAGTTCATTTTGTTTTGTGCTTGTGGAATCTTGCTTCTAGATTGCTCCAATTTTGTTTCTTTTTAGTCCTTCTGTTAGTGCCTCATATGAATCCTGATTGGATTATAATATACTCTGAAATAGCATCCATCCATATCACTTGTTGTGTCAGTTTATTTTGTTTATGGTTTGAACTACACCACTTGATGTTTGATATAATTTTATATAATGGGCTAGTGAAATTTTGTTTTTGGTTTGACAGTTCATTTATTAACCAAAAATATTTGAATTAATTGAATCCTTAATCTTGCGCGACTTGGATTTTGTTTCAATCTGAAACCATTTTTGTTTAAATCTGAGGTATTTTTGATTGTCACCATAGCTTCTAAAACTACTGTAATATTTTAATTGTAGATGTTTCAGTTTAATTATTAAACATAAGTTAGGCTTAAAAAGTGTCAGCATTAACACTTTTACATTGTGGAAACAACTAGATAAAAAATAAGTTTATTAGTAAAAGTAAAGAAAATTGGGTTAAAATGAAAATTTTATTAAGCTTAATATGAATTGTGTTGAAATGGCCATAATTCTGTCATTTTTTCTGAGTTCACACCCCTGAGTGCTTTAAAAAATGGGAATTAAGCTAGCACAACTAGCAAAAATATTAGTAAAATTAACCTTTTAAGTCAAAAGTGGCCATGTTGAAAAAGTGTCAATATGGCCACTATCAACATGGGCATTGCAGACATGGGCGCTGTTGCTGGGTACATGGCCATGATATGAGGATTGGTCATGGGAAGTCCCTATTATAGGATTGATTCATTTGAATGGAAATAGGGCCCATTAGGGTCAACAAAATCAGAATTAGTTTGATTTATTTATAGGTTGTGGATGGCAGAGGAAGACAAGGTGCTCATATTAGCAGTGTACTCCTGCTTGGCCATCATTATGTAGTTAGGATTTTGGTCAGAATCAGGGAAGTAGTGATGGGTACAATGTAAGATAGAGTAATCAAGATTCTTGCAAACGGAGCAGGCACTATTACATGCCTTGGAAATATGATCCAATTTATCATTTTTATAGAAAGTAAAGTAATTGTTGGGGTTCTTGTGGGGGGTCATAAGGTGTGTGTGATATGCAATCTTGGGCAAGGAATAAGAACTTAAATCTGTTGCCTAAGTCCTTGATCTTAGCCTTCACATATTCAGAAAGGTCTGCTTCTTTCTTACCCTTTGCCTCAGCTACAAAAGAGTTCTAAATGCTTGCTGCATGGGTATCTCATCCTATTTTTAGCCAAGATAAATGTCATGTTGCTTGTAGACAATACCATAGGTATCATCCAGGGTGCTGGTTTCATCCTCACAAATAAGAGCTTTGTATGGAGAAATAAAGTCATATTCAAAGGTGGGGATTTCAATAACTTGTATAAGGTATCAGCAGCTATAATGACTTAGTACCCAAAGTATTTTTTAGTTATTGGATAAGGACAGCATTGACTTCATCTTGAAAGATTACAATGAAGTCCTGCATATTGGTAAACTGGGAGATTTTAAAGTGGCTCAGGTGGTGGTGATCATCAGGCACATGGCCCACAAAATGCATGTGGGCCTTTTTCCCCTGTTATCCCAGCTAGAGAAACTAAGTTCCTGGTTCCAAAAGCAGGCTTTATCACCCAAGAAGGTCTAATTTGCTTTAATTAAGCAGCATCTATTAACACAAATTGGCACAATAACTGTCATAAGAGCAGATCCAGACTTTATATCCTTCACCCCTAAAATGACTAGCATTTTGAGAAGCCCAAAACTCAATAGAGAAGGGTGGCTCTGAATTAATAGTCAAAGGGAGAGGTTTAGAAGTGGAACAACACTAGAAGAGGAGGCAGGGAAAGCCTCAGTAGGCTGGACAACAGGAGGGGGTGCCATCACAACAAACACACAACAACAACAACACAGAAATCTGAGGAAGTAGATAGGTGTGTCCTCTAAAATCTTGTAGCGGTAAACTAAAAAAGCTCAAAAATAAAGTAGAGGATAAAGAACAGTTTATTTGAAGTGAACTGAATTCACTTTTATAGCTAGCATATAGTGTTAACCGATTTATTCGAATCCATCGAATTCAAGGCCAACGTATCACAGTATTCACTAGCAGCTGTAGATTCAACTAATGAATTGGGCAAAGTATAGTCTCCTGAATCCATAGCAGTCACATAAAAGTGCCAGTAAGGTAAATAGCATTATTCTTTAATCCAATTAGCTTAAGGTAAATATAGTATCTCAACCCCAGAAATTCATTCACAAAAGCTTTTCCAATGACATACTTATAATTAGACTTTCGAACTACTTCTTGCTTAACTTTTTTACATCAGTTGCTGACTAATTTTTAGGGGCATAATGGAAATTAACAACTTATTTGGCGTGAAAAACAAGGTTGTACTTGTAACTGGCGGTGGACGTGGGTAAGTCAGAAAACAATATGTTTTAGTTGTGCTGATTATATTAACAATAGAGTTGGAGAACTCATTGCAGAGGTAACGGTTAAAATATTTTGTATAGTCTTTTTTCCAAAACTTATTTTCTTTGAACTAGGGCTTTGTGGTTAATGGAGCAAAGGTCTACATAACTGGTCGCAAAAGGAAGCTTTAGAGAAAACCTGTTCCCAACTTAACAATTTGGGTATATACTTTTCACATCTCAGTTTAATTGGCCTGTTCTTTAATTAGGAAAAGGAAAAATGCATCATTATTCCCTGTGATCTTGCTAATATGGAATCTCTTCAAAAAATGGTAGACGAAATGAAGAAAAGGGAGAAAGGTTGCCCTATATAGAATTATTTTAACCCTTTAAGCTATTCACGTCTTAGTGAACAACGCAGGAGGTAAGCAGACAATAATAGTTTATGCTAATTGAGCAAGCTACTTGGGGGTCAGATTTGGAAGATATTTCTCCAGCCTCGTACCATCGTGTTATGGATCTTAATGTTAAATCTTTATTGTTTTTAACCATTGGGTGTTGTATTTTTAAAAAAGAAACTAATTTAATTTAGCCTCTTGCCCGAGCTTAAAGCCGGAGGGAGCGTCGACGTACCCTCGAGAGTTATAAATATTGGGTCCATTCAAGGCATAGTTATTGGGAGACAATCTCTTGTATATGATGCCTCCAAAGCAGCAGTTCATCATCTCACCAAAGCCCTTGCTGGGCAACTAGCTTCTGATAATGTCCTTGTCAATGCAATAGCACTTGGGTTTTATGAAACAAGCATGACTAAAGGCTCAATCGAGGCAGTAGGCCTTGAAAACGCAGTTTACAATATCCCTCTTGGACGAGCTGGTCAGCCTCATGAAATAGCAGGGCTCTGTTTATTTTTGGCCTCTCGCGCATCAACTTACATTGTTGGAAGCATCATAGTTATGGATGGTGGAGTAATTGCAGGAAAATCGGCATTATAAATGATATTTCTTTCGACATCTAAAAGTCACTGATTACTAACCTTTAGAATGTTATAACTACTTAAGTTATGGCTATTTTCATTCAATATCCGAACATATGCCGTTAATCACTGGCTAATTTTTATTGATTGCTATATATCAATCCATATTTTGATTATCAAAGAGCCACATCCTTACCCACACTACCATGCTTTTAGTTTTATTGTTTAAAATAAAGTAAACTATACATTATAGAGAGTTTAATCTGCTTGGTTTTTCTGAAAATGGCATTTTTATTACGATTTTATATTACAAAGAATACAAAACCAACGTTTTACCAAATGAATATAATTTAATGAAAATATCAATTTTTTTAAAAAAAACCCAACAAATTTGATATCTTCATGGGGCATTTGTCTTAATAGAATATTTTGAGGCAAGAAAATGATCCATAGATTGATGTTTCTACAACTGGTTTTCAGTTAACTTCTTCTGACTATGATTTTCTTCATATGTAAAACTTTTAGATTTACAATAGCAAAAGACAAAAAGACCCTTTTCTTTGATAAATTATAACATATATTCTTTTTATTTTCACTTTTTTGCACTTTGTAGTCTTAATTTTAAAAGTTTCAGTTCCAACCCAAATTTAAATAAATTTATAACCGAGTGTCAAGTATACTGCAAATTCAGAACCTGATGGCAAAAATGAGGGATTGTCAAATCCTAGGTCCGAATTTTGAACTGCATTTGTGAGTAACTCAGCTGAGTGAAAA
The DNA here is from genome assembly GCA_014839935.2 of Entomophthora muscae. Taxonomy (NCBI): domain Eukaryota; kingdom Fungi; phylum Entomophthoromycota; class Entomophthoromycetes; order Entomophthorales; family Entomophthoraceae; genus Entomophthora; species Entomophthora muscae. The sequence goes on from QTSX02002978.1 coordinate 228,754, forward strand.
CTAATTTTTTATTAAAATCAACCATTTTATTTGTCATTTTTTATTTATTTAAATTTGCAAATTTGATTTCCTACTGCATATAATTCAACTAACTAAAGGCAAACCCCATCAGATAAATGTGAGATACATGACTCGGAAATGTGGGATTCTGATGTATGATTTGGTATTTCCTGTAAGTCTAAATAATCATAGACAACGTAAAATAATCAACAAACATGAAATTGTAGGATTGTCAAATTGAGCAACCAAATTTCAAATCATAAATGAGGTGAATTAGAAATAAATTTAGTTGATGGGCATATTAAAATAGAAGTTAAAGGATCTGAGATAGATTTATGCCAATTCTTTTAGGGATCCTGGGCATTTTCAAAAATCTACCAATCCTATTTTAGAACTACTATTTTGGCCTTAATATTCACCAAATTAGACTCAATTAACAATAAAATTTACTAGAATGTACATTCATCCTATCAAGTTTAGTTTTTTGATAAAAAATATATTTTCTTCCAATAACCAAGTCAATGAGCTGTTCCCTGACCTTGACAAAAATTGTGCAGAGCTACACTAGGTCTGCCAATTGTGAAGTCTCTGTTGGTGGCAACTCCCAACCCACAGGCTCTCTTCAAGAATTTTCCAGGATTGTGGTCTTTCTACTGCTTCATCTAGTATGGCCCTATTTGCGCATCATGTACTGGCCACTACCAACCAGAACCATGCACTGACACTGTCATCCACCAGTAGTCAATAAAGTCAGGTTGTTATGTGAAGATTTATAAATTTGGTTTCAGCCAATCAGATAGCATCATTGGAATCTCAAGAGGGTCACATCTCTTCTCCAGTCAATTAGCCTGCACAATGCAGAAAAAACTTATCACCCCTAAAATTGTTCTGAAAATGGTCAAAAACAAAAAATGCTTATATCCCTTGGGAAAATATCAACCATGATGACAACCTCCAGAATTAACTCATACAGCATGAAACATCCTCCATGTCAACAATTCACAAAAATATTTTTCTTATTTTCAATATTAAAGGATTTTTTTCTGGATTAAATAATTGACACTGATAATAAAAGCATTTTTTATTTTTTATTTTAAGCTTTTAATTAAAAAATAAAGGATAAAGCAATTTTTTTGAAATTGTCAACATGAAGGATGTTTTATGGTGTATGAGTTAATTCTGGAGGTTGCCAACCAAGATGGGGGTTGCCAGGATACCAGGAGTACCGCAATGCTCCTGCAGGTGAGGGAGGAGTAGAGGCAGGTACTGGCATGGCCCACCAGATGATGGGATCTAACTTTACCAGGTAGGAAAGGACCTTCCCAGCTACAGCCCAGGGTCCAACCACAGGCAAGGCAGAATCAATCAATTCTGTGAGCACCAGGTATAGCACTCCCAGGAATTGACTACTCTGGCCAGCAGCATCAGAAGTGGGTGGGGTTGAGACGGTTGGTTTGGGTGTTGGGGGTGGTTCCATGGGGACCAGGTAGGCAGGAGGATTGTTGTATTTCCCGTTGAAGATCAAAGGGTAAATGGTGATTGTTTTGCCATCATAGACAATTTGGTAGGGTTCCTTGGGAGTGTTTGGGTGTGTCTACAACTGCAAGTCTTCCAATGTCCAGGGTTTGTGATCAGGATTTAGGGGATACTCAGTGAAATGCACAGGGCCAAATGGAGTGTTGGGTGGACAGAAGTAGTCAAAGGCTTTGGCTTTATCAACTAGAGTCTGGCTACCTATCCCAGTGAATGGGTGCTGACGCTTGGGTGTATGCAGATGAAAGAGTATCTAAAATATGTATGGAAACAGATTAGTGAATCAAAGGTTCATAAAAACTTTATTTGGTAAGGATGACAATACAGAACTTTTTCAAATGCTTCTGATTTATATACTTACTCACATGCAGGTGCCTCTGGGCATTCTTC